>OU015491.1:217954413-217983454 GCA_907164885.2 Dolomedes plantarius
TGTCTAGTTTTTTATTTGTTTGGAGCAACGCGTATTTAAAATGTTCAAGGTTTTAAATTTAAATCCTCCGGGAAAAATATATTAATCGTATCAAAAGAATTTCCTTTTCCTTGATGATCATGAACATTTTGTTTTTGTTATTGTACGTTTCGAAAATCGAAAATTTCCAAATACGGTATAAGAAAAATGGTCCGATAAATTAGGCCATTCTCCTTAGAAACCTTCATTATCTTCCTTTGCACGAAAAAGATGTCATTCACGACAACTTTTATGTGCATTTACAAAGGTTTAGATTCCAAGTATTGTCCTTGGATTCAAAACTTATTGTAAAGATTTAAAAAATAAAAATAAAGAACCAGTGCAAAATATAAAAGAATTAGAATATTTTTACGGAACAATTGCACAATATTTGGTATACGGCATTTAACAAAAATAGCTAGAACCTTTTTAATTTTAAAGAAAATTCTCTTACCAGTTTGTTTCTTTTTATTCGTGTGCTTTAATTTTGGAATAATCTCAGGTATATTACTTTGAGAAATAAATGTCTCCTAATATAATACAAATTCTCCTAATTATTTATAATAAACTTTTAATTTCCGTTTTGATCCGTACATATGTTTATATTGTTCCTCACGATGAAGTAGGAAAGCAAATCCATCAAGTTACGGTTAGGAATCTGGAGGTAAACCTGGCGACCATGTTAATTTTGATAATTTGTGTTTTATAAAACACTAGCCGGGCTTCGTCCGGCTCTGTTCGGGCTTAGCCCAGCTATCGAATCACTTGACACTCGAATCACAGTTCACTTGAATTAAAAAATTTGTTTCACTTTTAATTACCAAAATATCCCCCCAAAATCAGTGCATTTTCAAATGATCTATTTATGATTAAAAAATTTGAATTAAAAGTATGAAAAATAGAAAAATAATTAAAAATTAGACACACGATGAAACATTTCTTTTCAGTGATTCGTTTTTTAGTGAGAATCACGCTGTGTTTACATCGTAAAACATGGCAGTTACGTTTTGTTCGGTGGAGTATGCATTTAGATTTGAAATACAGTCGAACACCGTTATAACGAACTTCAAGGGACCAAAGGTTTTGTTCGCTATATCCGAACCATTAAGAAAAATGTTACAGTTCACAAAATGTATAACTCATTATTTGCTATGTATATTCAATAATGATGTATTGAAAGAATGATAAAATCTATTAAAAAATTATCATTAATGAATTAAATTGACTAAAATCGATTACATTAAACTGACACAATACTAATTAAATTAATGAAATATGAAGACAAATGAAAATAAATTCTTTCTATCTTTAATTTTTGCTCACTGTTTTGATACAGAAATAATCGGTAATATTTTGCTGACGTGATGCCGATTTCAAAAACATTTTATAAATTTCTTTGTCCAATACATCAAATGACTCCAACTCTCTTTCTTCCACTGTTTCTGTTGACAAAAACTTCATTCATTACACTCATCGCTGCTGTAGCATCTGAGATGGTGGAGATTTCGTCATTTATGTGCTCCTCTTCATCAGTCTCAGGAGCAGAATCTTCGATTTCAGAATGATTCATTTAAATTTCTTCCACAATATCTTCACCAGTCGGATTTTCACGACTTCATCATCACATGTTTCGAACAATTGCACACCACAATCTGAGGATGATGAAATTTTGTGCTTTTCTATCCACATCGCGATAGGTAAATCTTCATCATCTTCAACATTCCTTGCTTCTTCAACATTCGTTGTACCTTCAACATTCTTAAAAAGTTTAAAAATTAAAAAAATTCAGTTGTCGACTGAAAAAAAATGTTCGTTATCGCCGATTCTTAAGATTTCGGAGGTTTGCTATAAAATGATAAATTAGCATTAAATACAGTAGGAAAACGGCGGGACAAAATTTTCGTTCGTTATATCCGGGAGTTCGTTATATACGGTGTTCGCTATAACGGGGTTCAACTGTATCTCTAAAACTTTTAAAGTAACAGAATAAGTGTACGGAGAAAAAATTATCAGCTTTTAAAGCTCTTTCCAAATATGTAACATTTATGTACTTTCTTAAAAAAAAAATACATCGATTTTAACTTTTAAATCATGGCGGTTAAGTTTTGAATCGGTGGAATATGCATTTAGAATTGGAATATCTCTAAAACTATTAAAGTAACAGAATAAGTGAACGCAGAAAAAAAAACATCAGTTTTTAAAGCTCTTTCCAAATAATGTAACATTTATGTACTTTCACGAAAAAAAGATACATCGATTTTGACATTTTCAAACATGGCCGAATTTCATAACGGATGCCATACCGGAAACGGTCTACCTGGAATTGTTCCCCGACCGACCGACAGATAAAGTTTTTCTTTTATTTATATAGAAAATGGTCTGTCACGTTAATGTAGGGAAAAGTATAGGCTAAATAACTCTTTAGGTGGGAAAAATTATATTACTTAGAGATTGTAAACTGACTTCCCATGATTTAAATGTAAAGGAAAAAAAACGCCAAATAAGAATATGTTCTACGAATGTTCGCTATCGGTAAGGGTTGCACAAATGAATTTTAACTCGAATGTATTTAAATCCCAGTTTTATATATTTAAATGCAAAAAATTACAGCTGCATAAACTTCTAGTAAATTTTATCTGCTATGCATTAGAAAATGAAAAAAAACTGAGCAAATGACTTTGGAGTTTAATGCATTTTGTTTTCAGAAGTGGCACTGTAATTAAGTTTGAATCAAAACTACGAATTTAAAATTTCATAATGTTTTGTGTTTTTTCTATTAATATTACAACTTTAATTGATTTTTATGGGGATTTAGCTACTTCATTTGTTTCATAGAAATATAATGAATCTGAATACATGGATTTAACGTAAGTCCCGAGAATGAAAGTGGCGTTACAGAACCTTTGCAAATCATTTGGGATCGGTCTTCTGTTGGTTGCGACACCATCACAGTTGGACGACTCAATCGTACAAGCATTGTGTGGCATCCCTACTAAAACGAACTTGGTCCTCTTCAAATACGTGTTGAATAGTAAGGACTAGCAACAGGAGCAAGCCTTTTATAAGTAATTGTGTTGTTCTACTTAGAGCCTCGTTTTTTTAAAAATCTGGAATTTAATCATCATTGAGTCAAAACATGTATGGATTGAAAATTATGCATGATTATACAAATAGGATAATCAGGGGGTTATGACCTTCTTGACCCATTTGCAAACCATGGGTGCAACGGGGGTAGGCACGAATTTACGAGGAATGGCATGGATTTCCTGCCGATTATGCATTAAAAATTGTTTGTTGAAGATACAAGACCTCAAAACGCTATTCATGACTTTCTGATTTCTTACAATTTCATGCAGATAACATTAGGATAAAAGGATAAGGCATTAATGTTTTAATAAGGAATGGAATTATTTGAAAATAAGTAAAAGTTCAAATGTATTTACTAAATTTGCTCAATATGGAAAAAGTTTTGGTGGATTAACGTCGTGCAGTTTTATATAAGATTGTATATGGGGGATATGCTTCGGTGCTAAACTCGCAGATGTCATTCTATTAAAAATGCCATGGTTGAAAAATTATTCTTACCTTTTTCCCCGGGTATACATACTAGTTTATTAAATTAGAAAATTCGTAAATTAAGGAGGGCTATCTGAAAGCCCGAGGAAAGTGTTTTGGTTGATTACACCCATACTAAATCGTGCAACAGAAATTTACATTATTCAATCCCATTAAAAGAAAACCTTTTAAATTTTTTTTTTGGGGGGGCGGCTAGATATTATTAAACCTTAGTTGAATACCGTCGCTTCATTAAATGATGTAAGCACAGAAAATATATAAAATAGATATATCTAATAAGATTCAGGTAAAAATGGTTAATTTATGATTTAAAAATATTCTTTTTATTTTTTTTCTCCCCAAATTCGTGTATACTTTATTATTATTTTTGTCTTTAAAAACAAATTTCAATCCAAAGTTAAAAAGTAAATCGAATTTTTTTTCTTTTGGTTACTGGAAATTAAAATTATAAAATTGAAATCTCTTACTTTACAACATAAAACTTCGAAATAAAAAATTATCAAGGAAGGAAAATATGTACTCATGAAAGGGGAAATACATATTAGAATTTTAAAAAAAAAATTATTTTCTTTACAAGTTGGTATCACCAATGTGCATGCAATCTTGTATCGTTTAGTTGATCGCAGAGGTCTTTTGTAGACTTAAAGTTGATTGCAGTAGTCTCTAAGAGCATTAAAGTAGATTGCAGTAGTCTCTAAGAGCGGTAAAGTTGATCGCAGCAGTCGATAAGTGGTCACCCCTGTCCTAGATCATGACCTAAAGTGTGTGGCCTTACGATTAACAATTCTAATGTGCCGATAAGATGCTTTCGTCTACAGGTTTTTTTTTTCTTTTTAAAGCCAGCGTATTCTTCCGTGATAGCCTGAATTATTTGGCTAAATGATAGAGTATATTTTATCCGCAATCATCGCGGAGATAAAGAATATAAACACCGAAAGTCGTAATGTGCTATTACGATAAAACGAGGAGCAGTGAAAGGGGGCCATAGAGTCAAAGGCACCATAAAAAAAGCGTTTATCTCGCCAAAACGAGGACGAGCTCTGTTGATCGTTGTTTTTACACAACTATACATAAATATAGTTCTCATTGCGAAACTATTCTCACACTCATGTTTTATTAAGTAGCACCCTAATGAATACGTTTCTGTCCAAAAGAACAGCTTCAGTCCTTTTTTATCCGATTTCTGATGTGTCATCCAGAGTTCCCTTCTTTGTTAAGATATTTTGCTAATTAATAGAAAAAAAGCTTGATGCGGCAAATCTTAATTAATCAAAAATTGTTCCGCGGGATTAGGTTAAGAACTAACCCTAAGCTGACCGACGCGATAACTCGTAGTAAGGAAATCAGTGTTTCGCTTGATTTATGAGGTGACAAATTGTATCTTCATGCTGAATTTTACAAAATTTCACCCCCGTAAGGCTACTGTAGTGTAGACAGCATACGTACATTGAAGGAGTTAAATAGAATATGCACGTAAACCTGTACAAGCATGATTTGTAGCGTCTCCTACAGTGAATACATCCCTCTGACAGTATAGCCAAAATCTGATCCAGTGGCATCATTTATCGTGGCAGCTCTTATATAACCAAGGGTATCGAAAGCCGATGCTGGGCCTGTGGATTAGATTCCTACCGGATTCTTAAAATTAATGAGTGAATAAAGCCATTGAAGGAGTGCCCCATTGGCTTTATTTATTCAATTCTGTAACAATATACGAAGAATGTTTTAACGTTAGCTTCATATCGGGAATTCCTTAAAGTTTTTTTTTTATTTTAAAAAAAGACTGGGCTTGATCAAATAAGACGTATTTTAATAATTCTCCTGCTTTATGATAGTAAAGCCCTGCACAAAATTTTCTACAAAATATCGACGTTGTCCCATTATTTGCGTTTAAAAAGTGGCAACACTAAATGTAGAGATTGCCAACGCATTACACTTTACGAGAGACTAGTATATATTTTACTAGAGACTTTGGTATATATAAATGCGTGTTCTGGGGACCTACTACAGATAGTTCTGGTAGAGCAATCTAAGGTAGTCTTCATCCGATTTTTTCGACGTCTTCTGTCGGTTCTTATTCCGCTGTCGTCATCGCATTAGCTAAACGGCATAGACGGAAGTAAGGAGACTCAGGACGAATTGCCCTTTCTCTTTTAATTCAGTCCGTCGGGTTCTCCTCCTAAACACAATTAAACGGGTCGTTCTCTCTTTCAAGGGCATGAAATGTCATTTCGGAAGAAAACACTTCATCCAACTGCAAATAGACATCGCCGTAAAGGAAGATAGATGTCTAAGATGAAGCAAAAGAATTTAGGAAAAATTTTTTTTAGCAACAGCATCACCCTGGTCGTTCGGTTTATTGAAATGTGTGCTGAATTTTCCGCTTCCATATTATTAAAAAAGGATTTTTTTTTGTGAAAGCAGATTAAGTTTTCTTTTTTATTTGAGACAGGGAAAATAATAAGATTTTTTTTAAAAAATTTTCTTTTTTAATTATTATTTCGAGCAGAGTAAGAAAGTGAAATTTGTTTCATTTTTTGTGGAAGCAGATTAAAATATCTTTTATAAAACAGAATTACAAAATAGAATATTTATTCTATTTTATGCGAAAGCAAAGCAAGATTTTTTAAAAAAAATTTCAAGCAGAGTTAATAAAGTGAGATTTATTTATTTATTTATTTTTTGTGGAAGCAGTGTAAGATTGCTGTTATTTAAAGCAGAGTAAGAAAGTGAGATTTATTTCTCATTTTGAGAAAACAATTATAGCTATTAATCTGCATAGCTATAATTTTCAGTGCTTGACAAATGTTCTAAGGTATGAGAATTTTAGTAATAATAATAACTAGTTGGTACCCGTCAAAACATGACGTCTGGATAGTATAATAAATGTAGTAATACACAAATTATAATCAACACATCATTGCCAAATTTTGAAAATCATATTTATTAAGAACAAAGATATACACTTAAAATTAAAAATAAAATGGCAAAGAGAGAGCTAGAGAGATTCATCGGGATAAACAAATTAAACGTGTATATGCGGCCTCGTGCTTAGTGAGTATATAAAGCCAGATATAAAAATGTCACTGAGCATGCGCAGAAAGCAATTTTTTTAATTGTAAATTATCGCTCATTAATAGAAATTGCGGTTACAAAAACCAATTTGACACATCTATAGATAAAAATCTTTCGTTTAAGACCAAAATGAAGTCAATGGATGCAGTAGTATTCTCTCGCGGACTGCCCAAAGAATCGGCTTAGCAACTTAAATGTATAGATAATCATAAAGTGTTGTTACAAAGGTCGCACTCTGAAATATTGTAAAACCCCACTTACGGTTAAATATGATTCGAAGTACCTAAGAACCAAGCACTCTCAGTACCCGACACGCTAACCCCTTTGAAGCTCCGGGCCTTTTACCTTTTGCTGATGAACAGCCTATAAATTAAACGCAGACCAAGGATAGTCAAGTCATTGATCGCACACGCACTATAGAATTATACATTATCAGTTGAAGTTTTACACTTCGTCTAAAAGAATATCCTACATCAGTGGTGCGCAAAATTTTTTCGACCGCGACCCATATTTTCTTTTTATATAATAATAATAATAATAATAATAATAATAATAAACTCGACCCCCAATGAAATCTTTTTAGTAGAAACATAATTTCGTATAAAAAAAAAATCACATAAATGGTGAAAAAATAAACTACATTTTGGGGATATAATTTATCTTACATAATAACAATAAAAAATGCCTTGCTTTCCAACTGCACTTGTTTTTGGTAAAACTGTTTGACAACTTATTTAACAATATTATATCATTTTTAACGTATAAAATATATAATTAAAATATTAAAGATATGATAATTATAGAAAATAATTACAGAAAATTATTAATATTTATAGAAAATTTAAAGGATTTTTTAATTGTAAGATTCAATATGACAAATTTACTTTAAACTATCCGCGACCCAACCAGTTATTTTCACGACACCCCAGTGGGTCGCGACCAGCAGTTCGTGCAGCACTGTCCGACATAATGTTCTAAGTACATCAAATATTTTTTAAGTCGTCTTTTAATTTTTATTTATTTATTTTTAAACAAAATTCGGAACTGCAAAACATATCAGTAAGATAGGGATAAAGATAAAAGATCGTTGGATTAAGAAAGAAAACCGATGAAACACTCACAGTTTTCTTTCGAATTAAATTTCTATTAAAAAAAATAGATAAATTTTATTCGAAACTGGAATTATGACACGACTATAGAACGTAAAGCTTCGAACTAAAAAAAATAATCAAATAAGTATAGAATGCTGATTGATAGTCCCGTAAATTTAGACATGAATTCTGAGTTTCAAATTGAAAGAATAAAAATTTATAATTCATTTTTCAATTCTGCACGTCAGAGGTAAAAAAATAATTACAAGATAAAAATAACTTTTTATATACCATGTTTTTAAATTTTCTGTTGAATCATATAAACTTGACAATTCTATGTATTGATAAATACTTTTTAAAAATTTTTTTGATGAATTATCCCATCAACTTTAAAGAAAATGATCAAATGCGTAATCAATCGTTTAGCTCGAGAATTGGAATTTAACTTGCGTTTAACTTTTCGTTCCCGTCCCGGCTGATAGATGGCTACACCATTCTACAAAACAAAATTAACTGAAAATAAATTCAATTTCTGCTTAAAGATGGCTAAAAGTATTAAAATAATGCATTGTCATCGTGTTCTGAGCTATTCTAAAAGTTTCAAATATCTAGCTAGTCGGGAAGTTAGTTACAAATCGATTGCAAGATTTGTACTAGACAAACACACACACAAACAAGAAAGGGAGTTAATAACAACATGGTAATAAGTGAATTTCCTCCATTTACGATATTTTTTTTTTTACCAATGCGGAGGCACTTGTCGTGAAGACATTCACCTATAATACACCGCCATTTTGCTGGACATTTTATTATGGGGGAACCGTATAGGAGGACCAGCATTACCCCCTATGAAGGGACGACACAAATAAATAATCCAACAGAGAAAGATAAAAATAATACTAAAATAGACAAAAAACAAACAGAAATCAAGCACTCTGGGCATCCACGCACCAACGGCAAGATTCTGTATAAGTGCCAGAACTGAACCATAAAACAACAGAGGTAACCGACAGGTCTCGTCATCAATGAGCCTAACCATATCAGTTTCCTCAAGGGGAACTTTCTGAATAGGATGCAGGTAAGCCCAAAAGACATCCCAAGGCCCCGAGTCCCCCAAAGAAGCAATTAGTCAAGAAGAAAATGAAAAGACAAACACAACTTACAGTATGGGCTCAACGCACCTTACATGCAAGCACACAAAAATCCTAATGCAAAGTAAACGATGCGTACACAACCCAATTTCGTAAGTGACGGTTATGGCGAAGCAGCAGCCAATTCTATCCTAAAGGTTACGTCATTGTAACATTACTATAGCTCCACCCCCCCCATTACAACTTAACCAAATGAAAACACAAATAATATTCTAAACATCTTTAAAAATTCCTAAGTCTAAATGCCATTTTTTTTTAAACTTTTAAATTGCCGAAATTTTTAGGGAAATCGTTTTTTCTTAAGTTTTCCTCGAAAATGCTACATGCCTCCAAAAAATCCCCAGCGTTGTTACATATGTTTTTTATTCTGTAAAGTTGTGAGTAAAAAATATTATAATAAATTTTATAGTTTAAGTTGCTATGGAAATTGGTAAACGTAATAACCTCGAAGTTAAAATCTAACCTTTTATCATAAATCCCTATTTTTATTTCCCTATTTTGAATTTTAATTTTTAAATCCAGATAAGTCGCACAAAGATTATTATCGTTAGTCCGGTTTAAAGTAAGTTCCTTTGGGTAGATTTGATTTAGAAACTCCAAATCGTTGCAGTTAAAAATTATGAGGTCATCAATATATCTAAAACCGGTAACATTATTTGAGTTTAGAAATTTAATTTCGTAAAAATGTAAGAATAGGTTGGCAAATGCACTAGAATAGCTATTTCCCATAGGTATACCCTTTATCTGTTTAAAGAAACATAAGCCATTAAAGAGATAATTTCCAAAAATATTAAATTTACATAAATCAATCCAGTCACTTTTTAAGATTAAAGTACCATCTAAATAAGCATCATAGATTCCTGAACATATAATCATTAAATTATCACACGACACAAACGGACGACACAAACGGAGGTATTTTAGTGGCGCGACGCCGGGATTCGATCCGAGCACTCTAAGCACCGAAAGCCAGCACGCTGTACCACAGGGCAGCCACAGGCTTATATTTTTATTGTAAGTGACTCCTTTTGGATGAAGCTTCTTTGGGGAAAACTGTCCTATATGCAAAACAAGATGGTGGGTAAAATATAGACTTATAAACTATCTCATATGGAAGTCCTGATGAGAGGTAAACCATCACAAAACTCTCCTGAAAAATGGGAATTTTGCACATATAACGGTTTACCTCTGATATACAGAATTTAATCCCTGTTCTACAAATAAGTTTAAAATTTATACTTAATCTGCCTTGTAACTATACAACCTCGTACAGTTTAGTCGATCGAAGCAATTGACAAACCACTACTCAAGGCTATCTAGAAATGTTAACTACACCTAAGTAGTCGGCTTCCAAAATGAAACTCAAGGTTGCCACTTCATTCGAGAGGACTGGGGATTTCAAAATAAAGAAAAGAAACTCCGATTCCTTTTATCGAAATTTTGGGAACAGCAGTTGTGTCTCGGACTGGAAGCCTTTTTTTACATTGTGTTGGGTTTTATTTTTTTAATTGGTAAGTAAATGACTATCGATTTCTCAAACACCTGTGAGAATGTTAAAATATTTCTCTCTTGTTTAATCATTTTATTGCTCAGCTGAAGTCAAGGATCGGAACGGTAATTTCACCATTTCTACTGTCGAATAATTATCACCAGAACGTCTGAAAGAGAATAAAAAGCTTCCTAAAGGACCGCTCCGAGATCAGCTTCTCACAAAACTAGTTTGTAATTAGAATCTCGACCATTTAAAAGTACGGGCTGAACTTCCGAGCAAAACGCAACTGTTAAAAGAATTTCTATCTAACTTTAATGCAACTTTCTCTGAAAAATTGAAGCTCGCGCTTTACGGGCGAGACTTATCTATCGGCATGTTTAAATTCTTGACCGCTCGAGATAAGAGTTCAAAGTTCCCTAATGCTGCTAGTTCCCACAGCTCATCTCTCACTAGCTGAATTCGTCTATTTCAGGCCCCTTATTTTTGACCGTCTCTGTTATACTCTACATTGCATCTCTCGAACTTAGAATGCAGCGCTATCACTCTTTGTATTTTTAACCCAATGATCTCCCTATTTTTACCCGCGTAGAAGGTGACGTCAGGATTTATTAAATGCGAAAGGTACGACAGGAAAGAGAAGCAAAATATGCTGATTAGCGACTAAAAATAACAGCGAACCACGCGTTTCTTATATTTCTCATGATTTTCTATTACTTAATTTTTTTTGTATGTGCATTAGTACATATTTCTATGAGTAAAAAGGTATATAACATGTGGAATCACGGCCCAAAGCTGCATCGCAGCTTTGTCTCATACCATTTTCTTTAATCTTCCTCAGTCTTGGGATTGTAACCAGTCATTGGCTGAGAAGAAACGGGAAAATTCCGTTGTCTCCTTGAACTTCTGACTTCAAAAATGTCCAAGTTCAGAAGTCCGTTTATGCAAACTCGCTTATCAACTTGATGATAGATAATCTGTTATAATCATTCGCTTTATATAATCATTTCGTCTTTTATAATCATTTCGAGAGATACTTATTCATTCTAGGGTGTTGGGCGATTACAGACGGAAAACCTAATGATTTAATTAGTGCTTTTTGAACACGATGCGAAATACGAAATGGAAATCTAACTGAATCGAGAGCAAACGTAAAGAATTAAGTTTTCCCCGGCATTCGAAGAAGTGCGACATTTTTCTCAGTTAGAGCTACTGTTTGAGAACCATGTCTTTGACAGGTATAGGTGCTGTTGCGTACCTTTTCCCCCTCGACAATATAAACGTGTCTTGATATAATCCCAATTTGGGAATCATCAGAGGGTACTGAAATAGAATTATTAACCTCTCTTCTTTGAAATTTACAGACTATATAGGGAAACAGATATTAACAATTTCATAAAGATAAGCAGAATGAAATGGGCAGATCACCTGCAAAAAATGGATAGCTCTAAAGTAACAAAAAATATACAATACTAATCCGACGACCAAAAGGTGAAGGAGAAGACCACCCTTTTGTTGGGCTGGTGAAGTCCAAAAAGATTTTGACATCATTAAAGTATCAAACTGGAGAACGACGGCTTCACGATAGTGGAATGGAGGAGACGGCTGCATAAGGCCAGGGCCCACTATGGGCCGTCATGCCAATAAAGAAGCGCCTCCCTTCTTATAATGGCATAAAATATATTCTTTTGTGAATTTGGGAGGGGAGGGAAGAGTTTTTTGTTTGTAAACAAGTTTTACACTATTCGATCTATTTTTATTATCCGTCGTATTTAGACCTACAGAGGATTTTTACTGATAAAAAAAAATCAAATTTTATTAACATTTATATTTCTAACCGAAGGAACCAAGATCTCTTTTGTTAGCAAAAATTCTCTTAAACTTAATTATGGCCATTATCAATGATTTATTGCTATTAAATTTAAGCTATACATGAATACTTTTTACATGAGCTGAATCCGGTCTTTCCTTTCCTTTTTCCCTGGTACCAAATTATTTCGCAGGCTGGTGCTAAATTTTGACTATATTACTTTTCTCTCTGAGAAAAGCCTTCGAGAAATCCACAAAGTAACTGACTGACTAATGAAAAGTATTACGTTTTGGTATTCTTCGCGAACCTAGAACTCAAATACCGTATAGCTACGATGACCTCCATCAGTCCCGTCAGATCAGAAGAAATAATTTTCTTAAACGGAGTTTGAGATTGCAGGTACCGCCGACGCTTAAAGTGTTAAATCATTTACTAATGGTGAGGTAAAATAGATGCTGTAATATGGCCTATGTGATATGAGAAGGAAATGCTTAAATTTTCAGCATGGAAGGGATTGCTACAAAAAAAAAAAAAAGGAGCAACTCAGTGTGAATTACAAAGTGTCATTTTAATGCTGAATATAAGGGTTGGAGAAGGAACGTAAACTACTGCTGAAATATGAACGGTCTCCTAGCAGATGCCCATCTCTTTGGATATGACAGATCCGAATGGTAAAATTTTGACTAAATATGTTGATTTTTTTTTCCGGTGTCTATATATTTAAGTTGCTAAGCCGACTTTTTGGGCAGTCCGTGAGAGAAAACTACTGCATCAATTTACTTCATTTTGGTCTTAAACGAAAGATTGTAATCTGTAGATTTGTCAAATTTGGCTTTTGTAACTGCAATTTTTATT
Organism: Dolomedes plantarius; assembly: GCA_907164885.2. NCBI lineage: Eukaryota > Metazoa > Arthropoda > Arachnida > Araneae > Dolomedidae > Dolomedes > Dolomedes plantarius. Next base: position 217,967,479 of record OU015491.1, read on the forward strand.
AATGAGCTATAATTTACAATTAAAATTTGATTTCTGCGCATGCTCAGTGGCATGTTTCAATGCCGAGGAGTCTCTCTAGATCTCTCTCTGCCATTTTTATTTTTATGATAATTATGTTTGTGAAATATAAGATTAAACCTGATGGAAATTGTTTATTTCAAGCTGTTTAATTAGCGATAATTTACAATTAAAAAATTGCTTTCTGAGCATGCTCAGTGACATTTTTAAATCTGGCTTTCGATACTCACTAAACACGAAGCCGCTTAAAAACATTAATTTGTTTCTGCGCATTATTATGATTTTGGTAATGATGTGTTGAGTATAATTTGTGTATTAGTACATTTATTTACTATCTAGCCGCCATGTTTTGACTGGTACCAACTAGTATTTAATAAAGACGTCACTAGTTTGAACTGACTATTTAATATTTGGGGCTTTTTCCCCCATTGAATATATTCATAAGTAATGCCAATGGATGGATTTGAATGAGTATATTAATAACCAATATACCACCCATTATGAGAATTTAAAATACGTATATTTCCCTCCACTTATTTAAATTATTTCATACGTATAAAACGAAGCCCTCGGTAACAGTGTGCAGTTAGTAAGGTGCATCGACTCAATTATGTTATTTAAATAAATCCATGCATCTTGGTCATTCACTTCTTACGGCCGACTGTCTATCCAGATATTCTCTACGAGGCTTGATATTTCTGCTCGAGAGTTACTCTAATCGAATAGCACGTTGATCATGTATTTTTTACACACAGCAGACTAACTCCATTCAAATATTCTCTACAAGGCTTGATAATTCAGCTCTAAATTTACCCTAGATGGGAATAACACGGCAACCTTAAACATGTGATTCTAGATGTCAAAAAAGAGGGAGGGGAGTAAGCCTTTAGTCTGCTCAGTGACCAAATCATGGAAAATACCCTCCCGAAAAATCTTCACGATGCTGGATCCCAACTACCCCCATAACCAAGCCGAAAATTCTAGCATTCATCCATCGAAATGTGATAGATACTCATGTCATCTCCCTCCAGCAGAAAAAGATCGTTTCTTTCATCCCGGGAATTCAGCCACAGATGACCCCGATGGCCCGTCGCGCAATCCTATAAAAAAATCGCCGATAAACCCACGAGAAATATCTAATCGGAGCGTAAATAAAGCCATAAAGGCCCATCCGAGAAGAGACCGCGAACAAGCTCACCAACAGTGAGATAACCAGAGGAGAGTTAATCCCGGTGACCCAGATCCACACAACGCGCTGTGGAACGTGTTATTATTATATATATTTTTTTTACCTCATGATGCAACGGAGGATTTGAGAAGAATATGTAGATGTTCGGAAGCAGCAGCAAGAAGATTAGACGCGAATTTAAAAAGTAATCCCTTTGATCCTAGAAAATCTTGAGTAATTTATGCACAGATAGAGGTTCAAGACAGGTTTTGATAGGTTCGCGTTTTCCGCACTTTCGACTTCGCAGCTAGATATAGAGCTCGCACCTAACTTAGTACGTTAGCATCCATTGTGATTTTTAATCATAACATGTTTTATGGCACGGCATAAACTACAAACGTGACATCAGAGGATTTTCCAAAGACATAACTCGTGCTTTTTCAGGCTATCGCTAGGCTATCACAGAGGTGGATGTGTTGGAAATTACTTGATATCTATCTACAATGCAATACTAAGTGATATAAATCGATAATGCTTACTCAGAGGTCCTTTTAAATTGTGAATGACTCTATTGGATAACACATAAACCGTTCGTTGTCATCTCATATCCCTAATTATGTCCTCCAGATAATGAGAAGAAGTTGTTTCAATAATCTTGATGACAGAAAGAAAGGCCGATTGGTATGGATAATTGGTAAAGGCTGATTGGTCTGTCACATTTACTGTAAACCTGTCACTGTACACTGAAACACCAAAACTATATGACCGTGCAAACCACTTACCACTAAGTATGACCTTCATTCCTGTACGACTCTTGGTAGATGATTTACATCAGGGGTCTCCTAACTACGGCCCGCCACAGTTTATTTTGATTACATTGTAAAATTTACAATGTAAGTAAATCATACAAAATAATAATTAGATGTTTTTATTTAACGATCAATTAAGGAACACAATAACTGACATACATAATGAAATGGAACATTTTAACCGTAATTAATGATACGAGATTTATCCTTAAAAATTAGTGATATATATAGGTAATTTACATAATGAAATAAAACATTATAATTATGATTAATAAGATTTATGTAGCTGTAACTTTCCACTGACAATTGTTTGCAGTTGTGGATCAAGCTTACCAGTGGAAATTATCAGCAGCGACTTCAAATGCTCATCAGTTAATTTGTATCTGTAAATATTTTTTGCGTAGTTCCTTTTGGAGAATGCTTTTTTCACACAGATAAGTACTGCCGAGAGCGGAAAAAAACCACGGGCAAATTTATGCAACTAATCAAACTGTGTGAGTGGAAGACGACAGGTTGGTATGATACAGTATGCTGTTCTCATGAACTAGCTAGCTAGGTCTTGGCCCATGGGACTTAGTGGAGGAGTCAGTGTGACCCTTAGCCTACAAAGTTTAGGATACAAAGGTCCTGGGGCTACAAAGTACTTTTCAAACCCATTCTAAACTTATAATTATTATTCCTGTCATTGAGATAAAAGTCACTGGTATGAACTGGGAGGGGAACTTATGGACGTAATGGAGAATTTTCCCATCTGGTGCTTTGAAATGCCGCCCAGTAATGCTATACACATATTTTTTTCCTCTTCAAATTTAATTGTATATTGAATAAAAGGGGAATTATGTCGAGGTAATGAAGCATAAGTATGGATATCTGCTGAATAGTATCTCACCGATGAAAAAAGTCTAAGCTATATTAGCCTGTACATACCTATCCTTTTTAACAGAGACTTCCACAGTTATCCTTTAGTCTAGCTTTTAAAAGAGATTTATCCTTGAATATTCTCGAGGAATCGTTGATATTCCATTATCCGATAGTCCTTGAATCATTGTATCCCGTGTAAATCAGGTCCTGCTCTCCACGCTGCTTCCAGGTGATGGATCGTCGAGTTAAAAGGGGGAGAACAGTGTTCTAGACTTAAGCTCTGTTTTCTCAGAAGAAGTTAACGTATTCAGATACCACCATCCTAGATAATGGTACCGCAAAAAAATGGCTGTACACCAATATGAACCGTTGTCACAACCTTAGTGCCGAGAAAGACATACTCGTACTACTGCATCTTTTCCGAAGCTTCATAATAGCTCTTTGGAAGATAATAATAGGCATATCGAAATTAGAGTTCCGCCTCGTGTCATCCGTCCCCCGATTTATGATACGCCGATGTCAGGGTGACCGAGTTGGCCATCGGCCATCTTTTGCGCTTTCTCTGAATCCCAGGGAGTAGTAATAGTGGGAATTTTCTAAGTATAGCTACTAGACTTTGCTCTTTCCGCCTTGTCGCAACAGAAACAATACTGGCGAAAGCACAATTCCATTTAGCCTGTGTGTGTATAAGACGCGGGGTAAGGTGGAATGTCTAGAGACAGTCATCCTGCGCGTATGACATCACAACTCGGGGTAAAATTAATAGAATTAAACTTCAGAGTTACATACTAGATGTTTGCTGTATTTGAGGGTGATTTCTGGTTCTGACTTCAAGCAGCAGGTACTTGGGTGATCTGTTTTCTGAGAGACTGCTTCGAGACGCAGTTTGATGGTCTCAAATTTAAGAAGCTTAAAATTACGAAATCCGGAGAAATAAGAATTTCACAGTGAAATATTTATAGCTATTTTTAGCAACTGAGGGTAGAGAGGTTCGATTAAGTCCTTGAGGTATCTCCTGAGGACAAGAACAGTATTAAGAAAAAGTGAAGAAGTCTGGAAATGGAGCTAACAATTTATTATACTCGTTTCAGACACAAAAAACCCCGAAAGGTCTGGTTTTTGTTGAAAACACACAGTACTAGGAGATGTGACCTTGATCGAGGCTGCATGATACGACATTGAAAACTATTAAACCTTACTTTGAAATTTCGTAAACTGAGAGATATAATTCATGGGAAATACATGTCATGTTCATATAAATATAAATATAAATATAAATATAAATATAATATATATATATATATATATATTCATATATCAAGCCAAATTATGCCCACATGTTTTCGCATGATATCCTCTCATTCAGGTGACGTAGAATTTCTGCGCGAAAATTGGGCCCTCGGCGTTGCCATGTTTAGTAGCGGAGTGCGCTAAAAATATAGGAGTCGCTGAAATCATAATTTCATAGCTCGGTGCAACACCAGGGTATAAAGCTGAAAAACGATTTTTTTCCGTTTTCGGTGTGTATTAGTAGCAATTCATGTCTTAAGGAAATTGCTTGCCGTTTATTCGCTCTAGCTTTCCACCTTTTTTGTTATTCCATTGCAGTTAGAAGAACGAAAATAATTTAAAAATGGGACACGGCATTATATTTCCTTGCCACGTGATTGTTGTGAGATTCGCGGATTTTTGACGACCTTGAAATTTTTTTTTTTCACGTGTTTGCGAGAGAGGGCCAAGAATATAAACGTATACATATATGACTGGAACTCACACATTCTTGATACAGCAGTAATGCATGTAGAGGTCACATGAAAGGGGAGTGGGATAAAGGATTATCCACTGAAAGTCACTCAAACTGTTTATAGAACTCACTATTAAAATTCAAAATTGAATTCTAAACGCATAATTTAATTAATATAATATATTCTTTGATTTCAGTATCTGAATAATGCAATTCCTGAAGCCTGGTTATTAAACAGTCCAGTGTTCCTTGAACGAGGAGCCATAATAATGAGTTGAAGGACTCGCTATAGGTAATCCTTTATCCCTCGCACTTTTATGTTACCTCTACGTGCATTACTTCGAAGTGAAACTCTTAATACTAATTCAGCGTAAATACTGGTTGACGTATGATGGTGACGCGTTTATTCTAGCCGATAATCTGTCTCCTATCTTAAATAAAGCTAATTCGATCTATCCACGTATCTAGTTCGCTTCTGAAAGTAAGGTTAATAACTAATCCCCCTTTCTCGATGTTTTTGTACCTAAATTCGACTCGAGTTTTTAATGCCATTGGAAAATCATTTCCATTCTTTAATGTCTTCTCATGCCAATTCTAATTATCTAAAAAAAAAAAAAAATAAAAACAGTAGCCTTCTTCACTTACGTTTACTGCACCCTACGTTATATTCGGACCCCATTTCTCTCAACGCCGAAATTAATTTTCCGAAATCTTTGGACGTCAGCGAAGGCTTCAACTCTTCTGTCACTGATATAATCACAAAAAAATTCAGCTCTGCGACAACGGAGTCTACTCTCTTAGCCTTCAATAAGTTTCAGAGCTACGATAGGTTAGTGGTCCTCCCATTTTAGCTACCCGTGTGTTTTAAACTGGGAAAAATACTCTCTCGCTTCAACTTTAAAGTTATATTTAAACTCGTTGATGAACTTCATTTCCCCTCCCCCACCGTGAAAACCCCCAAACCGCAGTTACGCAAGCGGTTTGTTTATAGCAAACCTTGCTCCAATTGTAACTCGTCCCATATCAGTCAAACGAAACGTACCCTAAAGAACGTTCAAGGTATGCTAAAAATCAAGAATCATCTAAATCGATGATATTCGAACACTCTTGGTAATTCAGATAAAAATTTTAAGTTTCTGACGCGAAAACTGTTCACTATACCAACTCTGCATTTGAAACAGATTTTCTAAACAATTTTGCTGTACAAATTTCTCTCTTTGAATCAATGGCATGTTTACGTTATCTTTATCTGCTGCCTGGAAAAATATTTGCTTTTGAGTGTGTCTTTTAATTTTCCAGATTCCCGTTCTTTTCTAATAATTCGATCTTATTCTTTTATTTATATAATTCCCTTTCACAATGCCGTCTTGTTGGTCTTACTCTACCGTCCTTTTCACATATTTTTGCTTAATTTTGTTTGCTCCGTTAGCGGGTGTCCCTTGCGTAGGCTGATGGTCATAAAATTTCTCACCCTTGTTCCTATTTCATGTGTGCGTTCCCGCCGCCGACTCCCACGACGTACTTATGGATCTTTCCGTCACTCCCTTTATTTATATCAAAGGGTTAGATGGTCCTTGCACTCGTGAATTGCTCATAGAGACAATCATACTAAATACTTCTCGGCTTGATGGAGAACTAGCAATTAGTTCGAAACTCGTCGCCACCCTGATATTTTATTGTGGATATTGAGAAGCTGTGTGTTCCTGTTATGCGTTTTCTACAAGTTTCATGTAAGTAATACATAGATTTGATTAAACACCATGGATATCTTTTTAACAAATATTTTTGTGCAACTTCATATACGCTGTTTATTAAGGTCAGCATGTCTGCATAGCAAGGTAACATCTTTAACATCGTTTACCCCTTATTATTTGAAACATTCAGAGAGATAGTAGTGAAAAACTATATCATTTCGAGAGTGTCCACTTTGTGTGCACTGCACTCGAAATCGTCGGTTCAAGTTTGCCTAATAACATAACATACGGACCGGTAGAATTGAGTGGTAATTAAACTTCCGCCTTTTCTCTATTCCGTTCCAAGCACAGAACGGATAACTAAATTAATCAATAGAGCGAGAGCTCTTTCATTCACCGTCTCTAAATAACTTTATCTTCACTGCAAGCCGTTGCTATTTAGCTACAGCGAAACATTTTCATATGCTGAAAAAAAAAAAAAGAAAGGAAAAAAAAGGCTATTTTGCGCACCTGTTATTGAACGTGATTACAGTTTATTTTAATTTTTTTTGGTATATTTTTCCTACGTTTTTATAATTAAAAACACATAAAAAAATAAGTTTCATGCATTGTAGAGTAAAATGTCTATCAGTTTTCGTGGCAATTCCTGCCCTTTCAAATTTAAAACGCAGAAATTTTAAGCATTCATGTATTTGTTTAGCTCAAGAGCATTCTTATGTTAAGCTGCCAACGTTCAATTTAACTCCCCTATTTCATTGAAAACATTTCGATTTTGATAGATATTAGTTCATTAGAAATTTAAGGTTTGTGCAAGCTAATGCTTGAACTATCGATATTTTATACCTACTAGCTAATGTAGCAACTGATTTTTCGGCTAGTGATATTTATATCAACAATACGTAGGTGATGTAAAAAATGTCTGAATGATTACGAAATTTCAAAATTTCATTTAATTTCCGCAAGAAAAATAATATACTGTTCTATAAAATGCGTAAGATATTATTTAAAATTTATGATTTAAACGAGGTAATTAAAATAATTACAAGATAAAAAGAACTTTTTATATACCATGTTTTTAAATTTTCTGTTGAATCATATAAACTTGACAATTCTATGTATTAATAAATACTTTTTAAAAATTTTTTTGATGAATTATTCCATCAACTTGAAAGAAAATGAAGTTAATTGGAAGTTAACTTGCGTTTAACTTTTCGTTCCCGTCGCTGTCAATAGATGGATGCACCAGTCTACAAAACAAAATTAACTGAAAATGAATTTAATTCTGCTTAAAAATGGCTAAAAGTATTAAAATAATGCATTGTCATCGTATTCTGAGCTATTATAAAAGTTTCAAATGTCTAGCTAGTCGGAAAGTTAGTTAAAAATAGATTGCAAGATTTGTACGGGACAAACACACAAACAAACAAGAAAGCGAGTTAATATAAACATGGTAAAATTACACTGTCTTATAAGGTAATTCATAAATCAGTATCATCCCAAAAATACATTATATGTATTATAAATGCATTATATTAACCAAAATAGAATGCGCTTGGAATCTTTATAGAATAATGTTGATATAAACCCATTAAATTCTGAATGCATCCAGTGATAAAAGAACTTTCACTATGAATTCAGTATGAAATAGCCAGGGAGATTTCTCTTCCCTCGAAGAATTTTGGAAGGGGAAAATTATTTTCTTAATTTAAACGGGCTAATCGTGGCGAATGAAATGAGGAAGTGACTGGCGCGTATACCCGCATTAAAAATCTAGATCAACTGATACTTGACCGCAGAGGAATTTGCCTTTCACGATATGCAGAAACTAATTTGTCTCGAAGGGAAAAACTTCGTTAAATTTCATTAACACCCTATGAACGGGGTAGTGAGCGCTCCTTAACCTCCGCTATTTTGGGCGATTTCGTCAAGTTCATTAAACACCACGGAGAATCACAAAATGTTTTTGGTTGTCGTCGGAATATTTATGAAATTTTTTGATTTATACTACGGTGCGAAACAAAAAATTATTAAATCTGTTTAATTTATCTCTTTATAAGGGAAAAAAAATTTTGCTGGTGAAATTCCTACTTGAACCTAATTTTTTCATTTCAAGGTTTTTCTCCCGGAATTGTACGAAGATATCCTAATAGCCATTTCATTTTCCGGTGAAAGGACAGAGTTCACACAAATAGTTTTAAATAAAGAAAAAGGTAAACTGAAAACATAAGGGAGATCCGTGGGTTATTTCAATGCGAACTCAAGTCGACATTGAAGTCTCCACGTCCTTCTTCATATTTGCATTTCATAGGTCGGGGCTATATTATGTTACATAGACGTATACGCAGATTAAACTCAATCCCACAAATACTTATACAAAATATTTACATTATTCAACGCAATGACAGCGATTACAAAAATAATAATTCTAACACGAAGAACAACAAAAAAAAGTATTTTCATATAATCAGATCAAAGTTATCTTACAAATTACAAAAATAATATCAAATTAAATTAAAATTATATCAAATTATATCAAGACATAATAAAATGAGTGCAGAAAAATAATTCTCTGTTTCATAGTTTGTTTTGATTTCTTATTACTTCGCAAACTTGACGCATTGAACTTCGAAATGTTGACATGCTAAGAATTACGTCAGGCATTCTCTTTTGCCCTGCCAAAGATGGCCGTGTTGTCACCCATATTTGTCAATTTTTAACTTCATCATCTCGAGTGAAGATTAGTTTTACTTTCATTTCATTCATGTAGTTAAAGGGAAACAAATCTGGAATGAATATGAATGGGCATGACAGCAGCGATAATCGGATAACGTCTATCGGAACATTTTGTTTCTCTATATCAACAGTACAAGTAGAATTTACTTTTAAAAAAGGTGGACGCGGTGGCCCGGTTAGCAAAAGCGTCGAGCCAGTGATCTGAGGGTTGCGGGTTCGATGCCGGTCGCTGACAAAATCCACCACCGTGTTCACTAATGGTCATCGGTGCACGTGAAATCTGTTGTAGCTGTAATGTCCTTCAAGTTTTCAAATTTACCTCTGGAGGTGCGGGGTCAAGTGTTCCGGTCTCATCACTTGACTCGGTTTTAAATTACGGGACCAGCTTGTAGGGGGTAATGCTAGTCACCTACACGGTGCCCCCCTTAAATGAATGGGCAGTCACCCTTTACTGTGAACAAATTGCGTCATAGCCAATCTTCCGGGCATTTGTAATAAATAAATAAATACTTTAAAAAACAACCTCTTTTATTCGTTTCGTTCGATAACGATTGTTTAAACTAACTGATCTCTATTAATTTCCATCCTTTGTATATACTTCAAGGAAAAATTATTTCCCATATTTTTAAGGCTGCTGGGTAGTAGCCCCATTGAATTTGCCCAACTCAATGTTAACCTATGGAGAAAATGTTTCCATGGATGGTCGATTTAGATTTGGAGATTTTTTTTAAAAAATTGGACTCTAACAGAAAAAAAATTACTCATATCTTTTTCATCCTTTAAAAGAAACACCAATAATATGCTTAAATTTGAATGATTCGATGGAAAAATGGGTGTACTGTGTTTTAAATTCGCATCATTTCCTTGGGTGGGCGACATTTCAAAAATGAAAGAGTAGCAAGTAACGCCATCTCTTAAACTGCTGTCTCTATTACGAAGTGCAGTTTTTTTTAAAGGGGGGGGGGTGTTGAATGCAAGTCGATCATCGTTGGAAGCATTTTCTCCATAGGTTAACACTGAGCTGAGCGAATCCAATACGGCAACTTAAAAAAAGAAAAAACCTTGTTGAAACCCTGGGTTTACATTACGAGGGTCTTACGGATGCAATATTTTGAAAATACCCTCTAGCCGCGATCCAGTTTCTTCTTCGAAAGTGAATTCGTGTACGCTAAATACACGGCCCGACACCCAGACATTAAGATTTCTTCGCTCGTGTGCGGGAAATCGTTTTTTATCGCTTTCCCACAATTGACGGCAAATTGCTGCCCCTGTGTTGGAAAAATTGCTGTTACGATAAACAACCTCACAGTCACGCAGGAATATAAGCTAAACAAAATAAACCGGCTCCACGGAGGCTCTATATATAGCGAGTAGCTCGTGGCTTCCTGAAATAGTGGATGAGAATTGGCGAGGGGATGAATGCCAGAGAGACTGAACCCAAAGGGTTAAGGAACTTCTGTTCTACGCACTATTTAGCGGTGTCACACACACTTTCGTAATACGGGTGATGTAAAAGCATACGAAATGCGGATAGTCACTGTATAGGGAAAAACAATTAATTTTGTAGAAAAGATTGTGACGGGTCCACATAAGTCGAAATAGGCTGAACAGAGTGAACGAGATAGCCTGCCATACTCTTATATATTACCTGATTTCATTTCCACTTATACAGAACTCCCACTACGCACTGACCTCTAACGTTGTCCGAGTGGACTTGGAGTGATGATGTTCGATTCCTTACTCGAAAATATGATTATGATGCAATTATGATGGGATCCGATTCTTAGATTATTTTTTTTTCAAAATAAACTAATGCAATATTACCCAATGCTGCCCTTGAACAACTAATGAGTCCTTCAAGGACGAAACTGAGAAATATTACACTAAGGGCCTGTTCACATAGGAGTCCGGTAGCGGAAGCGTTAAAGTATTGAAATATATTTAACCAATGGCAAACCTCCAAACGATTAGCAACGAAATTTTTAACGCCTGTGATTGGTTTATTCCGCCTCACCTCCATCTTTCCATTTACGCTTCGGCTACCGGACTCTTATGTGAACAGGCCCTAACTCATAACGAAAAAGAAAAAAATCTCCTAAGAACATTAGATCGAGTGTTATAATTATAGTGATCTTGCCAGGCACGAATGAACAGTTTTTCAACTCATTTTAAGCTGAAAAAGAGAAAAAAAGTGCATGTTAATAAAAAAAATATCTTTACACTTTATTCAGGAGAATTTTTAACTAGGTTTTATTTATCCCATTAAAATTTCACCATCTGTGAAAATTATCACTTAATATCTTTAATAAAATGAAAAATCTGAAATTGTCGGATTGCTAAACATAAAAATTTGACTTTAAAAATATACATTTTTAAATGTAGCTAGAGCTATCGAAGCGGTTCTTTTGTCTTTATTAGCAGTCTTGCTAAGCAGGTTGATCAAGATCATATTTTATGTTTAAGCGAATTTTTATTAATAATATGCTTTCAACATTTATCGTAAACGATGTATTTAGAACCGTAGAGGCAAAGCATCAATCAATCAATCAATCAATCAATCAATCAATAAATAAATATATATATATATATATATATATATATATATATATATATATATATATATATATATATAATTATTATTATTATTTGAACACACCATTCTCTGTGTGTGTGACATAATCCACATTCATTACTTGAAGTAACAGATGTTATTTGCCCTAGTTTTCTCTTAAAGATTTGGAAAAGAGCTGTTTTCTGTAGATTTTTTGTCCTAAATAATTTTCATATACCTGTGCATCATTTTCCAAATACAAAATAACTTCATTAATAAATTTTGTATCAATATATTTAAGTTGCTAAGCCGACTTTTTGGGCAGTCCGTGAGAGAAAACTACTGCATCAATTTACTTCATTTTGGTCTTAAACGAAAGATTGTAATCTGTAGATTTGTTAAATTTGGTTTTTGTAACCGCAATTTCTATTAATTAGCGACAATTTACAATTCAAAAACCGATTTCTGCGCATGCTCAGTGGCATGTTTAAATCTGGCTTTAGAAACTCACTTTTTCTGCGCATGCTCAGTGATATGTCTTAATGATAAACACGTTTATTCCGAGCAGTTTCTCTAGACCTCTCCCTGCCATTTTTATTTTTATGATAATTATGTTTTTGAAATATAAGATTAAACCTGATGAAAGTTGTTTAATACGCGCTGTTTAACTAGCAATAATTTACCATTAAAAAAATTGCTTTCTGCGCATGCTCAGTGACATTTTAGAATCTGGCTTTAGATACTCTCTAAGCACGAGGCCGCTTAAACATATTAATTTGTTTCTGCGCATTATTATGATTTTCAACATTTGGGAATGATGTGTTGAGTATAATTTGTGTATTAGTACGTTTATTTACTATCTAGCCGTCATGTTTTGACGGGTACCAACTAGTATTTTGTTAATACTCTAGTACAGTGGTTCCTACCTTTTCAGCTGGCGACCCACCTTTCCTTATCGGAATACCTCAACGGTCCATCAGTCCATGGTGGAGTAAAAACCTTATTTGTATCGTATCCCTTCCTTAATGTATATATAATTTACCATCAAATATTGCAAATATATATATATATATGCTTTTTTGAAGATACAGATTGATTATTGATAAACAATTTGTTTTCTGATTTGAAAATGGTTGACAAAATATAAGCACTTTGTAGGCAAAACAGTTATTATTTTAACAATAGATATATGGTTTGCAATATATGCAACAAGTGGTTTCATACTCACTAACAAGTGTTCCTAGGTGAAGATAAAAACTACAATTATAAAAGTACACAAAGACCATTTTAATAGTTTTAGGATCGAGTCGCGACCCACCGGTTGGGAACCGCTGCTCTAGTGTAATTAAAAAAATGGACAGTGTAATACAACAATGAACTAACCCATTCAAAAGTTGAGTTCAGTGGCTGGTAGGGTGCGCCACATGTTTAGCTATCTGGGGGGAAAAATTATTATTCTCGGCCAAATAATATTCTCTTTATTAACTGGAGAACGAAATAACAGCAACTGGAATTGTTTCATTGAATGCTTTATTCAAACTCAATAATTCTCAGAGTTTCAATGTCGTGGGGGTTGTTTCTTGTTACATAACACTGTCCTCAGTGACGTAGCGAGCATAATTGGCGCTCGGTGCATGATACCTTCTGGCACCCCCCCCCCCGAAAAAGATATAGTAAAATTATATATAGAATTAGTGAAAGGACATTTGGCGCCCCTCTGCGAGTGGCGCCCGGGGCATGATAGACCCCCTTGCCCCCCTCTCGATACGCCACTGCACTGTCTAATTAATTTTAACTTCATACGTATATTACACGTAATATTTTTACACCCACATAATATTTTTACCGCTTAAAATGGTTGCGAATTCGGACCTAAATACAAACTTAGGCATTCTGAATCCAAAGAGTGTTATCCTTTATTAATAATAAGCAATCCTATTTCTAGACCATACCGTTTAATTTATGAGTTCTCTCCGATTGAGCCGAGTTGACTGATTTTGTTTCTTGTCTCACATTGTAGAATTTTTACAGCTACATTTTAAAAAAGGATGATTTCCTTAACCGACGTTTGCGTTAGCAACTAAAATTTGAGGTAATGTAGTAAAAAAAAAAAAGTATAGTCTATGCACGTAAAATTTTTCCCATTGTATGAAAAATCTACTTACGCAACGAATATCGGCAGGCGGAGCGAAACAATTGGAGTGAAGAAAACAGAAAGATTGCTGGCAGTTCTCCAACTGCCTCGTCCGACACCCAGCAGGAATTAAACTTAAAATGTAGTTAATGATTTCCTTATGTCAACACCATGCTGCACGAAAAGCAAAGAAAACTTTTTTTTGTCCATGGTCTCCAGAGTTGCTAGAGCTGAAAATATGATTATAAAAAATATATATATAATGGGAAATGTAAGTCTCAGAGCAAGTAGCTTTTCCGGAGATGGCCCAGTCTCCGAGATAGTCTCCAAAATAATATCGAATGAAAAAAAAATTCAGTAATACAGTACATTAATGACTTCATCAATGTGCTTGATAATATGGCAAGATTAGTAAAAAAAGACATTAAATTGACCGGCGAGAAGACGTAAATATCCATATCAACTTGTTGATCGATATCTATTTATTTCTTTTTTTCGACAAAATCATCTCTTAAGCGATTATAATGAAATCATGGCCAAATGGATGATAAATTCTGCACTCGATAAGAACTTCTCGACAGGAAGCTAGAGGTCACGGGTTCTATGCTAATGTGTGAGGGCCACCCAGATATAAATCGTGTTTGGTCCGTGTTGTTAGATTTTCGGGTGGGACCATGCGGGAGGACCCTCTTCTTACAGAGGACGATTAAAATGGGCGACTACGAAACAGAACACACTCGTGTTTTTGTCACTGATCCAAAGTAAATAATGAATAGTAACGAGTACACGATAAAGAGGCCACATTACAAACATTTAACAGGTCAGGAGATAGGGTTCCATACGTTTTTCCATTGATTAAAACTGTTTCGAAACACAAATTGTACGTACGGCCAAGCATTCACAAAAAATAAGAAATTCTAGAAATAAATAAAACATAACTAAAGATTTAAAAAAAAATAAAGAAAAGCAGATACTGGACAATCTCCAAATAATCCAAAATGAGATACAATTAAAGAAAATGAAAACTGTACGAACACCTTACAGCGAAGTGGATAAAGATGGAAGAGGAAAAAAAGAAGTGCAGGAGTACAAACAGCACATGCTAGTACCAGTAAAATCTCAAAGTACTGTTCTAATAAAAAGATTAAAATTAAACTAAGAAATAAATCATTAAGACACAAATGATGTATACGGATTATTAATGTAATTTTGAAAAGTCTTAAAGAAAGTCAGAAGGAAATGTAAAAAATTAACAAAGCATGAAATCAAAATAATTGTTTTATATTAGCTATTAAAAAATAAAGTTATAGTATTTCAAACGAAACAGAGAAAAGTTCAGTTGCTTTAAAAGAAAATTCATTAATCTATGCGGAGTGGAAGGCCCTGTTTATTCATTAATTTTTTCTCGAACAGCATGATCTATGAATTTTCTAGAACATTGCAGTTAATTAATACTAATTCGCAATAATAAAGCAACTACATATGATAGCTTATGTCTGTGTGCGTTTTCAATGTTCCATGAAAGTCCATCTGACCCTTGTGGTGTTCAGTAGCAAGTGTTAAATCCGGAATCGCCCCCATTCATTCTTGCAAGGAGCATATGAAAGAGAGAGAAATTTCTAAATTTGAAAAGAAAAATCGATTCTTCATTTAAAAATGTCTCATCAACGTTAGCTAATGCATAACGTTAAGGAATTTCGAAGAAAATATTGCAGCAATTAATATATATATATATATATATTCATTCTTGGGATACATGCTATTCCACCCCCTAAGGAAAAGGTTAAATTTCGTATACCACGGGCCACGCGTTACGAGTTATAGGTATTTTAATAATATTTCATAGTACATTTATCAGTAAACTTAAACCACAAGAATGAAAGATATGCAGGATTGTCTTAGAATTTCGTGACTGCCATCTGTCGGCGGAAAAGAAAAATCTTTAATATAAGAGAACAATATCTTATTTTTAAAAAAAAGAATACGAAAGAATACAATAAAATAAGCTTTGCTTGAAATTAATAGGTGTGCAAAGTTTAAAATTAAAAGTGTAGGTATTTTTGGTAAAAGATATTGCTTTTATGTTGTAACATTTATTTTTTGTCTTAATGACTTTTGAAGCACGTTAATGAATAAAAGTGTAGAATTGAACACATTTCTACTCGTTATGACTCCTGAATTAAGGAGGAGTCACCGGTAATGTAACATATTAAAATTTAAAAATTTAGCTTTTAATTTATTTGAAAACTCTTCAGTTTATCCTA
>OU015491.1:217983554-218321054 GCA_907164885.2 Dolomedes plantarius
AAATGAAAATAAGAACAAAATCTGCATTGTGTGTAAGTCACCGCATCCAATATATCGTTGTGATATTTCTTAAAATTAAGTGTTGATGACAGACTCAAATTAATTCGGAAGAATAAACTCTGTGAACTGTTCTTAAAATTAAATCATAAAAGCAGAACTGTTTTCCTCAATTTAAATGTTTGTGTAGTGCTAGACATAATAAATTGATTTGTACCGAAGACACCACCAAAATAAAAACTAATGACACGAACGGTAAGGGAAAGGAAAATAATTCTTACAAATTGCCTTATAATAACTCAATTGAGGAATCAAAGGCTTCCGTTCTTAGTAATATAGAAGTTCAGAACAAAAAAGAAAAATGTACTCTTTTCTACTTCTGAAATTCATGTTCGAAGTGCAAATAATCAAAGGATAAAAATTAGGTCAATTCTTGACTCAGCTAGTAATGTATGCGTGCTTACAGAAAAAATACGTGACCGTTTAGGGTTAAAGAAACAAAAAATTAATACACCTGTTTGCGGTTTAAATGGATTATCCCGGAAGATTAAGTGGAAATTAAATACACTTATTTCAAATGAAGATTGTAGTTTATTAAACAAGCAGAATTCTTGATCGTGGATAAAATTACCGAATTCACACCATCCTCAACATTAAATATTCGAGTGTGGAAAATCCACAATTTTTAAAGTTAGCTGATAAATCATTTTATGAAGCTAATGAGGTACATGCTCTAATTAGTGTTGATATATTCTTTAAGGTTTGAATCATAACATGTATAAATTAAATGAATAATTGTTTTTTAAAGAGAGTGAGTTTGGGTGGATAGCATGTGGTAAGCTTGAAGAAAAGCAACCTTATAAACAAGCTCAGTGTGTTTTGCGAGAAATGATTATCTTCAAGATACGTTGAAGCTTTTCTTTGATTTAGAGGGTCTGGGAATTCGAGATGATCCAGTTTTGCACGAAGAAGATCAAGAAATGGGAATGCTTAGCGAAAATGTTGAATTCAAAAACGGACGTTATGTTGTGCAATTCCCTTTAGAAAACCTTATAGGGAATTATCTGATAACTATCCTTAAGCTAGACAGCGTTTTCAAAATTTATGGCGAAGATTTAGCCACGATTCGGAATTATATCAGCAGTACCGTGAAATCATTCGCGATTACTTAGAACAGGGTATCATAGACGAGGTTTAAAATGACATAACAGAAAACGAGTTGGAAAGACCTTTATATTATTTGCCTCACCAGGCCGTAAGGAAAGAAGGTCGCTTAAAACCCTTTCAGGACGGGCGTCCCATATATGCTTTCCCTACGAACGTCGCTCACAGCCGGGCGTCCCACCCATGCATCGCTGAAGAATGAACCCGGTGGACGGGTGATGCATATGTGCATTTTAAGCTGGAACAATTTTTAAAGACCCCCTAGATGACGCCCGGTGTCCACTACTTTTGAACTGAACATAGTTTTAGTATTCTGACCTTCACTTTTTCACATTCTGCCTGAATTTGGTATTTTGCGCATCAGCTGTTGGGGGAGGAGGGAAAGCATAATGTAAACAAACAGAGCTCGGCTCTTTAACTTTCCACGAGATATAAAGGTTCGCGCTTCGGCTGTCTCTCCGAATGCTTTTTTTCGCTACTATATGGGGTGTTTTGAGTTGTTATCGTGAGTTCTGTTACATTTTGCGTTGCTTTCGGTTATACAGAGGCTGTTCACACATTTTTTAGACGATGTATATTGTATTCACAAAACTAAATTACATAAAATTCTTGTGTTTTAAATGTTCTATTTGACATCCCTTATTCTGAACTATCTTTCGACACCGCAATTTCCAGGATAATAATGCCTTTTGAAGTGTCAGAAGAGGTATTCTATCCCATTCCTCCTGAACAGCTTTCCAGAGTCCTGTAAGGGTTTTCGGACGACGTTTGGATAATGCAGATTTTAAAAGTCCGAAAGCACAAAAATCTATAGGTGATACAAGGGGAGATTTAGTAGGGATATCAGTGAAGGGTATGGCCTTGATACCAGTTTTTTGTTCCATTTCTTTTAGGAAATTTACAGTGGATTTTGATGTGTGACTGCTAGCTTTGTCCTGATGGAGTCTCACAGATTGATGGCACTGTGGGTAAAGCGATGGCATTTCATTCAGAAAAATTGGCGATAAAATATGTTCCTGATAGCATTTGGAGTTAATCTTGACATTTTGTTCCACTCTCTTTATTTTTAACTTGCCATTATAAGAAAAACCAGCAACAATCATGAATCCCTTAGAAAAACTTTCTTTCGATTCTTTGAACCGTGTACTTAAATTTTTTTCTCCCCTTTTATGATAATAAATGGCTCTTTTTTTGTTGTAATCATTTAAATCCACCCATGATTCATCTATTGTGACAACTGTTTTCCATTTTTCTTTGGATAAGTTTCTCATAGAGAATTCTGCAGCGTGTCCTGCGTTCAGCGATATGATTTGGAAGAAGACGATGCACATTGCGTTTTTTCGCTTTCTTAAGATTTAAATCAACGTTTATCATTTTGTTTACAGTGGACACCGAGCATTTTAATGATTTTGCAACTGTCCTTTGACTAGGGGGATTTCTTTTAACATTAAACAACGTACCTTTGCAATAGTCGAAGATGTCCGTTTTTTCCTTGGATACTTGTTTGGAATTTTTGTCCCACTTGAGGCTCTAATTTGACGTTTTAATCCTTTCTTGTTGACGATATTACCTATCGACGCTTTAGATATCACAAAACCATGACTCTCACATCGTTTTTGGATAACGGAGTATGCATATTTCTCTTCGGAAAGAGCATAAATGTAGCCTTCGAACCACTGCTTTGTTAAAAACGCCATTTTGAATAAAAACAAAACTTTCAAGCCGGAGACGATAATTTTGACTTTTAAAAACATAGTACAATTGCAATTATTTCTTTTGCAGCAAACGATTTTTTATTACCGCTTACCAAAATCGTCTAAAAAATGTGCGAACAGCCTCTGTATTTCGCGTACTTCCCTTCTTATTTCGGAAAGCCTTGACTCCAGTTATGGCGAGAAAACGTTATTCATCAGAGGAAGAATATACTCTCATGATAAATGATCCAATTAGTGACCTAGATGAGAGTGATGATTCATTGTCTAAAGAGTTAGAAAATGATATTTCTAGTGATTCTGATACGGACATTTTGTCAGAGACTGAGCTCACTGCCTGCCTTCCACTTCCAATAGAAGTTCGACCAGGGCCCGACTTAGCCAAATTGGGACCCGGGGCAAAAACTTCTTTGGGGGCCCCCTCTGCTTCACTACTTTAGTAATGAAGAACTTATTACTTAATACTAAACTTCTATTCGATTTGGGGACCCCTCTGGTGTAGGGGCCCGGGGCAACTGCCCGTATGCCCCTGCCTTAGTCAGGCTCTGAGTTCGACTCAAGATACTTTATCTTGGACTCGAGCGCCGGAGGAATTACATCCCCATACATTTATTGGAACATCGAGACAAATTATGTAGTAAATGCTGAAAAAGAAATTGATTTCGTTACTATTTTCTTTGATGATGATCTACTAAATTTGATTGTTGAAGAAACAAACAGTTTTGCTCAACACGCTCAAAGAAGTGCTCCATCAACTTCTAAATCAGCCAAATAATCAAATTTAAGTATTGCAGATATAAAATAGTTTTTTTTTTGCAATGATAATACTGAAGGTGCATAGTTTGTTCACAAACAGTGCGAAAACAAAGGAAAAATCAACAAACATTTTATGCTAGTAGATCATGCAATGTAGGACTTTGCGTTTCTCCTTGCTTCGAGATTTACCACACTCAGGCTTCATTTTAAAAATTGTTACTTCTTGTTGTAAATAGTCTGTTTTTTTATTATTAATTTTAATCTTTATTAATGTATTTTGGCAATTAATACTTCGGAATAATTTGAATAGCGCTTTCGAAAATTATTTCTTAAGGTAAGTGAATTTTTTTTATATTTTTTAGTGTAAATTAAAGAAAGAAGATTATTAAAGGCTAATTTTAACGTATATGACAGCTTAACTAATAATCTAAAACGGTACCACAAATTACGATGCTAGGGCTTAAATTTTTTTTGTGATTTTTTTCTTAAAGTTAGGCTTAGCGACGCAAAACCCCCGTCCTGTGGGATGATTCCTTTCGACAACGCTCCGTCCCCAGCGAGCGTCTTAGGCAGAGGTGCCCCGTCGCGAAAGAGTTAACATCAAAAACAAGAATTGTCTTTGTCGCTGGAAGTCACCAAAACAACGAACTTTCTTTAAATGGTTGTTTGTGGTCAGGAATAAACTTAAATCCAAATCTTTTAGGCATATTAATTAGTTTTAGGTTGAATAAAACGGCTTTTTCTTCTGACATAAAACAAGCCTTTTTGAAAATGCCTCGTTGAAAAACACAAAGACGCTGTTCGATTTCTCTGGAGTGATGATGAACCGTGTGTTCATAAAAAGCCCAAGTTACAGGTATACTATTTCAATCGAGTAAATTTCGGCATTAGTTCAAGCCCATTTTGCTCGCAGCAACGATCAGACATCACATTGAAAAATATAGAAATGAGTTCCCTGACACTGTCGAACTTTTAGATAGAAGCTTCTATGTTGATGATCTTATTTCCGGTAGTAACGGTTTTGAAGAAGCACTTCAAATATCGAGAAGAGCAAAGAATATTTTGGAAGCTGCTGGAATGGATCCCAAGAAATGGATTAGTAATGATGCTAACTTAATGGAGCAATGGAAGAAGGAAGGTTTTGATGTACACCCTGTACATGAAACTGTAGGTTTACGCGTAAACCAAACAAAGGTATTAGGACTGTCATGGGATACTCGTCAGGATTATTTAACTATGGATACTAGCAGTCTATTGGAATTTGTTTCCATTGATAAAAACTCAAAACGATTCATACTTCGAGCAATAGAGAAAATCTTTGACCCTTTAGGGTTAATTTCACCTTTCACCGTTAGAGTAAAATGCCCGATTCAAGATCTATGGAGTGAAAAAATTCCATGGGATGACCCTTTACCTCCGCATATTGAAATAGAGTGGAAGAAATGGTGTGAATTACCCCACTTAGAAAGTCTAAAAATACCACGATTAGTTCTAAATTCCACTTTGCAAGATGTTGTTGAGTTACATAGTTGTTGTGATGCAAGCAAAAGGGCATATGGTGCAGCCATATATTTGAAGTCCAAAACAAGGAATGGAGTTTCAGTTAGACTTGTGACTGCCAAATGTCATGTGGCACCCTTAAAAGTTGTAACTCTTAAAAGATCATGTCTTCAGTTTCACTGGACAGATTCGAAAATTGTTCTCTTTTTGATAAAGGGTACGAAAACCCGTTTGAAACAATTCGTTGCTAACCGAGTCAACGAAATTACCAGTTTTACGGATCCGAACTCCTGGTACCATTGTGCAGGTAAAGAAAATCCTGCTGACTTCCTCTCTCGTGGAATGAGTGCTGACTGTCTAGTGAGAAACTCCAGGTGGTGGACAGGTGCGGAATTTTTGACAGATCCGGAATTTTAAGGAATGGGAATAAGCTGCCCGGACCAGCAGACTACGGTGTGGAGAGACTGCCCCTATCGAACACGTGTAGCGGTGTTCGATTGCCTAACACGATGCCGCCCCAGACAAGGACTTTTGTACTACCAAACGGGTTTATTTCCCTTACGTTGGATGATGATGGAGAGTCCTAGGCTGTCTCCAGATGAAGACTCGTCGAGAATCCTCCTGTGTACTGAATCTGGACTCATCAGTGAAGGGAACACGCCTCCATTCTTGTTGTGTCCAATAATGATGTGTTTGACTCCACGAAAAACTGGCTATCTTGTGCGATACGCTGAAAGTTAGGGGGGGGGGGTACTGGTCACCTAGCGTGAAGGCCCTTCCCTACTAGGCGTCTGTATACAGCTAACCTGGAAATTGTTGATTCAAATGAAGCAGCAAGGACCCGAGGGAGATCTCTAAACGTCATCTATGCCGTCGCGTATTGCCTCGCGATACTGTGCAGGTGTCGTCACTCTTGGGCGGTCTTGGCCGGGCCTCCTGACGATAATGCCACTTTGGAATTGATGCCACTTGTAGCCATCGAGCCACCTCCGCCTGAGACTGGCCACCTTTAAGCCTGCCGATGGCTCTTCATATCAATAAGTCGTATAAACGATTATCACAAGTCATTTCATTGAAATCAATCAATCTTGGGCGGGTTTCATGCAAGAATCACAACTCTGCAGGCGAAATTACCAGGTGCAGAAACGGCCACTTTCACGTTCTGGTACCAAACTTACGCTAAACACCGTTGAATGTAAACTGTATGCTAACATTGTGTTACCCTAAATATATATGTTAAAAATTTTATCAATTTTACTGGTAACTATTTTGAGTTATTTTCAAAAACAGATTTGAGACCTTAATTTCGGATACCAGTGTAGATAGACGAACCATCAGCAGTGGGTGATAGAGATGAGTCAGTTTTCAGCTGTCATCCAAATCTGACCTCCCTGTAGTATAAAAACTCTTTTTGAATACAAAATAAAATTTCCGCTTAAGGCTGCTGAATACTAACTCTATTGGATTTGCTCACCTAAATGTAAAAGTTCGGAGAATTCAAGAATTTGTCACAAAACTGTGCATAACTCTTTCAAATATTTTTCAGATTTTTAGACTATAAAATAAAGTAGAAAAATGCAAAACATATAAAAAATAACAGGCAAAAAAAATATTTAATATTTTATATTCATAAAAAAAATTAATGCACAATTATATTTATATACGTATGGTAAACTCCTAATTAAAAAAATTTAAGGAATTTAATTGATAAAAAATGCGCATAGAGCATTTTTATCAATACATAAGACTTTCAACCTAGAATTTTTTGACTTTCAATTTTGAAATTACATGTACTGAATGAGAATAATTTTCTTTTTTAACTACATTGAAAACCCTTAAAATTCAAAGTAGGGATTTTTTGGCAGAATAGTCTGATTCGAATTTTTTTTTCTTTAAGAACATTTTCAAAATCTTTCATTCGCATTCCATAGCTTTTAAAAACCTCAAATTTTTTTGCGTAAGTTTGCCATATATATATATATACTAGCTGAATACCCGGGCTTCGTTACGAAGTATATTCAGATTAAATGCAACGATCAATTTATGCAATTAATGTCAAAAAAAATGTATAAAAAAATCGTAACGGATATTTTATATTTCGTTGTTATGAACGTGACGTAAAATTAGTTTAAAATATCACAAAAAGAAATTAAACCACGTGATCAGTATTTAATAAATTAAATTCTAAAACTTAATATTTTAAAATTCACCAAAAATCAGAAAATGGAGATAAAGATTCGAAAAAGATTTGGTTTTAAAGGAATTTTTATGATCTTTCTTGTGATATAAATTTTATAAACCTCAGATTATTTTAAATGCAAACTTTAAAGAATATTAGAAAAACAGCTTAAAAATTTAATAAAAAAAATCTAAGAATTTTTTAAAAATCTTTCCCAGTGCACCCCAACACAATAAGAAGAATCGCCATGCAAAATTTCAATTCTTTAAGCCCAGCGGTTTGGTCTGTGCGTTATCTGTCAGTCAGTCAGTCAGTTACGGAAGTATTTTATATAAATAGAAGATAAAAAAAATTCTGCACGGAATTTTTTTAGTATTAATCTGAAGACATAAATATTTTTTCTTCAATCTACCCGTTATTTTTGTTATGTTTTTGCATATTTTACTTAATTTCGTAGTCTATAAATTTGGAAAATTATTATTGTTTCAAAGAAGGGTGCACAGATTTGAAATAAACACCTCAGTTCAGAATCTTCCGAAATTGGAAGAAATCAGAAGAAAATAAACGTGCATAGAGCATTTTGAAAAATTCTAGAATTTTTGAAGAATTTTTTCATAAACATCGCTATGATCGCGACCCGTTGAAAATTTAGAGTAAAAAAAACCATTTTTATACAAAGAAATAGCTATAATAAATAATGTATTCGACCATTTGTTCAATGACCATTCTCTTTGGTAATTTCATGATTCTACTTTCAAAGAACTACTGATATTTTTTGCACCCCCCTCCCCCCAAAAAAAATTCGAAGTGGGATTTGACACTGTTATATGAAATGAAGGTTTTTACTCGACAATGAGTTTTGCAGAGCACGACGCAAATGGCAATGTGACGATGCAACGTCAGAGATGTATGGTGGACTGGGTAACACATTCCCAACCAATCTCCAATATTTTTTAACCGACTGAGGATGGATGGGTTTTACATTATCATGATGGAACACAAAACCTTTACCATTCACCAATTAATGACGTGCATGTTCCGTTTAAGTTTTGTTACTTTTTTGACAATACACACTGGAACGGATCATATATATACATACATATACGTATATACAGGGTGTCCATAATTAAACTTCCCTACTTTGAAGTTGTCTACAGCCTGCACTATTGTTCAGAAAGTTATGAAATTTTGTGTAGGACATATTGAATGAATGGGAATATGTTTCAGCGGATAAAAAAATAGTTCAAAATTTCACCACCAGAGGGCCTTTTTTATGAATTTATATTTACAATTGTTTCTTTACTTAAGATTTCCCCATATTTTTATCCATAGGTCACCCTAACACGATAACTCATGCTCATTAAATTTTACAATCTTTAAAGTGATTGCATACTCGATCGGAAACTTGTTCGATAACTAATTTTCGGACAAAAGATTTGAAGGAACGAAGAAACAAATATGATATTAATTTTTGTCGACGTAGAGCAGAAGCTGTTATAAAACCTAGAAACTTTCATGGAGATTTTGTTTTCAGCGTGCTTGCTATTGCTAATAAGAATGTCATCGTTACGATTACCTGATCGAGTTTTGTTAGTAAAATTGTTTTGCCAAAACGATAATAATTCAGCACTAGTTGCTCTACGAAAATTTTGGTGTTTTAAGGGGATACAAAAAGGTCCATTGACTGTTAAATGTCTTCGATTAATTGCTGCCAAATTTGAAGAAACTGGTTCTTTTAATATTCGTTCTGGAAGATGATGGAAACCTGTTTTCTCAGAAGCTGAAGTGAACTTTGCATTTCAAGTGGAAGAGGACAAAGCTTCCAACGAACAGGCTAGTACCAGTGTCCGCCGTGTCGCAGAAGCATTGGATTTGCCATGTTGAACTATACAGAAGGTCATGAGGAATATCCTCCGGTATTATCCGTACAAGGTTGAATTTGTACAGAGGTTGCTTACACATGATTTCGAGACTCGACAGTGGTTTTCACCTCAGTGTCTTGCTCACTTTGAGGTTGATGCAGAATGACCTCGGAATATCCTCTGGATAGACGAAGCACACTTTTACTTGGACGGTTTGGTGAATACTCACAATTGCCGAATTTAGGAACCAGAAAATGAGCTTTTAATCTTAGATGTTCCGATGCATTCACCGAATGTAACCACGTGGTGTGGATTTTCTGAATTTTTTATTCTCGGCCCGTATTTCTTCGAGGAATTTCGTCCTAGAGGTCCAGTAACATCCTCGGTCACCGGGGAGCGATATGCATCCATGTTACTGAATAAAATTGCTCCGGATCTGCAATCACGTAACTGCCTTTCACGCACAATTTGTTTGCAAGATGGAGCTCCTCCACACATTGGCCTTCGTGTTAAGAACGTTCTCGAAAATCACTTTACAGAAGAACGTGTCATCAGCCGCCAATTTCCTAATGTGTGGAGTCCCCGATTCCCAGACCTCAACCCTTGCGAATTTTTCTTTGGGGGCATGTGAAACATCTAGTCAGTAATGATAAACCAAGAACTATACCTGATATGAAAGACAGCATTTCACGACATGTTCTCAGCATTT
This sequence comes from Dolomedes plantarius, assembly GCA_907164885.2. Taxonomy (NCBI): domain Eukaryota; kingdom Metazoa; phylum Arthropoda; class Arachnida; order Araneae; family Dolomedidae; genus Dolomedes; species Dolomedes plantarius. Next base: position 217,993,434 of record OU015491.1, read on the forward strand.
CCCCGGAAACACTGCGGTCAACTGTAGAACATGCTATCTTACTATTTCAAAAGGTAGGTGAAAATGATGGCCGTCATGTTGAACATGTGTTGTTGTAATAATTTTTTTTAACTATAGTAAATTTCGACTAACTGTGCAATACCTCAAAAATCGCCCTCTGGTGGTCAAATTTTAAACAATTTTTTTAATCGCTCAAACAAATTCCCATGCCTTCAATATGTCTTACACAAAATTTTATAACTTTCTGAACAATAGTTTCCACTGTAGACAACTTTAAAGTAGGGAAGTTTTATTATGGACACCCTGTATATATATATATATATATATTATATATATATCGTGTAGAAAACAACATTGGCATTAGACGCATTCAAGATGAAACGAATTGCAGAATTATCTGATTTCGAATAAGGTGTAATCTCCGGTATCACAGAAATGGCCGATCCTTAAGAGACATATCTAGGGAGCTGAATTACTCAAAATGGACAGCGCCCTATGTGATGCAGAAGTGGAAGGTGAGCGGTGATTGTCGGAATATGGCCCGAGTCGGCAGACCCACGAAATTGGGAGATAGGGACCGGCGAGTGCTGTCCAGATAAATTCGGAAGAACCGCTCCCAATTGACGGCCTATATACTTCAGGAGTTTCAACAGGCATCCGAGAGTGTTGTTTCGATGAATACTATCCGTAAGAAAGGACATCTGCTTGGTTTTCATGGTCGTTCTGCTACCCATAAGCTTTGATCAAAAAGTCTAACCGCGCTGCTTCGTTAATGTGGTGCAAAGCATGTTGAAAGCGGACCGTAGATCCGGACATTGAAATTGTGGTCTGGGGGTGTTTCTCCTGGTATGGAGTGGGACATTTTGTCCCAATGTATGGTAAGTTCAACGCCTATGCCTACTGCACTATTTGCATAACAGTGTGCTTCCTACGTTGTGGAATTTTTGCGGGTTGGACCCATGTTACTTCCAGAAAGACATTGTCAGCTGTCATGTTGCGAGGTCCACCATGGATTGGTATGGTGGCAATGGGGTGAACCGAATGGACTGGCCAACCGAGAGCCCAGACTGTGTGGGTATGTCTGTCTCAATTTTCTAGTTCAGAAATTAGATAGTTTAACCTAGTTTCTTTAGATACGATACAAGTTATTTTAAATTGGGCCTCTACATGATAAAACCAAATTTCTGGTTTTTCCAGAATGGCGAAATTTTGACACTGTGTAATTCCGCTTGAATTTCTGATCCTATTGCTTGGTTTGCGATTTCTTCATTTGCACGGTCCATGTCACTAACTTTTAAAACCTCTATTAGTCCTCTTGAATTATTAAGAAGTGTAGATAATAATGAACATGACAATAATCCTATGCTACCATATTTATTTCAATTTTTACAAAAACCTTTTTAGTATCTACTGTTATTACCATTACTTAACTGCCTGGTCTATGTAAATAGCAAATGTATACGATCAGCTTTTAATAAAAAAATCGTTGCCATTCTGCAAGCAAACGTGTATTAAAATTGGTGCGCGAAATATTAAATAAAGTTATTTATTACAAATGTAAAGAACAAAAAATAGTTATTAGTTTGCTACCTGGCAAGCCACTACATTTTTCTATCTGATCGTCCTTCCTTGTACTTTGAATCTTACCACGATCGCCCTAGCTTAAATACTTTTCCAAAATCCCCCTTACTTTTTATTAATTTTCTCTCTATACCCCAAGTTATTCCGTCATTAGCAATCAACCTAAATTCTTAAAACTACCTTTAATTTAATATAAACTCTTCATTTTTTTACACACATTTTCAGTACTATTGTAATCATTATTGTGAACGGTAATCATGAAACATTCCACTATGCATACCGAGGAGCTTTACCTCCGAGGAGCCTTAATAGCTTTTTACTTAACTTAAACTTAAAAAAATTTATATTTTTATTGTTATTATTATTATTATTATTTATTCACATTATCAAAATTACTACAATCTTGCGAACGGTAACCATGAAACATTCCACTGTTGATACCGAGGATAAAGAGCTTTTGAGCGCCCTTTACACGTACGCTCTTTCCCACGTGAAACCTCGATCCCGCGCGGTTGAGTGCACGTGTGAAGGTGTCGGAGAGGAAAAAAAGCTGCTTTTGAGCGTACTGCAAATTTTCCCGTTCGCAATCCTGTACGCTCCAAGCACTCCAAGAGCGTACGTGTATAGGCTGCTATTAGCGCCCTTTACATGGACGCTCTTTTACGAGTGCTTGGAGTGTGCGAGCAATCCCGTACGCTCCAAGCACTCGCAAAAGAACGTATGTGTAAAGGGCGCTATTCTCTAAGGCACATCGGAAGCGTTTCCTAAGACGACGAGAAATAGCTTTTTATGTCAATGTCAATGTATCAGATATTAGATATTAATCACAGTTATGTGACTTCTATTATATGTCGGATCAGTGGCAACGATATCGCTTCGCCGCTCGCGAATTTCAAATACGTACATGGATCTGCGGACGAGGGCGGGGCTAACAGTAACGGCCAATGAGCATTTGTTCTTGAGGCCAGCCGCAAATTGAACCCAAAGCACGCACAGCCTACGCCTAGGCCTCGCCTCCTTCTCGCTTGGGTTGGGTCGGTGCACCGCAAATTGAACCCAGCACAGGCATCCACGCCAGCCTAACACGATGACGTCCGAGGTTTAACTTCTCACGGATTTGGAATCGGAATCACAGAATGAAGAACTAATAATATTATTCTATAGTTAGGAGCAGGAAAAGTAAAAGAAATGCATATTTAGCTGGCAGAAATATCAATGGGGAGTTTAAACTGTCATACATACATGTATCAATAATTTAAAAATTATTGATACATACTTCTATACAATAGTTTAATGTACAAGACAATCTAATGTTAATATAACTTAAAAAGTATTAAACCATAGATTTATTCAAAGAATATGTAATTTGATATCTAGTATAAATCATTTTTATACTAGATAAACAATAGAATTGAATAAAATCAAAATTCAAATTCGTATAACTTTGACCAAAAAAATTATAAACTTAGAAAATTAATATTTCTGGAAACCATACAGCTATCATAAGTATGTATCAATAATTTTTAAAATGCAAGATTACATGAAATTCTAAAATGAGTTCTGCATTTACTACAATTCGTATATAAAAATGACAAATAATAAAAATCTATATAATAATGACAAATGACATTTCTTCATTACCTTATAACTACACATGGGGCCATGTTACAAAGTGCAGCACATAATAAAATGACACTTTCAATGTATGGCTTATGACACAATTAATTTACCAATCAAAAAAATTTTTGATCGGAGGCCTGTATACACAGCAATATTTCATGAATTATCTATAGTGGAATTTGGAAACAATACAGCTACCTAGTGAGACAAAAGTTTAGCTGATTAGAAAAGGATCTAAATTAGTAAAAAAGTACAGATGTTTAAAGCTAAAACTGAAAAGTCAAATTTAGAGAAATGCATTAGATGCAAATTTCTGAAAGCAACCATTCAGTTGTAATTCATAAATCTTAAATCTAGATACAAACAACATTTTGAATATTTAAATGCAACTAAATATGACATACCAATTCAATTCTGACTTAAAATAGAAAGATTATCTTAGATCTGCAGTGCTAAAATGCTTTAAGAGAAAGTATTAATAATTAAGTGAGCATAATTTATTTATATAAAAAATTAATTCATAATAAAGACTGATTATTCAGACTTTTTGATTTCTACACCATGGGAGGATTACAGCACAAGGCATGTTATACTTCTCTACTTGTATTAAAGGGGATATCTACTTTCAGCCTATTTCCCCCAAAAAAACTAATACTAAGTAAGCACCATTTTTCAAAAAATAAACACCAATGAAATATTGAAACATAAATCAGATTTCTCAGTTTAAAACATTTAAACAATACACAAAATAACAATAATAATGTATACAAACAACTGCAATAAATTTTACAGTATATAATACTTTAATAAATGGCTTTAAATTTATGAATTACATCTGTTTCAGAACAAAATGAGCGTTCTTCCAAAAAGCATAATTTTTTTGTACATCCTTTGAACTAAAAATTTTTGTAATCCAAACAACTTGGTCACAGCACTGAACACATGTCATATCCATTTGTCATTGAATCTAAAACATGAAATCTTAATTATGTTGATAACCATTGTAAAACAAGAATGAAAAGTTACCAAATACATATTTTTCAAATATTAAAATTCAACAATAAATTTTAGATGTTAGCATCTTAATCTATTAAACATAAGCAATACATAGAACTACTTGATTTAAAAAAAAACGTGGTTTCTCAAATGAGCCAGTGGTATCTAAACAAAAACTTATAACTCTTCAATTACTGCTGTTAACTTAAGTTAGCTCTATGTTTGTATGGGCATTCTCCCTATGGGCGCCCTTCAACACCGTCTCAACAGAAACTACAAGTGCATATGGACTCACAATAAATTTACTTTTCTGATCGGAAAGAGCATCTTATCAGAAAGGTATGACATTAAAACACACTAAAGTCATGTTAAAATTTAACAATGTGTGTTTAACACAAGATCCACGAGACAAATATCATCATCAGAACAGTTATTAGAAAAAAAAACGGCACTCATCTCGATAGCTATCTTGGTAGCGAACTTGTCGCCAAAGTGTTGGCGTCACTTTGACGCGTTCGCGCGCCAAAGTGACGCCAACACTTTGGCGTACATACATTTTCGTGCCGTCTAAGTGTTGACACCAAAGCTTCACCAACACTTAGACGACCGAAAATAACCTTACCTGCTTACGTCACGACCGCACGCACGCCTCACGTATTTTTCGCCAAGCTTACCTTGTTTACGAATAATTTCGCCCCGTATTTCATGCCGTCATCCAATGGACTTCCAATTCGGAGTTTAAATGGCGTTTCGTGAACTTTTAAAATCGAGAACGTATTTTTTTTAAACCTTTCTTAAATTTAGAACTTGAGAAATTTGGAATAATTTAAACATGGCTAGAATTTACTTTCTTTATTCGGCATTTCGTGCACTTGACTTTTAAAAACGACAACTTTTATTTATTTAGTTTTATAATATCTTTCGAAAATTTAGAACTTAAGAAATTTGGAATAATTTAAACATAGCTAGAATTTTTTTTCTTTATTCGGCGTTTAAATGGCGTTTCGTTCACTTGACTTTTAAAAACGAGAACTTTATTTATTTTTTTATAACATCTTTCGAAAATTTAGAACTTAAAAATTTGGAATAATTTAAACATGGCTAGAATTTACTTTCTTTATTCGGCGTTTCGTGCACTTGACTTTTAAAAACGAGAACTTTTATTTATTTAGTTTTATAATATCTTTCGAAAATTTAGAACTTAAGAAATTTGGAATAATTTAAACATAGCTAGAATGTTTTTTCTTTGTTCGGCGTTTAAAGGGCGTTTCGTTCACTTGACTTTTAAAAACGAGAACTTTTATTTTTTTATAACATCTTTTGAAAATTTAGAACTTAAGAAATTTGGAATAATTTAAACATAGCTAGAATTATTTTCTTTGATAGAAATTTTCTTATGTTTAACTTTCTTTTAATCGAACTTCTCGAACTGATTCGTTGGAATCTTAATGTTTGCATTAAGTAATCATATAAATTTCCTAACTAAAGAGAAGTCATCAGTTAGTACTTAGCATTATAAGCTAAAATGTACCATCCATAGCGAGGGACATCTTGTCAACTGAATATTCCATTCATTTACATGATTCTGTGAGGTTGGAGCATCAGTGTCTCGCTGTAGTCTCATTGGCTGTCTGTACGATATTGCTGTAGTGTCATTGGTTGTAAGATTCAATGGACATAGGGTTGTCCTTTGGCTCTGCGAAAAGTCGCCATTATGCCAAAATCGTTAGTAGTCATAAAGGTTTGATTAGAGAGATCTAAACTGATAAACGTACTTTCTTGAAATTCTGTTCTTGTAACTGAAATCAGACAAAATTTTAAAGTAATGAGTAAAGCATAAACATCACGTTTCTACCGATGCTCTTGGAATATTTTCGTCAGTTCTGGCTAATTTCTGGTTAAAAATTATGATATATCTTTAGAGTTAGAGCTCCATGAGGTTACATGAATTTAATTTGCTTCAATATTGGATATCATAAAGACATTTTTTTTAAACCTCCAGAAAAAAATCTTAATTTAAATTTTATAGTCAGAGAATAAGGAATATTAAAATGCACATAAAATATATTGTTCAAAAATTGCAAAAACTATGCGGCTTTTATACTTGAGACGTACAAGAAAACGCACAAGAATCGAAATAAATTACAAAAGAAAACCACTTTAAATTCCATGTGTTTTTCAGAATTACTTTTCAGCGAAATTATGGGTTAAGAATTAAACCGTATCCTTACCTCTACGTTATTGAAAAGACAACTGGTTAATTGTAACAGTTTAATTGTGAGTCACCAGTTAAATAGAGTTTCGTAAAATTGATAAATTACGTGACGCTGCAGTGCAAAGATTTTTGTTCATTTATAGTATTAATGTTAATTAGAGAGTTCGTAAAGAAAATAGGGTGTATTTATATTTCTTACTAGCTGAAAACCAGCGCTTCGCTACGGAGTACATTCAAATTAAATACCGCGCTTCGCTACGGAGTACATTCAAATTAAATACAACGGTCAATGTATGTAATTAAAGCCAAAAAAAAAATATATATTTATAATAAAGGCGACGATAAATGTATACAATTGATGTAATTAATATATAATATATATATATAATATAATATATATATATATATAATATATATATATATATATATATATATATATATATACTAGCGGCCCGTCCCGACTTTATCCGGGTTGAACAATTATCTATCTTAAGTAGATATTAGGTAGGTATAATTTATTTTAAAACTTCATGGTATACCACATTTTCGTTTTCTGAGATTTTCAAATAAATTGATTCTCCACATATCCTGACCTAGAGAGACCATATAATTGTCTATGAGTAAAGTAATTTTTAATGTATTTTTACAAACTGAATACTTTTACAATAGGCCATGGACCCTTAATTATGTACAGTCGAACCTCCATATATCGAAGTAGCAAATTGCGCGAAAAAATTTCGATATATAGAAATTTCGATATATAGAATTGAGCTTAGTCTTATCATAATCCTCCTAAAAAAACAAAAAAATTAAAGCTAATTTTTGTATACGAAACTCTATTTCTAATTTATATGCGAATCCCATTAAATGAAAGTTAATAACTAAAAAATGAATTTATATGAAAGATTTATTGATTACTACATATTTAAAAAAAAAACAATAATGCAGAAAGTGGTTACAATGATCACAGTTACATTCTTTAAAGAAAAAACTACGAATATCTTGCTGAACAGTTAGTTTTGCGGAAAGTTCAAAGAAATGTTCATATTTATTCAGTCCACTAAAAACTTCATCAGGGACATTTTTCGCGAATTGAAGTCCACGACGCATTGTTTCAAACTCCAAAAATTGGGAGATTTTATTCTAAAGTGGAATAAAATCTCCAAATTTGTCTTGAACAAAATTTCGATATATAGAGATTTTTTCGATATATAGAAACAATTTTTCTATGTAATGAACATGGAGATTTGCTAAGAGTTCGATATATAGAAAATTTCGCTATAGGGAAGTTCGATATATGGAGGTTCGACTGTATATACAATTATATCACAAATAAAAATATAATGGCAAACAATCGTGTTTAATTGAAGTTTCTTAACCTCATTCCAGAATAAATATTTTTTAAAAACCCAAATTAAAAAAAAATACTAAAAAAAAATATATAAATATTAATTAATCATCAAATATTGATATTATATTTATATTTTAACATATTTTTTATTATGCAATGAATGCTGAGGGTCCCAATGGGAGGCTTAGGGAAATTTTCACCTGCAGCTGTCAACTGCTCATGCCATTGACTGACCAGAGGGTAAACCTTCGGGGCGCGCCGAAAATACTCCTAAGGCCTTTTACTCTATTTTGAACTGAAAGAATGACAACAATATAACAATGAACGCAGAAAGATGAAAATGGATCGCCCAGACAGGTGATCTCGTGTTCCTTGCACTGAAGAACATATCAATTCATCTTTCAGCACCCTTAAAGCGTACAAAACACCATTTTTCCCCGTAGTAAATAACAGAAAATTAAAGAATTTTTAGATTGAGAATAGTAGAAGTATAATGATAACAGATGGTATTCATTGAAACATCACTTCTTACACCACTTCTGTAATAACCGGTACAATTATTTAGACCACTCTCATAATCAAGGGCACACACACACACATATATATAATATATATATATTATATCAGGGGTTTCCAACTTACAAGTGTCCAAGGGCCGCAATCGAAAACACCTGTCTAGTGGCGGGCCGCAATTTAATCATGACCATACCCAGAACTTTTTTTCTTGAGGGGATTTGTAGGATTTGTGTATAGTATATACTATGAAATTTTTAAAAATTCGAGGATGAATCTCCAACAACGACCTTGATTATGACTGGCCAACTTTCGTTATATTACACAGACACACACAAAAAAAGTCAAATAATAAGTGAGTATTTAAATAAGAAGTGGGTCAAATGAGAAGTGGGGGGGGGGAAGTTATGAAATAGAACATGAGTGGACACCCAACTTTTCATGGAATTCGAGGAAAATCAATCTTTTTGTAAAGGAACAGCATTTGAAAACAATAAAGATTTTTACAAAAACATTTTCGTTAACTAAGAATATCTAAATTGATGCTGCAAATTATTTCCTAGAAGTCTTCGCGGGCCGCAAAAAAAGGCACCGCGGGCCGCATGCCGCCCGCGGGCCGCCAGTTGGAAACCCCTGATATATATATATATATATATATATATATATATATATATGAAAAGAAAAAAATATCTTCCATGTTGTAAGAAGTTTCTATGATTAAAAACTCTTGAAAAGTAAAACTGAACTCTCTGCAGCTACTTTGTGTCTATTCAAGATGATACGGGGTATTTGAGTTAATCCAAAACTTAAGGCATTTGAAAGGTTATTTACCACCCTAACATACGAAAATGGGCATAAAACAGCTCGTGAGTTTGAGTTACGCTCAAAATTACTCAAAAGTTGCAAAAAATTACATTAAAAATGACGAAAATAAGCTTAATTCATTTTCTCTGCAATAGGAGGTCGTAACTCCAACATCTTTCACGAGGCAACTGACTGGAAGTATACGAATACCTATTCCCTACATTATTATTCCCAAAACTCTTCCCGGTCATTTTCAAATGTACGTGCGAACCTTTGCCCCCACCTAACCTATTCGTGTGGTTTTTCTTATCTGTACGAAAATTGTGTATTTTTTCTAAGTTTACAAACCTACAATTTAGATTTAATCCTTTCTAAAATTTTCCTGAGAAAGTATTATCCTTAAAAATGTTTCACACAATCGTATAACATAGTGTTTTTATGCATGAAAATTATTTTGAATCTAAACTCAGGGCCGGCGCTAGCAGTTTCGCCGCCCCAGGCAAAAAGGTAAAATGCCGCCCCTTTATAGTAAAAATTAAAAGAGATAACCTAAACCCTTCCCACGCTTAGTAGTAAAATAAAACGTGAGCAAAAAAATTGGTATTAAAAATGTTGAAGTTTTGATTTGTCGAAAATGCAAATTTCTTTATTTATGATTTTGGCACTAAATTGAAATTAGGTTGCACAGAAAAAAAAGAAAAGACATAAATCTACTATATAATTAGAAAATGCATATATTAAAAACGTAGTAAAACAAATCATAGAACCACTAAAAATAAAAACCTAATTATTAAAAATAAAGTTAAACTGAAAAGTTTTTTATTCTCATTTTTAATTCTGAGAAATTTTTGATAATTTTTTGACATCAATTTCTTCAGCTAGCTCATGTTCAACGGCTAATCTTGTCAAGCCATTTAGCCGATCCTCGGTAGTTGTAGATCGTAAAAAATTTTAATTCGTAGAAGCACCTCGTACCAATAATTTATCTCTGCGGTAATAGCGCCCTTTACACATACGCTCTTGGAGTGCTTGGAGAGTACGGGATAGCGCGCGGGAAAACCTGCAGTACACTCCAAAGCAGCTTTCACTTCCTCTCCGACACCTTCACACGTGCACTCAATCGCACGGGATCGTGATTTCCAGCGGGAAAGAACGTACGTCTAAATGCACACTTATCAAATCGGAAAACACCTCACCAAAATGCTGTAATTGCGGTGGCGATCATCCAGCCAGTTATAGAGGCTGCCCAAAATTTCCACATAATTCTTCTAAAAAGAAAGATAAGAAAACGAAAACGAAAACCAACTCTGGAATGTCATATGCTGACATTTTAAAAAATGTAATTCCCCCAAACTATTCAATGAATCCCAGCCCCCAACTCATAGTAATTCTCAAATCTCTGAAATCTGTAACGATTCCCACCAATGTAACACTGAAATTCCCGAAATTAACAAAAGTCAAGTTAACTTTAACTTTATCAAAATAATTCAAGGAATCAATGAAACTGTAGCCGAAATCCAGAAGGAACTCGATTTAGAAGATTTCCATGAAATCTTTAACAAGTTAAATATTTGTCTTCTTAAAATGAAAAAGCTAAATCCTTTAAGGATAAATCTCTTATTTTATATGACTGCCTTTCAAAAGGCACTAAAAAATAATGTTTCTCTGCCATTTTTATTTCATTTTCTTTTTAATTTCATTTTTAATTTTTTCTCATTTTATTATTCTCTCATATGTTCAAATGTCTTCATTGTTCATAAGTACATCATATTATGCTGCTACATTGGCGGGCTCGGCCCATGGAACGTAGTTACCCCGATTAACTCTCAGGGCCGTTCCTAGGGTAGCTGCCGCCCGTGTGCGAGAATAATTTTGCGCCCCCCCCCCTTTATACCGAATGGATTAATTGAAATTTCTCTGAAATATTTTTACCTTAAATGAAACAACGAATTACAGAATATATTATAAATTCAGTTTATGTAATCTATATATAAAAATGGATGAATGTGAGTATGTGTGTGTGTATGTTCCAGCATCACTCTGGAACGCCTTGAGCAATTTTAACCAAACTTGGTACACTTATCACTTTTAATCTGGAAAGAAACACTGGGGGGGGGGATAACATACTCCTAGCACCCCTAGGGGAGGCAGGGGGAAAGGGGGCACATGTAAAAATAATCGAAAACTTCTGATATTAGTTTCGAATCCATAGTTTTCGGGGTCGCTGAGCTTAATAGTGACACTCCCGATGACGTTTGAGTGCAAGTTCAGCCCCCATCAGCATAGGGGGGAGGGGAATAAGGAGTGAATATAAAATGACCAAAATACCGAGAGTAGTCTCGAAGCCATAGTTTTTGGGGGTCGCGGGGGTTCATGGGGACACTTTCGATGCCGGCTATGTGCAAGTTCACCCCCCCCCCCATCAGCATTGGGGAGGGGGGAGGAGGAAGAAGGAATGAATATAAATGTCCAATATACCGAGAGTAGTGTTGAAACCATAATTGATATAAAATGGTGGGAGATATTCACACTTTCTATATTCACACTTTCTTTATACCCCTGAAGGGGTAATTTATATTCACACTTTCTTACCCCCACCTCAACCAACAATGCTGCTGGGGGCTGCACTCTCACTTAAAGGCATCGGAAGTGTCCCTATTCAATTACAAAAAAGCTTACTCAGGTACAATTCACTTAGGTACAATTACAAAAAGCTTGTAATTTCTAAAGGCGCTTTTGCAGCGTCATTAACAACTAAATTTAAACTATGGGCCGCACAAGGCACATAAAAAGCTCTAGAGTTTAAGTCAAGAACTTTTTTTTGTAAACCATTATTGCGACCCTTCATATTCGCACCATCATCATAACCCTGCCCCTTTAAATCCCCCGAACGAATGTTGTGAGTCTCCAAAAAATCTAATAAAAAAATTAGTTAAACCCTATCCTGTCGAATCAGATATTGAATAAATCCCCAAAAATTCTCCCTAATTTCTATTTGCTTTGATTTATTATTTATAGAACAAATACTACAACAGTATGTTGGTCTTGGTGACTTAGATCAGGGGTGTAATCTAAAATAATAGAATGATATTTACTAACTTTTAAGAGCGATATTATTTCATGTCTTATTTTTGGTCCCAAAAGGGAAATAAGTTCATTTTGAATATGAACACCTAATAATGAGGCATATTTGATGGATTTCTGCTAATTCCAGTGAGGTGGTCTGATATGGTATCATTAAACTTTGCAATTGTTTCAATTAATTTTAAAAAGTTTCCATTTTGTTGCTCGTATAACTTATTATTTTTGCCTCAAATTTTGACCGGCTAAGAATTTAACGGTATAAATTTTAATTTTAACACGGAACACATCTACCTTTATCCATATTTATTAATTTCTCATTTACAGAATCAGTAGTTGTTTTAGAAGAAATTGATGTATTTAAATCAATCCAAGATTTTGTATTATAAATGTGACTTTTTGATGTTTCATGACGTTCTATAATCTGAGTTAAATGTCTCCAATCGTTATATCCCTCAACAGCGGTTTCCTTGAAATATTTTGATATTTTATCTATATTGCGCTGTATTTTTCATTCGGTTTGGGATTTGGTCTTTAATACACGAAAACTCTACTCATCTTTCAAAACGTGTTTTTATTTAAAAACTACATACCTAAAACCTTATGTCGTTCTCATCCTTGAGGATTTTTGAAGTGAGTGGGTACCTATACTTAAAAGTTCGTAAAACATATTAAAAGGAAATTTTATTGAAAGTCCACCTATTAATTTTTCATAAGTATTCACATGAATCTTGGTTTAATCATTTTCTTCATAAACTAGATAATTTTACAGCCCATTTGCCGCCTCCTAAGGTTGCCGCCCCGGCAGGGGCCCGGCTTACCCGCCCTAGCTCCGGCACTGCTGAACTTTTCAGATGATTAATAAAAAGGAACACATCTGCGTTGTGTCTGTTAACCAAATGTTTTCCGTTGTAAAACTGTCAATTTATTTAATCTTCAAGGCGAAAAAAATAATAAATGACGTTTTAAAACAGGATGCTCTTGCCACGCGTTACTAGGAATTCTTTCGATTCAACTGCCTTCAAAGGCTGAGTCTTTACAATAACGAAGACCATATGCATCTCTTTACAAAGGCCGGGTAAAAACGGTAGCATTTGTAGGCAGCGATTTCAAGATCCTTTCATTTTGGACAGAAACACCCAACAATGCATTTTGAACTTCAAGGAAAAACATAATTTATGTGCTTTGGGTCTATTCTCTTTGAAGTACAATATTCGAGGCCTTAGAATAAATTTTTCGCAGATTATTATGATCATTGGTTCGTCTTTTCAGGTATCCGACTACGTTCGAACTTTAAAAAAAAATTGTACTTGCGAAAATTTATATCTTATTTTTCGAAGGAATATAACACCAAAATTCGAAAATGATGATAAAATAGACATTAACTATTCAAATTTTTGCAAAATTGAGGAAATTGGGTCAAAATTTAGTAAAGTTTTTAAAAAATGGCTCTAGCACTAACAAAATAAATTATGCTTATCACTTTTTTTTTGTTATATACGTAAATACCTTCTAAGTGTACTGACCTACAAGCTAATCGATATCTCAAAATCTAAAAAATACAGGTCATTATATGCAATTACATGTAAAATTTTAGTAATTTTCCATGAGATTTTTTATAAATGTAGCTATAAATCAACCAATAATACCTAGAGCCAAATCTGTAGGCCATTACGTTCTTAGTATTATGAAAAACATACATGAAAAATTTCATAGATATATCATGGTTAGATTTTGAGTTCTCGCAAGAGTCGTTTCCATTTTTGATAAAAAATAAGTTCTTCAGAAAACACGATTAAAATTTTCAACTGGTATTGAAATTCATAGCTGCTGCTGACCTTTAAATCGCTCTCATTTCATTTCTAAAGATCGTATTTAAAAATAAAAGCAGATTTAGAAACATAAATTTACAATCTTAAAAAAAAAGGAATTAAAAACAATTTCGTAATTTTCGTCAAAATCGATGTTTTAAACGTAGTCGGATACCTTAAGAAATAAGTGTAGACCAGGGGCGTAGCTACCGTGGAGCAGTTGGAGCGAACTGCTCCAGGGCACGAATCATGGGGGGCGCAAAATCTGAAAGAGTGAATTAAAAATTTGTGAAAACTTTTGTATAAATAATTTTAATTTGTCAGATTTTCTATAAAATATACAAAAAATAAATGAAATAATTTTAAGTAAATAAAACTATAAGTACCTAAATATATTAGAATATACTTGACTTACCATAATTTTGATTTCAGAAAATTTTCACTGTAAATTTAACGCTTTATATACCTCTAATAAACCCATAAAAATGTATGATGATTGCTAAGAATGTTTAAAAGCACTACTATAGGCACTTACTATACATATTATAAGTTGTGTTTTACTGCAAAGAAGTTACACGTATCCGGTGAATCCCACGAGTGCCACAATAAACTTTTTTATATCCGGTTCTATTAGTGTGAGGGATAACATGAGATCACTCTGTGAATTATGTAAGGTTGATTCTGCGTTTACTGGGTAAATAACTCATCCGACTGAAATCGAAATTAGAATTTAAAATATCCGCAATATCGCCCCAAAATTTACTGCAATCATCTGCGCAATTCCTTGAAGTTTTGAGGTTTTCTGAGCTTATTTCTTTTGAAACTAATTTCTCGTTAATAGAAGTGAGGAGAGAAGAAATATTATGTTGAAAACGCATTTCAACAATACTTTTCCATTTGTCAAAATACCTGGAGTATACATGCATTTAACATTTTTGTTGGAAAAACTCCCCGTATTTCTGAGCAGTTGGCACATATGAATCCATTTCAATTACATCTATTGAATGATGAGTGTAAGCAGAATGTATCAAGTTATTTAGAAAAGAAATCAACTATCAAATATTAAAACTAATATCGCGTATGACGGGTTAAAGCAGTAGCGTAGCGAGGGGTGGGCAAGGGGGTCTATCATGCCCGGGCGCCACTCGCACAGGGGCGCCAAATGGTCCTTTTCACTAATTCTATATATTATATTACTATATGTTTTTCGGAAAGGGGGGCGCAAAAAAGGTATCATGCCCCGGGCGTCAGTTATGTTCGCTACGTCACTGGATTAAGTACTTCCAGTTTCACTATTCTGCGTTTTAACGGAAGAGTAATGCTATAAATAATATTTGTAGACAAAGGAGTGTTCAGTAATCTGAATAATTAGTTAAACTTTTCTTAAGTTAACCGAAAAAGACTGAAAAAACGGAAAAGTACAAAAACACATGAGCATTGACATTTGTGATTAACTTTCAATATTAGTGCAAATCAGATGCAGTAATATTGCTTGGTTTGGAGCACTGCGGACAATTTTTGCTACACGAGGGCTAATTAGACCAGGACCTTCTGCCTAAAACCAATTCCGAACGGCTACAAACGTCCATGCCAAGAGTGGGATTCGATCCCACAGACTTTGGTACCGAATGCCAGCGCCCCAACCATTCGGCCATCACCCGCGAAGCAAAATTACAAATGAACAGATGTAATTGTTTTTGTGTTGCAAATGATGATAGTTATTAGCATAACTGTCATAATTAATTGAATTTGAATCCCGTTAACACTACCGAAGATCGCTCGGTGGCGTAGTGGTTAAAAGTGTCAAGCTGCCACGCCACAGGTCCAGGGTTCGACCCTGCGACTGGGCAAGGTCGGCTCAGCCTTTCATCCCTTGAGTGGGTCGATAAAATAAGGATCAAGCATGCTTGGGAACTAAACTTTGGGGGTCCCACGACAGGCTGACCACCTCACCGAGACATATGCTGCATGCCACCCAAAGCCCACGGTCAAGAAAGCGGAGATGGGCACCGCCGACCTTGGTCCACATCGGACTGTTGCGCCATGAGTTTAGTTTAGTTTTTTTAACACCACCGAAATGAATTACATGTTTAATCGGGGCCAACGTTCACCCTAATTTCAAACTGTAATCATAATAAATAGAAATTAAACGAAATTGTAATAACAGTTTTCAGTTTTACCTAAAAATTTTCTAGTTTTGTCGATAAAATAAGTTTTAGTTAGGAAAACGATTGAAAAAAATAGTTGCATTCGGGCAAAAATGGAAGCAATTATAATTTTATTAGTAGTAAAATTATAGTTCAATATTAGTTGATTGTAAAAACTCAGAACAGGTTTACGTTTAGTCAAAATATTTGAAATTAAAGAGAAGTTAAGACTTTATGACCGACTAAGTCTAAGTGGAAATATTGTATATCAGTTTATAAATACTTTTTTAAAAATTCTTACATAAATAGTATCACTAATCATTTCTAAAACTTTCTTTCAAGTTCATCTTAAATTATAAGAAAAATTAAGGATGGATCAATGACTTCTATACGCGAAGTTGCTGAACTACTTTTAATTCACACCGCAGCCTCAAGTGGCTTCTCTGACATTATTATAGCGTGCATGATTTTTTTAAACTGTACCGGTGATGACAGCGATATCAGAACGAAGTTTTTCAAAGCTGAAATTAATGAAAACATATTTAAGAAGCAACATGTCACAACACCGGCTTAGCTCTTTGGTCGCGATATCAATTGAAAGAACAATAGCTTGTCAACTTGATCTAGAGAAAATGATTGACCGACTTGCAAACGAGAAAGTGAGAAAACAACCATTTTGAAGGATTTTTATGAGCAAACTAAACATGCTCAAGTAAATTTTGTCAACAGAGTTTATAAATACGTAGTAAATATTAGGGTACTCCGTACTTAAAGAATTATAATTTGTTTTATTATTATATTCATATTTATTAAATTGAATTTCTTATTGTTGCAATGTCTTGAATTTCAAATAAATCGTTATTAAGTAAGGTTTTAAATCGAAATAAGAGTAGATAGAAAATAAATTTCGCCAGAACTCTTCCAAGAAACAAGTGGACGCACCAATTTTACTTGCTCCAGGGCGCTGTGTATAGTAGCTACGCCACTGGTGTACACTTCTGAATATTATCAAGCATATTTTTGCAAACGATCAAGAAAGGGTAGTTACGAGTTATTTGTAAGATATGTATCAAACAAATATATTATCTCTGATAGTACTACAGAGAGTTCCTCTTAGCTTAAAAAAGCAGTTTCTCTTAGGCAGAAGCCAGTTTCTCTGTATAGGTTTGTAGTGAAACTCCCTGAGTATACAACGGAGATCGGGGGGTGTTAAGAGACAGAAAAAGATAAGGAATCCTTATGCAAGCGCCTGATGTTTTATTGGAAGGAGACTCCTCTTCCAGTCAATAACCTCTATCCTCCTCTACTTCGCCACTATCCCATTAGGACATTAACTTCTTTCAGTACGGGTTGAGGGATGATAAATTTTATTTATCTAATTATTGATTTTTATGTCTGTTTAATTTAAAGATTTTGTATAATAAAAATAACCCCATCTATAAATAAATTTCACAGTGAAATGTGAAATTTCAGGGTTTCAGGAAGGAACTCCTTCAATTTACACTACTCCTAGGGGGAAAATTTGTTAATACGCTGCTTTGTCTACGAATAGTATTTATAACATCATTTTCATTTAAATGCAGGATCGTAATACCGCGAGTACTGTAATCTTTCATACGTAATATAATTTTCAATATTTGACAATTGATTTCTTTCCTAAATAACTTGTCACATCTGCTTACATTTATCATTCGATACATGTAATAATTGTAATGTATTCAATGTTGCGAACTGCTCCAAAATAAAACTTTTAAACACAGGAATAAATCAGTGGACACCTTTGAATTTGAAATCAAAAATATGTACGGCATTGACGATTAAGACTAATACGAAACTTAGCGTTTGTATCATAACAAGAGTGTCAACTAAGAAAGTAGTGTTCTTCAGAAAGGCTAAGAATTATTGAGTACAAGTTTTAATATTTTATGTAATAAGTTGCTTCATATACCCGGCGTTGCACGGGCGTACCCTTAATAAGGCTTACTTGTATATTATGTAAACTTGTAATTTTATGCCAATCGATACCCCTGGTCAGCAACCCATCACCATATTATAATCCCCCACCCCTCTTCATGCTGATGTCAGCATTAAAATGTTTCTTGCAATTTTGATATCCCTCTGGATCCCGACCCTTGGAGGAATTTCAGGTCTTCCCCGTAAACCCCTGTGAAAATCGCCGGTTTCATAAACAAGAATTACCTGGCGTTGCCCAGGATAATAAAAATGAATGGAGTTAACCTGAGCTCTAGATGCATATGTACAAACAACCGAAATATCTACAATCAACACACACACACCCCTTTCCATGCTTCGTTTAATTAAGGTTGATCTCTCTCTTTTCCCCTACCACCAATTTGGTGTTAAAAAATATATAAAAATACAAATTATGGATTGTTTCTAGCAATTTTTACAAAATCTAAGCGAATGTCGAAAAATCGTGGCATTGATCGTGTTTGTTACATTTAATCCTTTTTGTTGCATTTTAAATCAAGAATCTTGTGGATATCTGTTTTTTTTTAAGATATAGGGACTATGGGAAAAACACGTTTTGCCGCCTTTCCCCCCTCCATGGGGGCCGAATTTTGAAAAATCCTGAAATTGATTTTTAGGTATTAGTGTTCCTTTCATTTTAAAGCAAGAATCTTATGGCTATCTGTTTTCTTCTTCGAGATATGAAAGAATAGGTAAAAGCACGTTTTGCCACTCTCCCCCCGTTGGGGGGGGGGAATTTTGAAAAATCGCTTCTTAAATTATGCCTTCAGCACAAAACTAATATGCTCCTAAAATTTGATATCTGTATCTCCAATAGTTTTTGCTGGGCGTTGATGTGTGTAGATAAGTCAGGACTTCTTCCTTTATGTATATAGATATGCAGTTGCTTTTTTTTTTTTTTTGTGATAGCGAATAATTTGCCACATATGAACACTGAGTAAATAGGGGTACAATAAATAAACCAAATAAATAGGGGTACGTAAATTTCGCATTTTATACGCAACTTTCTCATTGTATTAAAGGATGGGGGTGGGTTAGGAAAATACGTCTGAAGAAATCCTTGAACGATTTAACTTGCCTGTGCTTGACGTACAAAAAAGGACATTTTTAAGGACTCATGCACAATAATTAAACTCAGTTCTTCGATCATTTATTTTTTTCTAACGCACCAGAGACAGGGAAAGTATCAATTATTTATTATGTAACCCATCTGCTTATACTGAGCTTATTAATTACAAGATGTCTACCTGCTATTCGAAGTACAAGTACAGTTTTATGGTAAAATAGTTATAAGAGTGTTTCATCTTCGAACTGAAGGAAAAAAACAATTAAATTATGTATAATGTTTTTTTTATTTTTTATTTTTGTAAGTGTGATACTCTCGTACAGATGTCCACTGCAAAATTTACCACCACATTATGAAGTATGATTTTTACATAGAACGTAGTTTGCTTCTTTTGCCGCTTTCCTCAAAGCTTGCTTGAAACTCTCTGAACCCTCCTGATAAATTTAATTGCACTGTTTTACATCTCCCTTCAACTTTTTTTTTCTTATCACCATTTCTTATTGCCATTCGTTTGTTTTTTCCACACTCACAGTGATCAGAGCAGATCAAGCGAATATCGGATCAGAAAGTAGGTATACATTCATAGATATGTACTTCAGAATATCATTTAGAGTGAAGTAGGTATATATTCATTAATATTTTCCATTGTAGCACGCCTTAAAATTTTATTCAATTCAAACCAAAAATACTTATACAATGTAAAACAATTTCTTTAATTGAAATTTAAAAATAATAATCAATGCGGTTTTGGTAGTTTTTTTATAATCAATTGTTAAAGTTTTGGTTGTAAATTAGAAATTCTTAAATGTAGTAGATTAGCAAGATGTTCATCAATAAGCTGGTTCGTGACCTTCGAAACCCAGATTTCGATGGTCACGGCTGGTTCCGATACTTGTTTTTATGCACATTTAGTTTTGAAAACTTTGCTCGCACATATTAGTAGTGCCAACGCGAGAAATATATCTTTCAGTAAATTTTCTTAATTTTGGAAATTTCGTTTTGTCAGCATTTACTAGTTTCTGAATTTCATAGATTACAACGAATCTATTATCCGTATATTTATTTATTTATTTTTTAAAATTAATTTTTTTCAACTAGACGGTTTTCATTTGTTAATTTTAATCAATTAAATTTAATTCTTCATCCATATAGTTAAAATGATTTGAAAATAATTTAATAGTAATTTTTTCATCGATCAAATTAGAAAATCTTCTTCAAGTTCAATTTTTAAACTACCAATATTTTCTTTTATTAATATAAAATTTAACTGGTTTCAATGGGGGCGACATACTCGTGGAGGTGAACAAACACCACCCCAACTCAATTTCGACTAAACAACTCCAGGAGTGATATTGAAGAGCTCGTACCTTCTCCCACCTACTGACGCCATGGAAGGACTTTCTATTTTTCGAACATAACTTGCCCCTATCAGCTTAGACACGAAGGTATTTAATGATGTTCATTGGATTGAAAATATCCATACTTTTCATATTAATTCTTATGAAAGTAGGTCTTTTTAACACATTGTAGGTTCATTTATACTAATAACGGGGGTCCCAGCATATAAAATGAAACTAAAAATTTTGTTTCATTAAAAAGTGCTCAGTAATTATGTACAAACTGTAGATTTAAAGATAGAGAATGTGACTTTTTGTACTAGGTTTGAATTTTATATCAATTACAAATTAAGTTATCTGGAATAGGCCAGGGTATTGATGTTACATTCCCTTCCTCCTGTTGTTTTGAAAAAGAAAAATACTAATGATGGGAAATTAACTACAATGTATAAATCTCATAAATATTAGAGTATATTATTTTTTTCTACATAACAGTATATTATTTTTTTCTACATTTTGGTGCTGTATGAAAATTTGGTGTTTCAAAATTGTAAAAAATTTTCAAATGTATGTGGTTTCTTTAGCTCTTTTTAAATATATAGCATCCTCGCAAAAATAATCAGTTATATTTTTTATGACATGTTTTTGGTAAATTAGGTTTTTTTTGGGGGGCTTTTTTTAAACTTCAAAACTGTGGACGTATGTATGCTGATTTTCCAGCATCAGTGTTAAATCTGCGGATTAATACATAAATGAGTGTTTTTAACAGTTTGCATAAATTGAGTAACTTTCTTGCTGAGCATATTTAGTTTTTTTAAACTTAAAGAAATATGTGAATTTTTGAACTCCCTTATGAAAATTCGATTTTTTCGGACCAATATTGTACATTCGGTATGAAATTATCTTGTGAGACATGTTTTATGGAATAAAAGGGATTGAGAATAGTTTTTTAATCCACCAATTATTACACTAGCTTAAAAAGGATTCAGCAATGTTATCTGTCTGTTCATTTTGTTTAGAAATTAATAGACGACGAAAATGATTGTCCCTGTTCCTTTAAAAAATTGATAGTAAACTTAGTTCCACCATCCTTTTTATTTTTAGGTAGTTCCTAGAATAAATAAAGATTAAAGGACAATTATTTACCTTTCCAAAAAAATTTCATATTATATCGTTATTATTACATTTTTTTGAAATTCTCAATTATTTACCTTTCCAAAAAAATTTCATATTATATCGTTATTATTACATTTTTTTGAAATTCTCGAGCTACTATGGTGTAACTTCGATAAATTCACGATTTTTTTTATATTATTACATTATTTTAAAATTCTCTTCCCTTGTGAGCTACTTCGATTTCGCGCCCTCGAGTCTTGTCCTGTTTTCATCCGATTTACCAGAAAATCACGTTTAGCACTCATAAAAACTTCTGCTTGGCGAAGCTCAGTGACTCCGAAGGTTGCTGAACGACACACGCATCGGTCAACCATAATATAAAATGAATCTCCCTTTTGAAATCGACCTCCGCGCCAGATAGGTTGCCAGGAAAAACCGGTTGAACCAGAGAGAAAAATCAAGCGCCCAAAGGATACGGCACGTTGGCGACCAAGATAGTTTTCCCGAATCGTCCCATATATATATATATATATATATAAATAAAACAGTTCCGTAACTGACTGACATACAACGCACAGACCAAACCGCTGGACCTAAAGGGTTGAAATTTTGCATGGCGATTCTTCTTATTTATCCTAAATGGGGATAAGGAAAGAAACAAATCACTTAACAAATATGAATAATTTGAACTCATGTTAATACGATAATTGTGAATGGGGGGTATGAATAATTTAAATCCCTTTTATCCGGACTCCAAATGTATGTATTTTTAAGACGTTCCATAACGGGCAAATTTTGCCCAAATACGCATAAAATTCAGAAGTGTACATCAAAAGTAGTCCCGTGTTTTAAGAGTATGATTAGGTTTTGATGCTTAAAAATGACGTTGTAACTTTGAGAATAGTCTAACATTTCAAAAGAAGTATTCTTAATATATTAATAATAATACGTTATGAATAAATACATTTACTCAACATTACAATGCATTACAATTTTTAAAAATTTACTTCTCAATGTTACATAAATTTTAAGTAAAAATTAGGCAGGACGATCAAGCGTTGTATGGGGGAAAAAATACCCAGCTTGAGAGAAAACTGAATTTCAATTTTGTTGCACCTTTACTTAAAGGAAATTGTAAACTGTCATCGATCAAAGTCCGTTATTGAAAGTACGTACAATATTATTTTGAGAAGAACTTCCCATACAATTAACTGTTCGAAAAGTAATTGAATACTCAGACACGCTAGAGTTAAATGAAACAGAAATACGTTCGGCATATTACACAGAAGTCGTCTGTTCAGAAAATTTAAAAAGTAATTTAGAAAAAACAACCAACATTTGGATCAATGAAGTTTAAATGATCACATGATTTGTCGCCGAGGTACAGGGTACGGCAGAGAGAACGTTCTGATTTGGAACGTCAATAATAAAAATACAAAGCAAGATAGAGAAAGAAATCTTTTATACCTGAGAAAATAAGAAAAAATTCATTAATTTATTTATTATTATTAATTATTAATTAATTTATTTATTTATACCCTCGAACGTTCTTTCTGCCGTACCCTGTATGTGATCGAAACTCCCCAAATCAGTTGAGAAATTTCCCAATAGTAACGGCATAGCCGAATGAAAGAGTGAATGGATAAATCTGAATAAAATAATCTTAAACAGACACGTAACAGAGCAGAGACATCTCATTCAAAATTCTGGATTCTATTAATACAGGATGGGAAGATTCCACTAAAATAGGGAACGAAGATTTTCAGCTGGTTTGTAAATTGCTAAAATAACATCTTGTGTACGCGGTCGTTCGCTGTTAGAAGTATTTCATATTACCGCAAGCAAAACCGCATGTTCAGCAAATGATTCGAATATTCTGCCAGGGGGTGAACGGGACAAAGCTTTTGCAGCGCGGTTATATTATTATCATTATATTTGTTCCTCTTCAATATTACTGTTATCGGCACCCGCATCGGATGGAAAGACAGGAGGATGATGAGATCTCCCCCTATTCTTAGAGATACCAACGAGCCTGCCACGTGATGCTGACGTCAGACGACAGGAATCCTGCATCGTATTCACGTGATGACGGGGAAGTCTTCTTTAGGATGCCCGGGAGTAAAACACGTCTAGGTGTCCTTAGCATAAGCTCGTGCGCTAAATTCGAAGAACGAAAAAAAATCTGCTCTCGTTCTAATCAGCATTATGTGTTATTTATTTGAAACCACGAATTAACCGCACTAACAATGGAGGCAATAGGAAGAGAAAACTGTTACTTTAACCTTGCACGAAGGATTGCAACATTTACAAAAACTTTCGTAGAAATTTTCATTCTTAACGGAGGAAGTGATGGATCTTGAAATGTTGGGTGGTTGATTACGGAACTTGAAATGGTGTTGCACGTAAAATTGTGTATCTTAGACAAATGGGTGGGGGGGGGGGAGGGAGATAGGGATTCCACGACACTAATTTCGCAGTAAAAAGCACATTCGTGTTTCCATAGCTTAAAATATACTGTAGTCTTTTTTTACAAATCATGAAAAAAAAAGCTTTAAGGATGTTTACATACCGCCCATTTCGTATAGTGGTTAGAGCTATGAAATTCTACGGAGTGGGCTCGGATTCGAACCTAGACAAACGCGTGGGCATTCTGTACTGTCCTCTCGTAGGGGAGTGATGTTAATCAAGTAGAGGTGCTCCTATAATGAAAAAGTCTATAAATCCGTTGTGTAGAATGGGAGAATGTCGAAAAGACTAGTGCCTGTCACGTGTAATGAGGGGAAAAAAAGAAAAGAGAGAAGATGTGTGTATTGCCAGATACAAACACTGCTATGCGTACCCTGCTGTGCATCTGTAATTTAAGTCAGTTGATTTTCGGATAGAATTTTTCACGATTTGCTATTTTTAGAAGGGTAAAACCTCAAATTCCTTGTGAGGCGTCTATGAAACTATGAAATTTTGTTTAGTTTTTTTCCCTCTGCATTCATCATACGGTGAGGAACATCAGGGATTTTGATTTAGAATAAAAACTGAAAATATTTTCTCATACGCAAAAATTACTCTGAAATGATTTTACTGTCCTTAAAAGTTATCAAAACTTTGGTACCTTAGTTTTTTACAAATTCTGATGACAAATTGTTTTCAAAATTTTTTCCTACGCACCAAAAGACTAAATATGGGCCTAATATTGATATCCGATATTTATCAAGAAAATAAATCCATACATTATTGACATTTATGTCCTATCGTTCATTTCATACAGCTGCCGTTATTATATCTGGGTAAACTTCACTGTTAAAACCTCAGTACAGATTTGTTATTAATGATAATCTTTTATCGAAAATTTGTCTTTCCTTTAAAAAAACAAATAAATCGACTGTGTGCCCGTCAGCATCTCAAGGAGTATTGTCTTTAAAATTTCTGGGCACGTGCTTCAGAAACGGCTCTTCACTCCTGAATTATAAGATCGAATGATAACCTCTCGCTCAATGTGATGTCACTGAAACGAGTTGAGAAATTTGCCCCGCAACTGAACAAACACTAATCATCATACGGTGAAATTCTTTTTTCGTCGAACCTTGCGACGATAAATCGTTAATAATTCCTAAATAACTAAATTTTGCAAAAATCATTTTTTCTCTTTAGGGTGGGGAGGGGCGTCATTGTTCAGTTTAACATTTTAATCTTCATCGCTCGTGATGAATGCACATGTGTATATGCTGAATGATTCGTTAAATCTAGGATACACAAACTTTACCGGTTTAGGTTCCTATTCTATAAGACGCATATTTGGTATTCGAGGAAAATTTTAGGACATTATCTATCATTATTATTATTTAATTTTTTTAACGTAGGATTACGTTCCTCAATAACGGTCCTTCGGAGAGAAAAAATTGTCCTATGTCGAAAGTTATAATTTTGGCAGTGCGCCAAACCTAGTAGCTGCAAACAGTTAAACAGAAATGTACCAAAATGCGTCAAAAAAAGAGGTAAGCAAACGATAAGTAATCCTACGTTATTTTGCGGGTTTTATATGTTAATAACCCGCGGTAGTTTCATTAGAGGAGACTACCTGAAATAAATAAATAAATAAATAAATATATATATATATATATATATATATATATATATATATATATATATATATATATATATATATATATATATATATATATATATATACACTCAAGAGCCAAACCATTATGACCACCCCTACATTTTGCAATGAATTCGCCTGGATGACGTGGAAGGCACGTTTTCAGTATCGTCTTTGCGTTATTGAGCCAGATATTTTAAATTCTGTGTCAGTGAATAATTTTTGACACGTTAAAAGAAAATGTAAGTTAAATGCTCTTGATAACAAGCCCGCTGGAAGGTATGAAATTTAGTCTGCGGAAAGGGAAGAATAAGAGCGTGGAAAAATAACTTTAAACTCTCAGTGAAGGGCGCATTTTGAGTCTTGGATGATCGAACAGTTTGAGCCATTTATTTTTTTCCCTCTCTTAGCATCGCAAAAAAGATCGGACACTTATGCCTTCCATAAATATATTACAATTAAACACACACTAAAAAAAAATGGCCATTTAAATTAATTTTGCATAGCATTTATATTTTTATGTAATGTCATAAAATTATAATACTGGGATTATAATACAATATGAATATAAGCAGTATAATACGCATCATCGTAATCAGATAATGTTGCCGATAGACTGTAAAATTACGATGCTAAAGCTCTTCACGGTGCTATAAAAGCAAATGTTGACTGGGCTAAGTTCACGCAAACACGTTTGCTAACCACAGTTTTATATCAAGATTATTTTGAGAGTAGCTTTATTTGTAATCTTAATTTTTAATCTGCTTGTGACATGTAATGGAACTGTTCCGTTCCTCGTTTAGTACTTCTACTTCTAAACCCAACAAAAAGAGAGGTATAAAGTTATGCGATTTTTACTTGTTATTCCGTCGAATTCTCTTTAGACCATCGGAATCGAACCCAAGTGTACCCAATTGAAGTTGTATTAAATGGTCTTCATTCCAAGATCGCAGCGAATCAGAGTGTAATACGAATTTTTGCCTTTCACTTCCTTGATCACTTTCATTTCTTCCTGCCACCGCAGTGACCTTCTGCCAAGAGCAATTAAGGAAGATTCAAATGAAATTTATGAAACACCTGTCACTTCACCATTGTTCCACAGTTCAAAGTTAAAAGACTTTTAACAACCGAAGGCGGATGTTGTCACTCCATTAAAAAAAAATAATTAAAAAAAATGATTTGTCATCTCTTACTGTTCTGATGAATCGATGAAGACTGGCTTCGATTATGTTCTTATTCGGGAAAAGAAAATTAATGCACCATATAACAGTTCGGTTTTCATCCTTCCTGTTTACCCATTGAAAAGAACACATATACCCATTGATGCTTATTTATTTCTCCGATCTTACAGAGAAAATACTTATACATGGATCGCCATGCGAGAAAACATAAAGAACTAGACGTATATTGCGTCTACAGGCAATCAACTACATTTTAAGAATGGTAATCGAAAATAGGGTCAATTTGAACTCTTCGGCTATCCTCTCCTAAGCAACCTCATCAAATCAACTTATCTCATTATGATACAAATGCACACAACTGGACGTGAAATCATTAAACTACTAGTGTTTAGCATAACTTGTGCCCCCGATTTACTCATGTTAGTTCATTAATTTACCAGAATTTTCTAGCATACCCATTCGCTTTATAAGGCATTTCTAAGCTTATAGTCTTGCAAATGATGAACCATTCTTGAAAAAAAGAGTTGTAAAATAATAAAAAACACCTATTAAAGATGACATACTGCATGTATGACAATGAAACTTCTCTCATAACTGCCCTTGGAGATAATCGTCTCATATAACTTGAGCCAGGAAGTGTGTTTAAAAATTTATTTGTTGCCTAGAGGGAAACGCTAAAGTATATTGATATAAAAAGCGCTGAGTAAGCGCTGTTGACTTATATATGCATATATATGCAAATAATATAACAAGAAAAGATATTCGAGCAAAAAATAGCGGAAAAAACGAAAACACTAAAACAAACAAAAAACAAGAACAGGCAAAGGAGGAAATCAGTACAAGTAAAGGAAGTTAATGAGGCGAGATCATAGCTCTTTTATGGAAAAGAAAACGAAAAAGAAAGATAAGAAATCGTTAAGCAGTTTCTGTGAATCACTTATTACAATGCAGATCTCCATTCATCCATCGAAGGATTTTTTAACGCTGAGAATGACATTTATTTAATGGCATTTATTTATCTTTACGCAAACAATCGACCCACAATCGAAGATAAGGGGCGCTGGACTACAGCAAAAGTTGGAAAACTGCGAAAATCGCCAAGCATTCAACATCAACACTTCACGCTATTGGGCCATATTTAATACACACGAAAAGTAAACAAAAATATATCCAAAAGATACACTTGCGCTGCGACAATATGTTTTACAAATTTAAAACTCTACTGTACAACATTACTTTGGCTAGCATGTATCCTCAGAGTGTAAGAGAGTCAATATAAAACGCGTTCTATATCTGACGCAGTACACGTAGAGCATTTTGAAAGCAATAAAACTGTTAATGGTTTCAAAACGCAATTATATGCAGCAGCGCACCATACAGTGTAATACTCCATGCCATGTAATGTGTACATCGTGAACTTCAACAATATTAGTACAGCAATGAAATTAAAAATTCATGTTTATATATATATATTCGAGGAAAACTCTTGATTAATCTAATTCGCATAAGTTAAACAAACGGTGGACGAGTAAATATACGAGTGATAACAAACACACAAAATTTTAATCACCTTTTAGTTTTTCTTCATAATCCCTTTTCTTTCGCACAACATTTTGAAATCAATCTCATAACATAACGGCCGTTGACCAGGAGCGGGGTTTGAACCTGCGTGTCTAAACAGCGAGGTCGGTATTTTACAAACCGAATTATACCGGCGATGTGTTACTTTCAATTACTTTCCTCACACCCCTCTTTAAATTTTTAATTTTCTCTCCGGAGCCGCAACGTGATATTTATAACGCCCTTTCCTTTAATTTACCCTTTGCTTTCGCTGTTAGAATTACTCTGCTTTGCTAATGCAATTACAACTTTCTAACCACTCCACCAGTATCTCGAGTTAATAGAAAAATTCATATATACATAAATAAATTCATATATATAATAACGCCACACCAGATTTAATTATTTCAGTCTTCCCTTTCACATTATATAACAAACTTCCTTGTTCTTTCTATATACGCCTGGGCATGCACCACAGGGGGTCACGTGGTAAACAGAAACTAAATTTAATATATGCTGGTGTGAGAGTCGGTTCAATGGACTTTAAGATTAAATCAGGGATTGAGTGGATGCCATTATCCATTTTCTCTAGTTGTAAATAGCTTCTACTCATTTAGATTTCCTATAATATGTTGAACTGATGGATAACCATAATGTGTTTAAAGTAATAAAACTATTATTTAGTTAAATTAAAATAACTGATTTGGAGTTTACCTAGGCTTTGTAGAGGCCTTGTATCCAAGGCCGACTTCAAAGCCTAAGACCCCTCCGGCTGTTTTCTCGGATAACGTCGTTAAGGACGTCTATAGATTCGGTATTTCATATACTATCTGTGGCTTGGTACAAGAAGTGTACAAGAAGTACCTAAGTCAGTTTTCTCCAAGATGACATTGTTTGCTTATGTCTATTTAAAAAATATTATTTTCAATGCAAGAAGTACTCAAGTCTGTACAATGGTTTAGGAAACACTTTTAAAGCATCGGACAGATTTAGGTACTTCTTACATTGAAAATAATATTTTTTTAAAGAGACATAAGCAAATAAAGCCATCTTAGAAAAAAACTGACTTAGGCACTTCTTGTACCAAGCCACAGATATATATATATATATATATATATATATATATATATATATATATATATATATATATACAGTGGAATCTCGATCTATCCTTTTTCAAGGAACCGATTGAAATGAACGATACATACGGAAAAACGATCGATCGAGATTCCACTGTATATATATATATATATACACACACACACTGCTGGCCATTAAAATTGCAACACCAGGAAGGAAAGCAAATAACAAAACTTTACTTATTGTACGTATACAGCATAATAGGAAGAAAACATGATTAAATTTGTAGGCAACTTGGGAGTATACGGGGTCTAAAATTAGTACACACAGCTGCCGCCTCTGGCAGCTAAAAGGGCTCTAACCCGGTTAAGCATAAGTCGAACTGGGCTTGGATGACAGATACGGTTAAGTCATTCCATTCTGCTTCAAGTCTAAGCCACACTTCATGAAACATAGTGGCTGAAGAGCGGTGGCGGCCAAGTCTCTCAGCAACCCATGACCAGATGCTTTCAATGGGTGAAAGATCTGGAGAACGTGCTGGCCAGGGCCTCGACACAGTCGAACACCGTCTGTGTCGAGGTAGGTCAGGACATGACGGGCAACATGCAGTTTTGCGTTATCTTGCTGAAAGATGACGTCTCCGAAGCCTCGAAGATAGGGCACAGCCACCGGCCTTAAGATCTGAGAAATGTAAGCTGGCCGTTCAGATTGACGACGACGCGAGCAAGAGGTGTTCGTGTCGTGTACCCAATGGATGCCCATACCATCACACCAGGTGCACGGCCCGTATGACGATATCGAATGCAAGCAGGCCACGTGCGTTCTCCTCGGTGCCTCCAGACACTGATACGTCCATCATGATGCTGCACACAGAACCGGGACTCGTCTGAAAAGACAACGTGGTGCCACTCCTGTATCCAGTTTTGTCGCTGGGCGCGCCACTGTCGCCGCGCTTCTCTATGCTGCAGTGTCAAGGGAAGCCGCAATAATGTTTCGTTGTGCAAACAGTCCGTGCTGCTCCAGACGTCGTCGCACTGTCCGTGCGGATACTTGTGCTGCAAACAAGCCCCATTTCCCGACTCAAGGTCAGTGATGTGGCTGTATGATCCTGCAAGGCCGACCTGACGCGTTAGTGACGGAGGCCGTTGATATATATATATACATATATATATATATATATATATATATATATATATATATATATATATATATATATATATACTGCTGATGGCCTTCAGTATGACCCTACTGAACCCATCGATTCCATATTGGCATGATAATCCTTGGATTGCGACCAATGCGAGTAGCAATATCACGGAACAATAAACCACACTCTCGATAGGCCACGATCCTGCCGCTATTGAATTCCGACACGTGCTGGTAGCCGTTTCTTCTTCTTGTACGAGGCATAACACGATCTTCTCACAAATAATCAACATTCAAATGCGATTTTTGCTACGTAACTTTCCTATTATACAGAGTTTGAGATGCCGTTTCTCGCTCCTGAGTCGTTCGATTGCGCTTAAATGCTAATCATTTGCATATCCCAGTATCTTCTTCCTTTCATGCCAGTTTGACGTTTGTATCATCCCTCCTTCATGGTGTTACAATTTTAATGGCATATATATATATATATATATATATATATATATATATATATATATATATATATATATATATATATATATATTTATATATATATAACAAAATGAAATATGGAAGCAAAAATGGAAAAGTATATTAGAATTGTTCTATCATCACTAAAGCCAGCAATGCATGCCCCTCCCCTCCAAAAAAAAAATACATAAATAAAAAAAAATAAAAAAAAAATAAATAAATAAAAAAAATAAAATAAATAAATCGAGAAATAGGGAGTCCGTGCGGATACTTGTGCTGCAAACAAGCCCCATTTCCCGACTCAAGGTCCGTGATGTGGCTGTATGATCCTGCAAGGCCGACCTGACGCGTTAGTGACGGAGGCCGTTGATATATATATATATATATATATATATATATATATATATATATATACTGCTGATGGCCTTCAGTATATTAGCATTGTTCTATCATCACTAAAGCCAGCAATGCATGCCCCCCAAAAAAAAAAAAAAAATAAAAAATAAAAAAATAAAAAAAAAAAATCGAGAAATAGGGAATTAATAAAGATAAATAGGGTGTTGAATATAACGAAAATGAATTAACTACAAAATATTTGCTAGAGGGTTTTAATCTACTTAGGTGAAACAACATTCAGAGGCACATGGATAACTAAGGAAAATGCATAATTTAAGTAGACCGTTCAGATGAAATCCAGTTACACGTAAAACAACGGTGAAAAAGAAATTTAAGCGTTTCCAAAAACTGACCTTTTACCAGATAAAAGAGACAATCAAGTTAAACTGCCCAGCAACTTAAAAGTGAAAATGCCGCTTGAATGATATTAAAATAACATATCGTAAAAATATTATGAGTTTACGATTAAAAATTAAGAATAAAAAAAATATTAATGGCTATTGTTATCTTAAAAAGGTAATTAAGGAAAGTTGCAAATTTTAGTAATTTAATGAATAAGGGATCGCAAAAGCGTAAATATTTGAAGAAATTATAAAAATTTTATGCCTCATTGTTCCGTTTATGCTATATATTTCAGCCGGGTAGGGACTCAGACATGGAATAAATATGAATATTATACGTGTGTCATGGTCATTTTTAGAATAACAAAAAAAAATAGCAGTAACAAATTTTAAGAAAACTAAATATGTACATTCTTGTTTTATCAAATAAATCTAAAGTTTGAATTTAATGTTTTAAGTAAACATTTAAAAAATACCGTACATCCTGATTTCCTAGTCGATCTTTAAGAATAACTCGAAAAACAATCCATAAAAATTACAATGCGTTGGAATAACAATTTCTTATCTTTCGAAATTTGAGTTGTTTGCCGCTTCAAGAAAAAGAAAATAATAATAATAATAATGACAGAAATCGTTTGCTGAAAACTCCAATACTAACGGCAGCACTGGAGAAACATTAGACTTATTTACAGAATAACGAAAAACGAGATTTTTAAAAAAACCATAAATAACTTGCTACATGCTTATTTTCTCACACAAACCAGTAACTATGAAACACATCTATGTAACTTTTTGAAAAAAATTGCATAGAACTCACTTGAATTGTTAAAGGTAATCCAATGTAGAAGTGTAATAACAAGGTGAAACCATCAGTGATGACGGCAGCAGTAACTAAGTTCACGAAAGGGCAAGCCTACGGTGGAACTGACGAAATAAGAAAACCGAAAATTCTTTCGCTCCCTCCTCGCGCAAAAGCTAGAATGAAGGAGGAACACGACGATCGTCCTATTTCAGACAGTTCTAAATTTACCTTAGCTTTGGCTGAGGTACTAAGTATGCCTAGTGTGGAGGGGGGAAATAAAAAACAATAATAATAAAAACTGTTCTTTTGTCATCTGCTACTTTAGTTTTTTCTTTTTTTTCCCCCGCCTGCGGTTTGGTGCCATACAGCTAACGTTTATGAAGAATTTATGTGATGTAACTGGATGAAAATCTAACTTTGGGCCAGGTATAAAGCGATTCTCGCAGCCGTTTCCACGCTCCTGAACTTTTGACATTTTAGTCCCCTTGGGGTTCAAAATGTCTAAATCAGCAAAGACATACTGCTCAGATTTACTTGAAATTGCTCTGAAAAGAAAAGGGGGAAAAAAGGAAGGTTTAAATTTCAACACTTCTTTTCGATAATAGTTATTAAATATGAAGAAATAGTATTATATAAACTGTTGAAAGAATAGCTTGTTTCCTGCGGCAGTATTGATAGAAAGCATTCTTATGAGTGTTCGTTACTAAAGAACTTAATCTACCGAGAACTTAATGAATTGTTTCGGAAGAGTTTCGTGAATTAGTTGTTCTCGGATAAAATTGTAAAAGTTGGAACAACATTTTTTATTATTACTTTTACCACTTACAAAGGTATATCCTGCTTTTGGCAGATTTTTATTAAACTTATATTTTTCATTGTATTAACTCTCAAACGGTACAGTGGGAGTTGGATCCGACCCAAGGGTGTGTCTTCTCCCTCTCATTGCAAGAGATCAAATTGACAAGGAACCCTACCAGATAGACCTACTAGACCACCCTACTAGATATAAGAATAAGTAAATACGAGTGTCTTTGTTGAAAAACCTTATTCATGATCACTACTCAATTTTTTATTTTAGATTTTTTAATTTTTTATTTCGATTTTGAAGGCCAAAAATGTCAGTATATATTATTTTTTACATTTTTGTGCTCGGAAAGTTGGTTTCACTAACTTCTAAAATTAGGTAGATTAAATTACATATTTGACCTAATATATAGAACATTCTATGAAAATGCCAAAGAGATTTTTTTTTTTTTGTATAGCAAAATTACAATTCGTTGGTCATTTTTTCTACAAAAAAGGGTTTTATTTCATGTAAATGTTATTATACAACAAAAATGCTTATTGTCTACCAAAAACCTCATCAAAAAAAGAGATCGGGTCGGATCCGACCCGACCGTATCACCCATTTCGCCTCAAATCACTGTACCGTTTGAGGGCTAAGGGCCTGTTCACATAGGAGTCCGGTAACGGAAGCGTTAAAGTATTGAAATATATTTAACCAATGACAAACCTCCAAATGATTAGCAACGAAATTTTTAACGCCTGTGATTGGTTTATTTCCGTCTCAGCGCCATTTTTCCTTTTAGGCTTACGCTAACGGGCTGCAATGTGAACAGGCCTTAAGACATGTACAAACGCGTGCGATGACTGTAAACACACGAGCTCTAAATAACACGTTACTACGCTGTTCACAGTAACTACTCCAAAAGAATTTAACCAGGTGTCAAAAGTTTCACCAAGTAAGCGATGTCGTCGCCAAACGTGATCGTTAACCTCTGTTATCATCAATTTTCGTCTCTTTCGTAGTTGTTTTAGGCGAACTAAACCTAACAGTGTTTTAACTTCTTTTTTTATATCGATTTTCAAGTGTTTTAATCAGGTCATAAGTGTATCTGTATATGTTACATCTTGAGGAATCTGGAAAATGCCTTGTTTCCTTGACCGAAGACGAGATATAGAAACATTTTTCATTTACTGAAGTGAACTGTTTTAAGTGAACTCTTGAGTAGTTTTTTTTAAAGTGCTTTAAGGAATTTCGTGACTCATATCATTTCATTCAAGAGAAAAACTACATTTGGTTAAAAAACTTAAGATTGATTTTCAAATTACTCTGGAAACAATAACCAGACAAATGTTGAGCAGCGGTTCAAAATACAGTAACCACCGCTTATAGTGATCAGTGGTTATAAGAATCAACCGTTTATAAGAATCAACCGTTTATAAGAATCAATATCGCGAAAACAAAAACAAATGTATTATTTCTATGTTAAAATTTTCGCTTTAAAGAATCAATCCACCGGTTTTAAGAATCAGTTTACACTCTTCGCTTTCCTTTCATTTTACCAAAAGCCACTTAAACCCTCAAAAAGCACGAAGTTCTCTCTTCTTTTTTTTAAAAGAAAGATTGATAAGATGGGATGGAATATAGTCGTAAAATTCATCCCTTTCTTTGTTAGACATAACATAATAGTTTCCCCTTAAACGCTTTAGCACAACACTGTCCTATTAGCTTGACTCAGGGGCATCTTTACCCGTCTGGGTCCGATTTCACTTTTATCCACTGACAAACAAAGACAGGGACTCTTTTTTCCCACCTCCCACATCCTGGTTGCGGCTTCCTGGACCCTGAAACACATAAATCTTCGGTGAAGTGTCCATTATCACTTAGGCAAACGTGACATTAGTATATTCAGCACGTTATCAAACCGTGAAACGTAAGCTAGAAGGTGAATCTTCATGTGAAACTATTAGTATTGAAAGAGGTATAAACAGCCTCCTGAAACTTCATTACGTCAAACTACCATAGAAAACTTTTTCTTGCTCCCTTCCCGTGGTTGAAATGTTAAAACTGTTAAGCAGGTATGTTGTAACAAATATTGGATTTTTTTCTTCTCTTACTATAATCATGTGTATCTACTTCTAGAAATTAAGTTGTATTTTTAAAATTATAAAAAATAATTTTAATAAAAGATAATTAAAGTAAATTAAAAAGTATTTTATGGTAAATTATCTAATATATGTATATATAGGTGTGTGTGTGCCTGTCCAAAAACCTAAATTTCGGGTATAAGAATCAACCGCTTATATGAATCAAAAACAGTAATAACAAACGTGATTCTTATAAGCGGAAATCACTGTAAATGTTTATTCTTCTTTTGTCGACTGAGTACGATCAAGATTAAACAGACATTCTGAATCAATTCGTTAAATGTTCGAATTATTTGTAGATTTTGGAACAGTTGAAACAATAAGGTATTGGAAATGACTGGAAAACAGCACCACACATGCCAGCGGAAATTTTCTCAAAATTTGAGAAAAAAGATTTCAAAAAAAATTTTGACGTAAAGCTATCACTAACGAATTTTCTTCACAGTATTTTGATACTAAACTTAATCGAAAATTTTTACAATTTACTTATTCTTCTCATAAGTTTGTCTTTATATACAAGGTCTGACAATAAAGTTCGGTGAATAGTCCTGTAACATTAACGTAGATGAAATATTAACGAAAGTTACCTTACTGTCCTTCGAAATAGTCACCTCCCATAACTATGCACCGCTGACAT
Organism: Dolomedes plantarius; assembly: GCA_907164885.2. Classification (NCBI taxonomy): domain Eukaryota; kingdom Metazoa; phylum Arthropoda; class Arachnida; order Araneae; family Dolomedidae; genus Dolomedes; species Dolomedes plantarius. The sequence continues at coordinate 218,029,705 of OU015491.1, forward strand.
CTGCTATACCTGTTCTGGAAACTTTGCAAGAAGTCTTCTTTTGGGATGGAGTTCAAAAGCCTCGTCACGTTTCGTTGGATGTCAGGAATATCGTCAAATCTCTTTCCTTTCAAAGCGAGTTTGAGTTGTGGGAATAGGAAGAAGTCTGGAGGATTGAGATCTGGCGAGTATGGTGGATGTTCAATTTGCACCCCCCCCTTTTTTCCAGGAACTGTTTGACGATATTGGCTGTGTGAGAGCGACCATTGTCGTGAACAAAAAACCATGAACCTTGTTGTGCGTACTGCGGTCTTACCTTGCGTAGGCGTTTCATGAAACGGGTCAAATTTCAATGTACCCTTCAGCATTCATCGTCTTTCCCTCAGGTAGAAATTCCTTGTGGATAATGCCTTGACTATCAAAAAAGGTGACGACCATCGTTTTGATGCGTGATTTTTCTGCTCTGACCTTTTTCCGACGAGGTGATGCAGGAGAACGTCATTCCATGCTTTGCCGTTTCGTTTCAGGGTCGTACCTGAGACACCAGGACTCATCCTCAGTGACAATACAGTTCAAGAAGTTTGATGTCGCATCCACCGTTTCGACAAAATCCTGTAAAGCCTCTAAACGTGCCTGCTTGTGATCGTCATCCAAGTGATGTGGCACAAGACGACAACACGTTTTTCTCATCCCTAATTTCTGGGTAACGATTTGTCGCACGGAACAAAAGCACTAAACAAGCACTTTGTAAAACAAGTCTTACACGGAACACAAACGACGCTCAACTGAACAACGGTGAAGGCAGATGGTCAACACCTACCACTACACAGGTGCACCGTTTTGTTTGGCCAGTGTTGCCAGATCGGCCGTTCTGACTTCATTCACCGAACTTTATTGTCAGAAGTTGTATATATATATATATATATATATACATATATATATATATATATATATATATATATATATATATATATATATATATATATATATATATATATATGTGTGTGTGTGTGTGTGTGTGTGTGTGTGTGATGCCCGTACCTCACACCGTGGAGGAGAGGCATAGCACTAATCGTAGGTGTAGTCGGCACGAAGGTGTGATGCAGACGGGCGCAGTGTAGATCCAGGGAAATACTTACGAACTTTAGGCGAGAAACTCATACATGGAGCCATTGATGACATACACAACTTCGAAGACTTGCTTTATTTATTAGAAGGCCTTAGCTGCAGTGGCCACATGACTTGGCCTGACGGGGCTCGGATTACATTACAAGACAGAAGCGGATCGCAGGTCCGACAGCACGAGAGTTAGACACCAAGAGACAGAAATCTTCTGTTCACGCAAATAGTAAATAAGTGCTTTGCGATATTGACGCCAGAGGGCCTAGACTACTTAATATTTTAATTGGGCGACTTTAGATTCGTGGAGTTCACGTGTCCACTTAAGTTTATCGGGGACTGTACAACTAGAACCCGCGCTTGTTAGAACCGCGACCTATTGACCTGGGTGCAGAATAAGTGGCCATAAAGTTCTTGCAAAGTGTGGTTTTTGACGTTACAGACCCCATAAATACAGAGTGGTTCGAGGGCTCTTCAAGAAATTTGACACTATACTGACATTTGGAATCTCATAACTTCTAACACTCATATCTGGGGATGTTATTGAGTTCAGCTACTTCACATGCCTGTATCATGATCTGCAGGGATAATATAAATTATCTTAATTTTACTTTTAGGTTGCAATTTTAGAAAAGGGGTCGTGCTTTATTAACAGGATAATTTTAAATACGCTTTAGATATCTAATGGTGGCCGTTATTATCTCTCTCTCTCTCTCTCTCTCTCTCACACACACACACACACATATATATATATATATACAAAAGAAAAAAAGCGTTCAGTATTATTGATAATAAAAAAATTTCAGTCGCAGTATAACGGTTTTAGAAAAGACAGAATGGACTGGCGGAAATCAGTTTTTCAAAAGAACGGCTGAACGATGGCCAGGTTTTCTGGTAACAACCGCGGTAGGCACCGCAGGTGTTAGTAGCCGTCATGAAGCTACTCTGTATCTTCATGGTAGTCGTTCAGTAAGGCCATCCGCACATCCGCATACGTGTCGTCTCGTACTCTGCTCGAACTCGAAGCGAGATGTGCGTCTTGCATGAACTATGCGAAGTCTACCCGCACACGGGTTGAATCGAACTCGAAGTGGTTTCGTCTCGAATTCGAAGCGGGATGACGAATCCAAATTTTTCTCAGTAGGTTGAATATCTTCAACGTACAAAGTACAAAACTTCTTGTTTTTATTTGTTTAAAATGAGCAGCTCCAGTGATGAGGTGTAGAGAAATAATATGTCAAGAGATGGCGCTGCAAGCCCATCGTTTTTGATTTTATTCTCAAATGTTTGGAATTTAGAATTCGCTTCTCTCTTCGTGGTTAGAGTGATGAATCAGTTGTAAAATGTAGTTTTCCTACAAGGGGATTAAGATCCCATCATGTCTATACCTTTGAATTTAGATAATTTTAGAGGTTTTTCAGCCTATTATCATCTTCTTGTAAATATGTAAATATTGAATCTATTAAAAATCATGCAAAAATAATTTAAGCTTTGCACCACTTTCGTTTTGAAGTTTTTCTCACTCCTTAGTTTAGTTTTTAGTAGAACATAGTAGTTAAATTTCTTTATAGTGCATCGGCCGGGAAGTAACCTAATAGTTTAGTATAGAGTAAAAATATTTAGCAATCGTTCGTGAGTTCGTGAAAATTTCAAGCAATTGGATAGCATTTTATGCGAAAACTGCCAAAGGTAAAGTTTTTTAATACTTTATTTATTATGGATACCAAAGCATTATACAAAAAAAGAGCTATTTTACGTTCTTCCATCACGAATATTGTTAAAAATGTTGATAAATTGATTGAAGATCAGAATAGAGTGGAATTGGACGATTGTTTTGAACTGTTAAATTCGAAAGAAATAGAAATTCGGGATTTAGATGAAAAAATCCAAAGTTTGATTAAAGATGAGAATAGTAAACTAGAATTAGATACTGAAAATTCCATGGTATATAGTGATAAAATAATAATAACGAAATCAAAAATCAAACGTTATTTCAAGAGCGTCGAATCTCAAAAATTGAACTTAAATATTTCTAAAAATATTTCTAGCGACTCGCATTCAGAAATCGGAAGTAAAAAAGAAAAAGAATTTGAAAGTAATGTTAAATTACCCAAAATGTCAATACAAAAGTTTTATGGCGATTGTAATGAATGGAGCAACTTTTGGAATTCATTTAAAATTACAATTCACGAAAATTCAACGCTTTCAAAAGTAGAGAATTTCAACTATTTAAAATCGTATTTAAGTGGAAATGCAGCAAGTTCTATTGATGGATTTTCGATTTCAGAATCCAATTATGATTCGGCTGTAGAGATTCTTACCAAAAGATTTGGCCAAACCCAGTTGATAATAAATACGCACATGGTAAATCTCTTGAATTTCAACCCTGTACAAAACTCGAATGATGTAACAAAATTAAGAAAATTATATGACACAATAAATGTTCAAATTAGAAGTCTTTCCTCTCTCGATGTAAAACCAGAATCCTATTCTAACATGTTAATTCTGGTTTTGATGAAAATCATTCCCAACGATATTGCTTTGAAGTTCCACCGCACTAATATAGATAGTACAACTTTTGATTTAGACAATTTTCTCAAATTTTTACAGACTGAGATAGAATCCCGGGAAAAAATCTCCTGTTTGTCGCTTTCTCACAAATCAAAACAACTTCCGGAATCCAAGAACACATATAACAAATTTGACTCAAAGTATACGTAGAATTCTAATGTTAAAAGAAAAGACTTTAACAAATATTCAAAACAAAAACCGTCGGTTACCACACATTAATTTATTGCGACGATATTACCAAACCGGAAGTGTATATTTTGTTCTCAGGAACACTTATCGGAAAACTGCGGAGTGTTTACAGTAAATGAAAAAAGAGACATTTTAAAACAGAGCAATAGATGTTTTTTGTGCACGTCTTTGAAACATAAAATTGCATTTTGCCCCTATCGACAAACAAAGGCTTGTAGAATCTGTGGGGGGCAAGCACTATGAAGGTATATGTTTTAAATCAAACACGGCAGTCAAAAATTCGGAAGCTGATAAATGTGAAGTTTCTTCAATTTCAAAAATTGAAACACAAGTTGAACCACGAAGTGAAAAAATTGTTTCCGCCGTTTCGCATGTTAACAATGTGATACTTCTGCAGACCTGCACGATAAAAATTAAAGCAGGAAAAGAAAAAAAATGTTTGCCAGGCTCCTTCTTGATACGGGATCCATGAAAAGTTTTGTCACTCGCGAATTAGCTAACAAATTAAATCTCGAAGTAACTAGGAAAGAAAAATTAACTGTTTACACCTTTGGGAACACCACCCCTCTTCAAAGAAATTATGACGTGGCTAAATTGAGTTTGGAACATAAAAGTTCTTCTGACTCTAGAATAGAAGTTGAATTATTAGTAACGGATCAAATTTCAGGCTCAAACGTTCCGACTCCTAGATTAGAAGGAATTAGACAAATTCGACAACTAAAGAATTTGATACTCGCAGATTCGCTCGATAGTGAAGAATCAATTGGCATTTTAATCGGAGCAGACTATTATTATGATATTGTCATGGGACACATTAAACGTTTCAATAAAAATCTTGTCGCAGTAGAGACTATTTTCGGTTGGTGTTTACAAGGAAGGGAGAGTCAGAATGAAGTCTCTCTATCATTCAATGTTGCTGTAGGGGAAGATTTAATTTCTAAACAAATAACAACATTTTGGACTCTAGAAAATTCAGGACTTATTAGTGAAAAAGAAAATTTAGATCAAACCGAAAATGAAGCACTTAAACATTTCGAATCCAATATAACATACGAAAATTCTCGCTACAAAGTTAGATTGCCTTGGAAACATGACCAGATGACAGCGCCCTTACCTAAAGACAGAATTCTTGAATCACCCCCATTTGCTGTTTGTGGGGTTGATTTTGCTGGACCGGTTTACGTAAAGAATTCAAAGGATACTCAAAAATCATACATCGCATTATTCACATGTGCTGTAACCCGAGCTATACACCTGGAACTAGTTTCAAACATGTCGACAGAATCATTTTTACTTGCATTTCGCAGATTTTTGAGTAGAAGGGGAAACTGTAAAATCATTTATTCTGATAACGCAAAAACCTTCAAGAAGGCTAAAAAAGAAGTTGAAAACTTTTCTAGAATTTTAGAAGATGATGTGTTTAAAAATTTCATTGCCAAAGAGAGAACTCAGTGGAAGTTTATCACCGAGCGAGCCGCATGGTGAGGAGAGTTTTATGAAAGACTCATAAGATCCGTCAAAAACTGTTTGAGAAAATTTGTAGGAAAAGCGTTGTTGACCTTCGAAGAAATGTCTACTCTACTCGTCGAGGCAGAAAGTGTTCTTAATTCACGACCTTTGAGCTACGTTTATAATGAAATTGATGAGCCACAACCCTTGACTCCAATGCGTTTCCTGAAATTTGGACAAACTGATCCTAAGTACCCTTTGACTTTCACTGAAATCATCGGTAGCGAAACAACAAGAAAGACTCTCTTAAAAAGAAAACGCTATCAAGAATTGCTGTTAAAACTGTTGTGGAGTAAATGGAAACAGCAATATTTGTTAGACCTTAGAACTGCCCATTCTTTAAAAAATCCCGACTTTCAACCCGAACTAAAATTAGGTGATGTTGTGCTGATACAAGGAGATATCGAAAACAGTTATGAAAACTAGGCAAAATCATTAAAGCCGTTCCTGTACGTGACAGTAAAGTCCGATCTTATGAATTAAAAACTGGAAATGGGACTAATATGTCAAGAGATGGCGCTGCAAGCCCATCGTTTTTGATTTTATTCTCAAATGTATGGAATTTAGAATTCGCTTCTCTCTTCGTGGGGAGAGTGATGAATCAGTTGTAAAATGTAGTTTTCCTAGAAGGGGATTAAGATCCCATAATATGTCTGTACCTTTGAATTTAGATAATTTTAGCGGCTTTTCAGCCTATTATCATCTTCTTGTAAATATGTAAATATTGAATCTATTAAAAATCATGCAAAAATGATTTAAGCTTTGCACCACTTTCGTTTTGAAGTTTTTCTCACTCCTTAGTTTAGTTTTTAGTAGAACATAGTAGTTAAATTTCTTCAGAGGAGGACTTCTTATGAATGAATTAAAAACTGGAAATGGGACTAATATGTCAAGAGATGGCGCTGCAAGCCCATCGTTTATGGGGTCTTAATCCCCTTCTAGGAAAACTACATTTTACAATTGATTCATCACTCTAACCACGAAGAGAGAAGCGAATTCTAAATTCCATACATTTGAGAAGATACATTCTTATGTTATATTAGTACCGTAAGATAAAAGAAGGTTTCGGAGGAGAGTACACAAGTACATTCGTACTTGGAACGGAATTTTCACTATCGGCTGTTTGTTGCGCCACATTAATTACAATAAAGTGATGCAAAAATTTTAGCATTCTATAGAATATCAAAAAATTTTCAGTTCGGTATATTTTAATGTTATAAAAATACAAATTTTTTTCGTTAATTATAAAATTATTTGAAATTTCGTTTTCAATCGGAGTTGTAAATGCATATAATTTTTCGGATACAAAAGTTCGTGCTAAGCTCTTGTGTTTGTGTGGGTGAGACGGTGGGACTCAGGTAGCAATCACCACGACAAAGTCCAGGCTATGACACTTTTTCATCAAAACTAGAAACATAATTTTTATGTTTACTGATTTGAAAAATTAATTATATTGAATTTCGCTCTGTGTTTTGTATTCGATTATTATTTTTTATGTATTTAATCAGAATAGATTTCGTGAAATTGTAATAAGATTTTTTTTTAATGAATGATTGTAATAAATTTTTGTAATTAATAAAGAAAACTATAATGTAATAATTTTTTAAAACTAAACTATGTAACATTAATAAAGTTTGTAATTTACATTACCTGTTAGTTGACTTCTCGTGCAACTTCATTCCACTCTTCTTCTGTACAATCTTTTCTAGAATATTCACGGAGCGTGTGGTCATAAAGCTCCGGGTATTTTTCCTCTTCTCCTACAAATTTAATTTTGCACACTTCCATTGATAATCGTGGGCGGATGGCCTAACGGTTTCAAGCTACAGGTCCCTTATGTTGTAAAATATGACCTTAGCGCTCATTACGGCACATTGAAAAAAAAAATTAAATTAAATTAAAAAATTCGAAGAGTTTACAAAAAAGAAAGCTCATGAAGTGTTTTTAAAACAATTTATAGACATACTTAAATTTAAAAAAAATATTCTGAAGAAAGAGAACATACCAATTTTTTCATATGTAACATTTGATTTTATCAAATTAGAAAGCAATTATAATTACCTCTAAATTTTTGTGTAAAATATTACTTAAACATTTTTATTTTATCTCCCTTTCAAAAATTTCTACCGTTGTTATATGATAAACTAGCTAAATACCCGTGCTTCGCTACGGAGTACATTAAATTAAATACAACGGTCAATGTATGCAGTTAATGCCAAAAAAAAAAAAATTATAATAAATACAACGGTCAATGTATGCAATTAATGCCAAAAAAATATATATTTATAAAAAATCGTAACATTTTTATAGACAAAATATGAAGAAGAAAATATTGAAATTAAATCTAATAGAACATACTAAAGAATACAGTACAGTTAATATAGTACAGGGGAACATTTCTTTTACTGTATTTTAATATTTTTTTGGATAATGTCCAATCGTCTGCCGCATTAGAAAGAAAAAAATGTCAATTTATATCGTTGTTATGCACGTGACGCAAAATTAAAGTATCACAAAAAGAAAAGAAACCACGTGATCAGCATTTAATAAATTAAATTCTAAAAGTTAATCTTTAAAAATTCACCAAAAATCAGGAAATGGAAGCAAAGATTCGAAAAATATTTCATTTTAAAGGAATTTTTACGATCTTCCTCGTGATATAAATTTTATGACCCTCAGATTATTGTTTTAAATGCAAACTTTAAAGAATGTTACAAAAACAGCTTAAAAATTTAATTTAAAAAAATCCAAGAATTTTTCAAAACTCTTTCTAGTGCACCCCTACACTAAGAAAAATCGCCATGCAAAATTTCAACCCTTTAGGTCCAGCGGTTTGATCTGTGCGTTATCTGTCAGTCAGTCAGTTACGGAACTGTTTTTCGATGTTTTTATTAACTCGCTTTCTTGTTTGTTTGTTTGTGTGTTTGTCCAGTACAAACCTTGCAATCGATTTTTAACTAACTTCCCGACTAGCTAGACATTTGAAACTTTTAGAATAGCTCAGAACACGATGAGAATGCATTCTTTTGATACTTTTAGCCATCTTTAAACAGGATTGAAATTTTTTTCAGTTAATTTTGTTTTGTAGACTGGTGCAGCCATCTATCGACCGGGACGGGAACGAAAAGTTAAACGCAAATTAACTTCCAATTAACTTAATTTTCTTTCAAGTTGATGGGATAATTCATAAAAAAAATTAAAAAAGTATTTATTAATACATAGAATTGTCACGCTTATATGATTCAACGGAAAATTTAAAAACATGGTACATAAAAAGTTCTTTATATCTTGTAATTATATATATATAGATCACGGTCCGGGCACATGTTCAGTTTTGTGCGGCCCTAGCCACTATAACGATTTAGAAAATTTATCGAGTAGAGTTAAAAAGGAAAAATTAGCTGCGATAAACTCGACTTTGAATACGTTTATAAGCTCATCTGAATAATATTTGGTTAAGTCCACCTTTCTTACTGTTACCAATGGTGTCGGCATTGCGGAATCAAGCTTTCGTAAATCGTGCAAGCACATAATAATGAATGAAGAAACAATTCTTTCTCTCACTCTTCCATATAAGGCACTCTTAATTTGTATCAAAATTTAAGACTCTGCTAGATGGAGAAGAAACTAGTGCCAGCCCTGAATTCTATTGTTTTTTCTTCAGTTCCTATATAAAGAACACTGAATATAATACTGTTATTAACGAAACATGACCATCAATTTGTATGTATTGAGAAAATTACCCTATACATAGAATATAATGATTGTCAATAGCCCATTTGGTAGTTTCTCACTTAATGGGAAAACGCAATTTCGGAAGTATAACCGATTTTTGCTTTGAGATGTGATACAAGCGATTTAAACGATTCCTATAAACAATATAGTATTTACTTCCAGAAAAATTCCAGAATGGTCATGGAGTAGAAATGTTTCGATGCTCTCTCTAGATATGACCACAATTTCCCAAATTCGTCACAATAAACACGAAAAGGCAGGAATGAATTTTCCGCAGTTTATTTTCGAATACAGTGAAACTTCTCTAAGGCGGCCAGATATGGTTCCGGAAAAAAAAAGAGAGAGAGAGAGAGGCCGTTTTCAGGGGTAGCCGTCAAATACAGTGGCGTAGCGAGAGGGGGGGCAAGGGGGTTTATCAAGCCCCGGGCGCCAAATGGTCCTTTTCACTAATTCAATATATAACTATGTTTTTCGGGGGAAGGGGGGAGGCGCCAAAAAGTTACCGTGCCCCAGTTATGCTCGCCACGTCACTGGTCGAATAGGAGTCGATTTTTCTATGGCGGTTAGTAATGGTTCTGAAAAAATGTGGCCGGCTAGAGGAAGTTTCATTGTAATAGAAATGTGCAATGCGTACGGCGTTTGAGAACACGTACACGCGTAACACATTACTGTTTGAATAAGAAAAGCACACTTTCATTTAAAATGGTATATTTACCTAAATCTGAAGTTGGAGATCAGACTGTACATGAATAAATAAAAAAATATTTCAGGTAGTATCTTCTAACGAAACTACCACGGGTTATTAACGTAGGATTACTTATTGTTTACCTCTTTTTTTTTTTTGAAACGCATTTTGGTACTTTTCCATTTGTTTACTGCTACTGGGTTTGGCACGCTGCCAAAATTATAAATCGCGACGCCGGACATTTTTTTTTCCCTTCGCAGGACCGTTATTGAGGAATATAATCCTACGTTAACACTGAGATCTGGGTTGCATCAGTTTTAGTCATACATGATCCCAGAGAACAAATTGGTTAACTTTAGTCACTGAACTCGTTCCCTTTGTTAGTAAGCGAGGTTCTTTAGATATTAAAAAAAAAAAAAAACTAAACTAATAGGGTATCTTACCGATAGCACATTTTATAATAATTAAAAAAACCCCAACTTGGCGATATGGAAAATTTTCACAATGCAGCCTGAAGCCCAAATTATACCAAAGTGCGAAAGGGAATTCATAACCATCACGTGTTCAAAATACAAAATTTCTATTAGAAATTTAATTGCCCCTTCATAATCGGTCATGTTTTTAACAATTTCCCACATACAGTAACCACCGCTTATAGTGATCACTGGTTATAAGAATCAACCGTTTATAAGAATCAATATCGCAAAAACAAAAACAAATGAATTATTTCCATGTTAAAATTTTCGCTTTAAAGAATCAATCCACCGGTTTTAAGAATCAGTTTACACTCTTCGCTTTCCTTTCATTTTTCCAAAAAAGCTACTTAAACCCTCAAAAGGCACGAAGTTCTTTTTTTTTTTTTAAAGAAAGATTGATAAGATGGGATGAAATATAGTCGTAAAATTTACCCCTTTCTTTATTAGACATAACATAATAGTTTCCTCTTAAACGCTTTACCACAACACTGTCCTATTAGCTTGACCCGGGGGCAACTTTACCCGTCCGAGTAAATCTTCGTCTGAGACTATAAGTATTGAAAGAGGTATAAACAGCCTCCTGAAAACTTCAGGAGGTCGTTTACGTCAAACTACCATAGAAAACTTTTTCTTGCTCCCTTTCTGTAGTTGAAATGTTAAAACTGTTAAGCAGGTATGTTGTAACTGGTAACAAATATTGTATTTTTTTCTTCTCTTACTATAATCATGTGTATCTACTTATAGGTCTAAAAATTAAGTTTTATTTTTAAAACTATAAAAAATAATTTTAATAAAAGATAGTTAATGTAAATTAAAGAGCATTTTATGGTAAATTATCTAATATATGTATATATAGATGTGTGTGTTCCTGTCCAAAAACCTAAATTTCGGTTATAAGAATCAACTGCTTATAGGAATCAAAAACAGTAATAACAAACGTGATTCTTATAAGCGGAAATCACTGTATTTAAAAAATTTTTTTTGATTCTGAATGGAATGGTTTAATATTATATTGTGCTAGTAAGGCGAGTTTTTCTTCTTTGTGTTCCATGGATTTCAGGATTTTCAAAGTGAATGAAAACATAATATCAGACAATTGCTTAAAATCCTTTTATTCCAATATCTCGAGTATGATTAACGTTTTACATACAATGAGTTAATACATAACTGTCATGATTTTACAGATGAAAAGATTAAAATCTTTAAAACCTTAAACATCACATTTTTCTTAAATTCTCATTTTCATTGTTAAAATACGACAGAAGAAAGTCATACAACCACCAAACGAAGAATAAAAATCTTTGGTAAAAACAATCACAACACCAGAAGCAAATTTTGTAACATCTAAAATTAACTTAAGTATTAACGAGTACAAGACTTCTTTTGAGAAATACATTTCTCTATTTACATATTGTGATGACACATTTCCAGCGCAAAATGCTTTTTGAAAGCTATATTCTTTAAAAATATTTTATATAAAAATAAATAAATGTATAAAATATCGTTTACAAAATATAACACAAGAAACAAGGAATTACCTTTGACAAGAATTTCTAATAGAAGTTTTGAAACGTAAATAAAGTACATGATTATTTATGAATAGCAAATACCAACACAGACAGTTCAGGAATGGCCAACACCATACATTCTTTCTAACTAATAATGCAAAATATAAGACAATAAGAAATCAATGTTTCTTCATTATTACAGTATCATACTTGTTGAAGTAAAAGGGGAAGGGAAGCTTATAGTATTTTTACATCAGCAATATCAATTAAACGGAGGTAACACTACAAATATAGTCATTGTCTCAGTGATTTCAAAGCCAAATGTATTTATACATTTTTAAAATTAACACACAATGCATGTTTGAAAATTGAAAAGGTTTAAAAAATAGAAAAGATAGTTCAGGGGAAAAAATACTCTAAATAATTATATCCAAAACCTTCAAAACCTTTCAACCTTCCTAATAATCCAAAATTATTGTCATCATAAGAAATAATGCAAATACAACTCTAGTTTTTGAAATCTCAATGATGTACTCAAATTCTCAAAATATGCTGTGCACAGAATACTTAGCCAGAATTAAAATGTTTTCCCAACAACCGGAATCAATGTTTGCCAAAAATATGAATTATCAATGACGGATCAAGCACTTGGAGGCCCAAAAGTGCAACTTAGTATTTAGAACAAAGGGACCTCAAATCTAAGTAATACCATCAAATCAATTTATTACTCAATAAAATAAAAAAAAAAAACTTGCTGAACGTATATCTTTTTGAAGATGCTAAATTTCAGAGTCCCCAAGCATGTGCTTCTTGTGCCTGTGCGATGATCCGCAACTGGGAATTACTACCCCCCCCCCCCCCAGTAAAAATTACACAAGTTTTTTCTTTTCAAGAAATAAGGATGCCCTTTTATTTGAAAATGAATAAATAGTTGATATGTGTTTCTACAGTTTCACATGACATTCAAGAATGAAATTTAGCAAAAATTTAATCTTATCCATATAAATACTTCAATTTTACCCTTTTCTTTTCATATACTTTATATGGAAATATTAGATACCTTTAATTGCCTTTTGGAACAACATCCAGATACCATAAGACAAATATTTTTTTTAGAAAATCTCTACAGAAGCATGTAATAACTAAGCTTTCAGCATATCTTTATTACATCTCATATTGCACAGCACATCTCTAAATGGACATTTTTTAAAATGTACAAGCACAAAACTGGTATACACATGGCTATGTGTGTGAAATATATACAAACATGAAGCTACTAAAGGAGGAATGTTCCTGGCACAAAATACATAAAAAATTCTAGCAGTTTGGTTGCTAACAGCTGTCTTGAAATAAACATACTTTACATTCTCTATTATCAAATCTAATTAAATAACAATGAATGTTAGGTTTTATTTTAATATATATAGAATAAACTAGATATTTTTGTCTTTCACAAATTCACCTACAAAGGGAAAATTGTCTTCAGGAACTTATACAATCTCCTCTCCTCTGACTCATTTTAGAACCATGAATTATTGTGCCCATATTCAGCACAGACACAAAATTTTTAGCAGCTGTCTGACTTGAGACTCAGCCCTTTCCAAAAAGGGTTGAATTCTTTAGAGTGTAACTGACACTAAAAGATACAAAAAGTCTTAGCCACCACAGTGAACTCCATTACCTACAATGCAAGTTTCTACCCCATATTGACTCAGTTCAGTCAATTTTTAAAGTTGGAGTGACTGGAACCAAAGAATTTCATTTCTAACCAAAATCCAGTCTTTTAACAAGTTACCAAATGTTTGGTAATAACATAAACAGAAGAAAAATGAAAATTTCATTCATAAATTAAAAAAGAAAAGGACATAAAACAAACATCCCAAGTAATCCTTGTATGTTACAGATATCAGGGATACTTTGGAATTAAAACAAAATAGCACGCAAAATCCAAACACTCACAAGGCTATAGAGAAGCTCTGTAGCTTTATAATTTTTTTTAAGGCAATACTTAAGCACAAGATTTATAGATAACACACAGTCAATTTTTTTCTCTATAATTTAAATGTATATACGTTGATGCTAAATTACTAATGAATGTGATAAATAATCTTAATTTTTAGGAAAATTCTATCGATTGCTTTTAACAAAATAAGGTAAATGCATCTATGACCCTCACCCCTTCTACTGCCTTAGGTAACAATAGATCCTTAATTTCTCAACATTTCTAAAGAGCTGCCCATTATATGTGCATTTACCTTACTTCAAACTATAAATATATCCAGAAAATCGATAGTTCTTTTTGACACTACTAAATTAATGGAAGTTAGCCCAGTTCTGAGATACAATTGATTAATATTAGAAGTTTTCTCCCCTATTCACATGTAACAGAGGATAACGCAAATGGTCTATGATAAAGAAATTAAACTTTAAATATTTTTGCTGTTTTCAGTGAATTTCAATGCATGCACAATGAATCTAATATAACATATTACTTCAAAGTGAATATCATACAGACATAAATCAAGAGTATTTGCACAAATATTGCAATTTATATGATTGCTAGAAAGGGTAATTTTTACTAAATTGCAAAGTATGTCTGTATTGACAGATACAGACATATTAAATAAAGGCTGTCTGCCTATTATTGCTTTTAAAAGTTGCAAACGTGGCTGAAAAAATTCATAAATTCAAACTGTTTTCTTGGCTTTCTATAAGTCAGTAGCAGCTCAAAATTTCATATTGAATGTATGTATATAAGGACCAACATTTAAAAAGATCCTGAGATTTTAAGTTATGAGCCAGGAAAAAGAGATTCTATCCATTTAATGTGTAAAGTAATACAGAAAAAAAAGGAAATAATTCAAAATGCTGAGTAGGTTATGAAAAGAGTAAGAAACTCTCAGGTACAATAAAACTAGGTCATAGTTTATGCACACATAACGTATAAGCTTGGTAGCTTATAATAGAGGAATAGAATTACAAGACATGCCTATTAATTAAGGTGAGTTGACAAAATGTTTCTTTAATGCATACATTGCCATAAGTAATCAAATTATGAATAAATTTAACAATAGCACAGCATTTGTGAAGCTCACAGAAAAATCACATTTATCATCTAAGAAACACAGCTTTTGCTTTTCTTAGTGGCTCTAATTATGATATGTGAGTAAATCAAAGAATTAGAATTTTTTTTAAATTTTAAATGCCAAGTACAATGCTCATAATGCAGTTCTATAATACACTCATATCTTATGCTCTAAATGCTATACAGCAGCTATTTAAAGCAGTGAAAAAATAATAAAAACTGTAGAATAGAGAAAACTTTTCTTGACATAATCATGACAAGCTTTAGAGCTTGCTTTCTGTCTAAACTTAGTACCTGTTTTAACAGAGCCTAAAATTTTATTAAAGATACAACTAATTCCAAAATTAACAATGTGAAATGGCCAAATATGCTCCTTTGATTGCATACCTGTTACTTGTTTTTAACACCCCACTCACTTTCACTTTCTCTCTCCTCCACACATACACATATGTAAAGATAAATAAAAATTAAATGCTCTACAGTTAGGAGCAATAATTTACACAGGTTTATGCTGACGAATAAGACTCAAAAGGACAAGCATTACCTTTTTATGAGTCAAATGAAGTATCCCCTGGCTTAGCAAGAAGGAAATGTTTCCTCAAAATTACAGTAGCAAAAACCATTCCAGCAAAGTGTTTATATCTTTTATTTTAGACTTATTAGACAGTTAAACTTTTAAATTCAGGTTACTTGCTTTTCAAGTCTGCATTGGATATACAAATTTACAAACTGATACATACAACAATTAGTTTCTTGCTACTTCATGAATAAAAAAAAAATACAATGTTTTAATCATGAAACAAACATAAAACTATCAAACAATTAACAATACCTAAAACATTTTGAGAAACAAAATGTTTTTTACAGTTGGCCATACCTGTTATTAAAATAAAATAATACAGTTAATTAAACCCCAACTGACTAAAATTCTCATTTTAGACTAATACAACTATTTTTCCAATAACATAAGCTTATGATAGCTGTATTTGAAATTAATGATATCTGTTTTGAGTAAGATGAAAACAGATAAGTTTAAAATCTAATATAAAGAATGAAATATGACATACATAAACTTTTTCATATAAATCTAGAGAATATTATTTAAAATACAATGTTTAGTCAAAAAAAAAAAAAGACAAATATTTGGAGAAAGCTACTTTGGAAGTGGAATTCACCAAATCTGTGCAATCATAAATTATAACAATACAATATAAAAATAAAATACCCTAATAGTATATTCCTCATTATTTAACAAACCAGAAAGATGAGATAATTACCATTCACAGTTTGCTAGTGCTACTATTGAAACAACTGACTTGTATATAGCATCGAAATATATTATAAGTAATCATTAATACTGTCTGTCCACAGATTCTATACATATCTTTAGCAGCCAGGCTATATTCAAGTCCTGATTTTGAAGAATGTTTTTCTCAATTCAAAACAAAATTCTCTAAAAATTATAAGAGAATGAAGAGTAAAAAAGGGGGATGCACAGCATTCATTAATGCTTTGTATAAAATAGGTATCTTTCTCTAAAGGAAAATTCATGACTATTAAAAAAAGAAAAAATAGCATAGTTATTAAAACTATGTTTTCATAACATTGTACTGCATATTGGAGTAATTTTCAGCTTTTGTAAGGTGAGAGAGGTTAAACAAAAATCCACAAAATGTAGAACATTTCAGATGAATGTATAAATAGTAATAGATCAAAACTGCTAATGTATAATCTCTTTTTACCACTAATTATGAATACAAATTTTAGGTACTGTTATTTAAGATATGTGGAGCTGGGTCACACTGACAACTAATTACAGCAAAAGGTGAACCTATGACTTGATACTAGTGTAATGATATGTAAATATACTAACAAATCAAAGGCAATTAGGTAAAAATATACTTGATAAATATTCCCCAAGGAAGGAAATCCCTCACATGCAAATAAATCTCCTCCCCTCCTTTAAACAAAAGAAGTGCAAGTGGAAATCAAGAGCATTAACGACTCTCATGTTGGCTGCTCATGTGAGCACAACTAACATTCCATAGATTACATATATTTCGGTTCAGAACCTGTGGGTTCGAGTCCCACTGTTGGCATGGATGTTTATAGCCGTTTGGAATTGGCTTTAAACTGTAGGTCCCAGTCTAATTAGCCCTCGTGTAGCAAAAAGTTGACCGTAGCGCTCCAAAGCAAACCATAGATTATACGATAAAATATTGACACATTTCTGAATGATGCATTTAAAAGGCACAAAATAATTCTTAAATACTGGTTCTTAATTTTTTCCCCTATATATATAAATTCACTTCCTTTATTCTTATCCCCATGTCTTGCACTTCCCCCTCAAAATTAAAGACCTATTAACTTTATTAATATAAATACATTGGCAAGCACTACTTGGGAAATTTTCTACTCAGCATTATATAACAACAAGGGGTAGGTAAAAAGTCACTTCAGTGTATTTTATTTACAGGAAAACAATCTCAAAATGCTTCGATGCATTTGTTTCAGCACAAGCAATTATGTTTCTCATTTGAGACAGCAAAGATTTCAAATGATTAATCTCAAAATTAAGAAATAAAACTTTACTCAAGTTATATTACCAGACACCTACCATAAAGTAAACTTTCAAAAACTGAAAAACTTATGACCATAAACAATTTAAGAAGTATTAAGGAAACACAATCTCAAGACTTCAAAGGTATACAGCAGGGGTGGGCATTAAGACGATCGCAATCGACCGGTGAACCACCAAGACATTTTGGGGTGACCGCCTTTACTAAGACCTAAGAGGCACATACTAAAATAAACATATTTATGGACATATTATTATGTTTGTATCTTGTGTTTTGCTTTAAACGTGATTTTAAAATAGTAAGTTTATTTTTATTGCAATTATGTAGGTAAGTACATATTCTGTATTATTTTTAAGTTATAATAAATATTGTAGACCTTTTTTTTAGCACACCACACCTGCACCACTGGGTGGACCGCAACACCTTGAAAAAATTAGAAGTAGCCCGTACACTGGAAAAGTCTACCCACCCCTGGTATACAGGGATGAAATAGATTAATTATGTCTCCATCTTAGCTTTGAAAATTAATTTGCACAAATTTACAAAAGAATAATTATTCTGATTTAATTAGCTTTCTCCAAATGCAGTGATCAAAACTTTTTAATTGAAAAATCTCTCAAGCACTAGAGGAAGGAAACAAAATATTACTCGGAATGTTAATAACTTACATCCCTGAATTATAAGAAATTTTTAAAACTAAATAAAATTATAATAAAACTAAAGAAATAACTTAAAAGTACAACACTTTTAAGTACAAAAAAAGAGCATTATCATATTCTACAATCTGCTTTCCATGGAAGTGTTTTTGTGCATAGATCAGACTGCTTCACACTAAGATATTAGATTCAAATTTCCAAGGATTGTATCAATACCATATTTCCATTTAGTGTCATATATGTATGGATCTTATGATCAGTATTTTTCACTTTTCACATCAGTGGGAAAAAAGTTAGTCAATCTTTTAGATATTTCATTTTGACTAATGAATCTTCTGGCAGTAAAATTAAACGCATGATTTTTTTTTTTTTGTTCTAGTTTATCCTTTTTATGAACAAGCAACAAAATTTTAAAGAAAATTTAAAGGAAAAAAAAAATGCTACAATCTGATCACTTACATGGAACAATCACTACTATTATATAAATCCTTTTTGATTTTCTAACAGGAAAAATATAAATACTTTATGAAAATATTTTTAAATTCCATATTTTTTAAACTGAATTTAATTTAATTTAATAAAATATTTTTCTTAACATTATCTTTGGTCTTGCCACTAAAGTCCTAAACCTTTGAAAAATAAATTATAATAAATTAAATATATACATAATATGCTGCATGAATTATAATTTATAGTATACATAAAACTTTCTTTAAAAGATGCAGAAAAAATATTTGCGGCAGACATAGTAGTATAGATCTGTTGTATTCTATAAATTTTTTTTCAGTTACAGGAGAGAAAAAAAAAGTCATTTTAAAAGCTCATTTTTTAACACTATAGAATAGTAAATACTCCCAGAGCAGAAACTATATATGAGGAGAAAAGACTGCCTGAGATACTTCTAAATTCTTTAAAACCAAAAAGAGATGGGGAGAGAGAGAGAGAGAGAAAAAAATACAGTGAAACTTCTATCAGCAGATAAGTTTCAAATGAGACACAAATAAAGTAAACAGATAAATATTTCTAACTTCATATGCAGTCAAAGAAAATATTTAGTATTTCAGTCTGAATACTACTTTCAACAGCACAGGAAGAACAGGCTGAACAAAAGAATGTCAGAAAGTCCATGAATGTTTAGCAAACAGTTATCATCAGCATTTAACTAATGTGTGCGACTAAAAACTTCCATTATCATACAAAATCCTAATAAAATAGCACTATACAATAGCTTGAGAAATTTTGAACATACAGATGTCAGAAACAAGGTTTCTGATGATTTCTGAGATCTATTTTATTTAAAACATCAATTTTAATTCTATATCAAAAGTTCAACATTTTAAAATGTGAAGCTTTAAAATGCTATGCATTTTTCTATTTTTATATATATGACCCTCCCATAAATAAATCTATACTTTTAACTTTTCCTTTTACTTCATTAAAAGTTTACATTTCAATCTGCAGAAATGCATTTTCACAAATATATGATTGAAGAATATTAAATTTACACTTTAAAATAAAAAAAAACAAATACTTAATATTGTATGTCTGAATTATATGAGGATCTCAGATTGAGAAATATATATATATATATATATATATATATATATATATATATATATATATATATATATATATATATATATATATATATATATATATATATATAAAGATGTTTCACTGTATTGCTTGACATTAAGAAATGATAAAATAAATTAATTACTGCAATTAAATGATTTGCAAAAGTCAAGATAAACATTGTATAAAAATGAACAAACTTTTAGAAATTTTTAAACCAATGCCCCATTTAACTAACAAGATAAAAAGCAAAATAGAAATAAAAAAGCAAATTCAATAACAAGAAAAATATTATAAATAATTGCTTAGTACTAATTACATAAAAAGTTTGTCTTAAATTTATCCTTTAATTATTTCCTATCCTGAATGCTAAGGGATGACTAAAATTAATATTTCACCCCCTTAAAAAAATTAAATTATCAGGAATAAATGTGTTAATGCTAAAAATCATTATAAGATGAAAATTTCAAAATCTGTATGTAAATTTTACATATTTATTGCAAGTATATCATCAAAAATACCACCCACAATTAAAATCTCACAATTGAGGAAGATTGCTAGTTAAATATAGCAATGTAGTTGCATCTGATGTTTGAAACAGTGCTGGAGTTAATTGCTGCAGCATCTCCTGACTTGTTACTGGCACATCTGGAAGTGGAATAGATGCAATATCAACTGGAACAGTATCCACTGGGGGATTGACAGGCTGCACCACAGTTGCATTTGGTATAGTAACAACAGGCAAAACAGGTTCAGAGTAACAAGCTTTCAAGTTTGTTAAAGTATTTTCAATCTCTTTACTACCATCAATTTCTACTTCATTTGTGCAAGATGGAAGGCTGTTTTTAACTGTATGTGTCTTTTGATGTCTCTTGAGAGCAAATAAAGTATTGAACTTCTTACCGCAGGAATCACATGAATATGCTCGAGGATTTCTATGAATACTCAAAACATGCTTTCTATGAACAGAACGTGTTTTGAAAGATGCACCACATATTTCGCACAAAAATGAACGAATTTCAGAATGAACAGCCTGATGCTCAAACAAATGGGAATGAGAGCGGAATGCTTTTTCACAGATATTACATTTAAAATTTGAATTTTCTGAGGGTCCAATTTCAGAATGAGTTTGGTAATGCTGTAATAATGCATCACCTCTCTTAAAGGCTTTTCCACACAAGTGGCAAAGGAAAGGTCTTTTGTTACCATGAACATTATTGACATGCCTCACAAAGTGCTCCTTACGATGTGTTTTATAACAGCACTGCTCACACTGGTGAAGGAAGTTTCGTTTTGCACAATGCATTCTTTGATGCCTGTCAAAATAGTGTTGTTTGGTTGTTTGGTAACTGCAATGAGGGCAGCTTAAAACCTAAAAAAAGGGATATTAAAAAGGAATTCTAAAATTCATACTATATGAATGAGATGAAAAACCAAAGAATACACTAAAGATTTCAAACAAAATTTTCTACAAAACCTTAACATTAACAAACAGATTTTTGCCCATATTACAATAAACAATTCCTATAACACAATACTTTTCATTTTTTTAAAAGAAGATAACAATTCGTTTTAAAATTATAATTAAGGAGGTTTTGGACATGCATATGGGGAATTCATAAATTTTGTTAATGAAAATTTTTAATTTCATGAATAAATACTTTTTATAGAAAACCTATCTACTGCAGAGTTAAAGAATTTTTTTTTAAAAAACAGCAATCTTGATATACAATGGCCCCCAAAAGTGTTCGTACACTTAAAATTTTCAATGAAATAGGGGTCTATCCATTAATTAAAATGAATATTTCAGAATGGGTACTTAATAATAAGATCTATTCTTAACAAAACTACAGGAAATATTTTAAAAATAGTAAAACTTTATTTTTAAGAAACCAATAATCAAAAAGTAACAAAAACTTTATCTCACAAAAGTCATCGTACACTTGTAAAAAATCTTCACATATTAGCAAATATTCTAATTTTTCATTAAATTAATATTTAGTAGGATATCCTTTAGCATCCACAACACCTTTTAAATGTCTGGGAATAGATTGCACTAGTTCTTTTGTAATTTCTACATCAATGTTCCTCCATTCTTCCATCATAATTGTTTTTAGTTCGCTTTTCGTGTGAATGTCGTGCTTTCGTACTCGAACCTCCAGTTCTCACCAAATACGATCTATTGGGTTTAAATTTGGTGATTGAGGTGGTGTTTTCAAAACTTGTGGACAATTATAGAGACACCAGAGGCAAGCGTTGAGAGCCGTGTGCTTAGGATCATTATCTTGATAAAAAACAAATTTGTTTCCAATACCCAAATTTTGGGCTGATAATTTTAAACTCTCTTAAAATATTTATATAAACAGCATGATTCATTATGCCATCAATAAATACCAAATTACCTAGTCCTGATGCTGACATATAATTATACGCCCATCGGAACCAAAAATGTTAAACTTGCTTTCATCGGCAAATAAGACATTATTCCAATACGTTTGGGGCTTATTTATCATTGATAGTGCAAAGGAAAGCCTAAGCTTTCCTTCGCACTATCAATGTTTTTCTCACTCCCAAAAAAAATTTTCTACGGGCAGAACATGTAACGCCCATGTAATCCAGCTGCTCTGAGAATTCGTCGAACAGTTTAAGGTGAAATTGAAGTAGAAAATGTATCATTAAATTCTGCAGAAACTTTTACAACGCGCAATCGTGGATTTTTCTCAAATTTTCTAATTATGAATCTCTGATTATGTTTTGTTAACTTTGCCAGACGACCTTTTCTTACTTTGTTTTCAATCCGATTTTCTTCTTTAAAGCGTTTTATCACATACTGCACAGTAGAATGGGATAAATTAAGTAATTTAGCAATATTCTGAAATGATTTACCACTACTATGATGAAAAATAATCAATTTTCGAATGCTGTTTGTCGTTTCTTTATGACTACGAGACATTTTTAAATAATAAATAGAATATTACGGAGTAGGGAAGCAAAAATTAAAGCCAAACGATATTTTAACTACCACCACAATTCCAAAAAAATAAATAAAAATAAAGCGCCAGATGATAATTTTAATTATGAATTTATCCGAAAATATTTCAGTGTACAATGACTTTTGTGAGATAAAGTTTTTGCTACTTTTTGATTACTGGTTTCTTAAAAATAAAGTTTTACTATATTTTCAAAATATTTCATGTAGTTTTGTTAAGAATAGATTATAGATCTTATTATTAAATACCCATTCTGAAATATTCATTTTAATTAATGGATAGACCCCTATTTCATTGAAAATCAAAAAGTAAATGTACGAACACTTTTGGGAGCCACTGTAAATCACTCATAATTTATAAATCTTTAAATTTTGAATACTGTTTTTGTCATTACAAGTTATGGTTAACTTCATGCATTTTATTTTTAAACTGTTTTTTCATTTCTTACATTCCAGAAACATATTCATGTATAAATTTCATTCATTATTTTGATTTGTAGATGCAATGTGAATTTTACTTAAGTAACTTAAAAAACATTAATTCACAAAACATATGAAAGATTATTGAAAATAGTGAAAATTTATGCTAAAACTTTAGGAAAACAGAGCTCCATAAAATCCACAATAAAAAGAGGAGGGTAACTACTATTAAACTAAATAAATTTTTTCATCAGGCTGGTTTGATTGCCTCTATGGGCAAGTCATTTATGAATTAAAACATGACTAGTAGCAATTAGAAAATACGTCCAAAAATATTTGAGATTTTAAGGCAATATAAATGACACAAAATTATTCATACAAAATACGAATAAGTGAAGTAAACTGAATTAGCAGTGTGCAATTTTCTGATACAAACACATTAAAATTTTAATATTTTTTAGTAAAAGAACTGAGAAAATAACAAAGGATGGAAAATTTTGTGTTAAGATATAGATATGATTAGCAAAAGAAAAAACTTTTAAAATCTGAACAGCAGCTAGCCATAAAAACCTAAGGGGGGGAGGGGAGGGCGGTCATCAAAATTTGTTTTTAGTTATTTTAAATGATTTCGAATAATTATAGAAAATTTATGCAATCTTGTGTATCTTTTTCTTTTTTATAAAAATCTTTTGAAGTAGAGCATAAATGAAAAACTTCATATATTTCATGTATGTGTTTCACATGGTTCAATAGGCATCATAAATGTTACATGTATTTTTAAAAAAGCTGAATATTGTTAATTGCATAAGGAGAAAAAAAAAAAAGCTGAAATATATTCTACCAAGATGTATAAGTCCTTGGTCTTACAAGTATTCAAAATTGTACAGCATACAAAAAAAAAAAAAAACTTACATGTTTCTCAAAATAATGATAAAATACAGAATTGGTTTGTAATGTGGTTTCATTTAGATTCTCACAAACACATTATATAGTACATACTATAACTATTCTAAAAGAATATTACACATATGATAACACAGTTAACATATTTATTTCACACAGTAATATGATAACACAGTTTAGGTTTAGTGTCATATATGAATTTTTAGTAAATGAAAAATAAAAGAATTGAAACCCATTCAAATTAAAATAAATTTGTATATATTTCATCTATTATATATCAACTTTTATATGAAATTATCATCAAAATTTGGCCTTTCTTGTCAAAAGACTCAAAAGCATACATACCAAAATAATTATCACATATATTTTAATCTATAAACTATGAAATGGCATTTTACTTACCACAGGTGAATTTTTATCATTTGGAAATACTCTATGTTTTAACTTAATGTGCCTTAAGAGGAACTTCACATCATCAGTTTTATAATGACATTCAGAGCAATTATGAACAGTAGAACTATGCGTCATTTCATGCCGTCTCAAATGACTCAGGCGAACAGATGTGAATGGACACTGGCTACATCTATACAGTGTACTGATCTAGAAAATATAAAACCAATAAAAATTTTACAGAGTAAAATGGAAGGCAATCATTTATTAGTTCTAATATTTTAAAGCACTGCCACACAGAAAACTTCAAAAAAGGTATCCTTGCAGAGGTATGCTAAAGAAGATTATCTCCAGCAGACTTACTTTCAACCTTTTAATGGGAATCCTATCATACAACATTTTAAAAGTGAAATTTCTCTCTGTTTCTTTTATTTAATACATTAAAGTTGCTCTCAGCATAGTCATTGGTTATGCCATACTGAGCTCATATTGTAAGCAAAACCAAAATGGCTGCTGGGTATAATGGAGTTCCTGGTTTCGACATACAAGTAACTTAAAAGGATTAAAGCAAAAAAGATTTCATGGGCAAAACTATTATTGGCTATTTATATGATTTATCAGACTCCCTTCAGGATTTCATACTCTTTCCATACTAGATTATCAGTTTTAATGTATTTTTCGAAGCTTTGAAAAAAAAGTACGTAGGGAAACAGCCTAGCAAAATATTACCAGCAGCTGCTAGTAATCTTTTTCAGTGAAAAGGCTGGAAAATATACAGATTTATAACAATGGAATGAATATTAAATAGATTTATTTCTGTAATAGTCGTCAATATACATATTTTAGAGCTCAATCTTTAATGACTTGGCAACAAACTTTTCTTTTGGGGAGATTTTCCCCCCTCTCAAATAGTGTTGCAACTTCTAAGAGCAAAAGGTAAACCACCCATTTTTTTTTGCAAAGAGATACATTGTCTTGAATATCAGGATCATCCTCACAAATTATACTGTGCAAATATTGTGTGTTAAACATCAAGAAACTTCAGTAAGAAAAATTAGTCTTGTTGATTCATGCTGAAGTTCTAGAACAGAAGACAACTTTGAATAGTACAAGCTTTTTAAAGATGATGGTATAGTAAAAAAATGCATAAAAATCAATAGAATAAAACAGGATTGTCATGACAATGGTGATAAAAATGATGTTGCTGAGATATGCACATTGAATTTTTAAAAATCTTTCTATAAGAAAATAAAAAAATTTAAATCTCATTTTGGGCCTTTTCAGTATTTTTGCTTCTAGCAACCACTTCTAATTCATAAATTTTCAATCACCAAATACAAACAATAGAAAGAAAATAAGGACTTTTCTCTTCTCTCTCCAAAAGCCCAAGTGCTGTGTTACAACACTAAAATAAATTTTTTTTCCCACATATATTTTTGACTGAGCACATTTTCTTTTCTGGGCTGATAATGCCCCATCTATTTGATTCTATGTTCTTTCAGCTATAAGTCTAAAAAAAGGCACCTGTAATGGATTGTATACTGAATTCCAAATTAAATCCTTGTAAAGTATTAAAGCACATTATGAAAAATATAAATATTACATTTAAGAGGTATCAGCGGAAATGCACATGAATCTAACACTCAAATAAAATGTTAGCATCATGCTATACACGGAGCCCACTTCAACTGACCTCAATGTAAAATGCAAGATATGACAAACACTGAATTGGTGTTAAATGACCAAATATGTTTACCCTAAAGAAACAGCATAATTAATGCTTTCTACTGAAGTGAACAAATGCCCGAACCCTGGGCATTTGAATAATGCCTTATGAATAGACAGCTGCAGGGTGAGATCTTTATGCGAACAATTAGTCCACTTTCTCTTTTTAGTGACAAAAAAAGAGCCACATAATTTTTCATAAAGGTGACATAATTTTTCATAAAGGTGACATAATTTTTTTCATATAATTGAATGTTTTTAATAATTTGTGTGCTTTGTATTTCTGCTATAGCTGCATCATTTTATTTGAAAAGTGGTTGAAAGATAGTTGTAAAAATGATTTAAGACAGCATTATCAACTAAAATAAATTTTTTTACTCGATTTTAATTTTTTATTTATTTATTTATTTTTTTCACTTGAGATCAGAATTTATTACGACATACATTCTATTCTGGTAAATTATATTCCTTGTGGGATTCTTTTTTGGCAAGCTTTTCTTTCATTCTGTATACCTGACTAGATAAATTTTAAAATAACATTATACAGAATGCATAAAATTTCTGCTTTATAATAGGTAAATTAAAAAAAAAAACTCTGAAATAATGTTTGTTACATTCCTTTGCACAGTATGAGAGTTAATATATTGATTATGTCATGTTGATTATTTAGAGATTTTTCGTAAGTTAGTGCTTACACCACTAGCACTTATGGAATGATGAAAAAAAAAGGAAAGTCGTTATTCGACAGTTAGAACAATCATCACGACAATTATGAGTTATTTAAAGAAAGAAATATTTTCTTAAAATAAAAAATTTGTACGTTTATAAAATTTAATTAAACTATTCAAATAGAACTGCATTAATTTTTTAAAAAAATGAGTGTATACTCAAAGGAAAAGTTACAGAGGTACTAATACTTCAATACATTGATTTGAACAGGAGTTTGATGTATAATTAGGAAATCATCCTTTATGCATACATTAAAAAAAAATTTAACACTTCATGCAGATAAATTTCATCTATTTTATGAGTAATACATTATAAGTAGACATCTTCTGAATTCTTTAGATTGAATTCATGCAGATATTTTGTTGAGAAAAAGAACATTTTTAATATAACAGGATAACATTTAATGTAATAAGTTCATTTTTAATTCTATTACAACAATTCTTTTTTTACCTTTTTATAGCATGAAGGAAAAGAAAATAAGACTTCAGACCTGTAGATCATTTCCAGTTGATTTAAAGATCATTCAGAAAAGGAAAAATACTGCTTAATCACTCTAAAGCAAGTACAATAAATTAGGCTGAATTTTTTAATTTATATCTCTCTCTTTCTTACCTTCTCATGGATAGCCATATGCTTCATAAAATGACTACTCCGCTTTGTTTTAAAAGAACACAACTCACAAAAGTGTTTGTATGGTGAGTTTGCTTCATAATTTTTCTCTTTTGGTGAGGTACTATCAGCCGGAACTCTGCTTTTTACCTCTTGTTCTGTTGAATCAAAATCTGAATCTTCTGTAGCTAGTTTCATTTGCTGCAAATTATCACTCAACTTATCAGGATCATTTTCTAAGACACCAAGAGGTCTCAAAAGCCTGTTACGAAGAATTGACTTTTTTTTTAAAGTCCTTAGCTGTAAAGCTAGTCTAGCTGATCGTGCTCGTGGACTGATTCTTGGCCTCTCTTTTAAAAGAAAGCGCAGCTTCTTTGATAGAGGCTTTACTCTTAATGTCTTAACACTGCTTTCAGTATTGGTGCTGACATAGCCATTAGATGAAGCATTGGTATCCCGTTCCTTATCATCTGACAAACAAGATGTTTTGTCTGTGCCTTCTTTATCATATGAAGTATTGCCTTCATCAGCTATGCTGCTGTTTTCTTCTGAAAGTGTAGTACTATCCCTTTCACTAGATTCTTTAGCTAGCCTTTTTATGTGCAAGCTATTCAAAAGCTCCTCAAGCTTATTTTTTGCAATAAGTATGCCATCAAGTGTTCCATACAAATGATACTGAGTTCCATTTTCAGATGTAACTAGCTCTACACTGGCAGTTAAAACACACTGCTTAACAGTATCAATTACACAACCCTCAATAGCACTTATGACATTTGCAGATAGAATCGCTCTTACTTCAGAGTATATCTAGAATTATAAAAAAAAAAGAAAAAATTTTTAAATGTTAAACATGCTATATTTACAACAGAATAAATTAGACAAATTAAAATTAAAAATAATAAAATTCACAAAATCATTTCTTCAGTAAATAAATAAAATACATTGGAGCAGTTTAAATTTGAATGAAATATCTAAAGGATCTCTAAATGTGTTCTCATCTTAAGTAAATAAAACACCTAAATGCATATTCATGACATCAAAATTAAGATGTCTACCAATTTAACCACACTTTATTAGTTTTAACATTTCAGTTACATTTCAGACATGCTGCCTCTCCATATCCATTAACATGTCCTTCTCTTTTAATACCTCAAAATATGCTTTTGAATAGCTGAAATGGAAAAGTACAAATCTGCATATCTGCAGCTTTCATTTGCACTGCACAAAATCTTGGCAGATCCAATTCTCTCCAGTGAAAGCACTCATATTCTGACCTACGTCCTATATGCTTGGTAGATTTGAAAGAGTAAATGTCATCAGAAAACAATTATTGAGAGTTTCAAAATTGAACTACACCAATATTTGATTTTGATACCACACGGCTAACTAAAGGAATATGGAATGCAATTTAGAAAAGTAACAGATAAAAAGTGAGGGAAGGTAGTTAAAGTGAAAGGATATAAATAGAAGAATTTAAATATATATGATAAACACATTTTATAAGTATTTTAAATCATCACACAATATAAATATGAAAAAACTTCTTTATTTCATACAATAAAGAAATGAAAAGAAAAAAAACTGATATTTTCACATATGAAGGCTGAAAAATAAACTTTACTGCAACAATTATCATACTTTGGGTTATGGATTAAACTAAAAGTTTAGAAAACTCTCTTATCATAAATTTAGTACCAAGCAAAACCTCAGAGTTATTTCACACCCACAATTTTGGTCTTCTGATTTAGTGAGTTAACAGTAGAGAGCAGACTACTACAGTTGCAATATACTTGGAGTAAATTTCATAATGAGAGCTTGAGAAATTTGTTCCTTAAATCGAATGATAAAAATAGTGTTTCTACTTATTTTACACACAAAGTTGTGTCTATTATATATAAAAAGATGACCAGCTGAAAATTTTTCACACGACTAAATTAAATATGTCTAAATTTGTTATATAATCTTTTCTTTACATGGGATTTTTCTTCTTCAGTTATAATGTGTTTAAAGTTCAACACCTTGAGGACTGGCCATTTTATGTAGATCTAACCATTGTTCCTGGCATTTATTGTGTAAGACTGGAGCATTTTATACAGCTACATATATAACACCTTTTTAAATTATGAGACTTGGAAGAAAAAATTTTGAAAAAATCATTTAAACATTGGACTTAGAATTTTTTTGTGTTATTAATAAAAAACATTTTTAAATTATGAAACTTAGAAAAGTTTTGAAAAAAATCTTAAAAAATCAAATTTAGAATAATCAATTTTGTAAGAAGTTTGTTTCCATACCACCCAAGAGGTAAAACTTCCAAGGTTTTTTTTTTTTAAAATGGAACAGATGTGTGACATGCACCCCTCGACAAATATATCCCTATTTTCAATCATCAGTATTTATGAGATTGAAGAGAAATTTTTTAATTTTTTCAAATTTCAACGATTTTTTTTCAATGTTATGTTATTGTGTGCAGACTTGCGACCATAAATTAATGAATATACACATTTTTTTAGTTTTAAAATTAAGTTATATAATATATCTTTAAAATGACCAACTTTGAAATCAAACTTCTTAGTTCTTCACAGGAAAAAAAAGTTTTTTAAAAAATTCTTTTAAGTAGGCCATTTTAATGATACATGTTTAATCATACTTTATGTGCACAATGGCATAACAATGAAAAAAAAACAAGTTAAATTTTAAACAATTAAAAAATTTCTCTTAAAGCTAGAAAAAAAATTGAGAGCCATGTTTATAAAGAATAAAGAGTGTTTAAATCACAGTAAAATTTTCATATTTCTGAATAAATTATTTTCGTAACTACTGATGATTGAACGGCATGTGATATGAGCACGGTATATGATATTAAAAAGCACCCAAAAGAAATAGATATTACTCCATAGAATTTTTGGGTGCATTTTTAAGATGCAATCAAATTATCAAACAGCAAACAGAAAAAGAAATTAATCCTTGTGGGAAATAATTAAAAATTATTAAAAAATATATTAAAAAAATTTCCATGTACCCAAAAGAAATATATTTTCTTCACACCTGAAAATTCAGATAGAATTTACAGGTGCATTTTTAAGGTGCAATCAGATTATCAAACAGCCCCCCCCCCAAAAAAAAAAATCATCGTGGAAAAGGAAGCACACACGATGTCGGTAATGAGTTTGACGAGTTAAGAATTGACGCAATTTGATTGGTTAGAAGGGGTTGCCAGCAGGTTACTAGAATGCACAAATTATCGACAGAGAGAATTCAACAAATCGAGCCAATCCGGGAGAGGGAAATCCAAGATGGCGGACATGCACACAAATCTAGAGCATCCCCCAAAAAAGTTAACAGGCATTGAAAGTAGCAGAAGGAAATAAAATATAATTCAAGGAAAGCATAACAAAATTTACTACCATAATATTATTGACAAAAATAATTTAATAAACCTATAACATACTTCACATACTACAAATGAAAAATACATGCTCTTATAATTAGCATAATATTCTAAATGATGAAAATGATTGTTCTTTAACAAGCTGAATCAATAACCGAAAGCATACTTACTTCAAACATTTTCCTGTTCAGTTTCTTACTTTCACATTTTCAAAAATTCTGTAGAGATATTAAAATAGATTTAATAAAATGAAATAGAAATTTTTGATTGCAGTCATATAATTATGCAATATAATGTGATTCAAAAATAACAATATGATAAATCAAATTACAATTAATTAAATGTCACATCAGTTAAAAAAACATCACACATGCTATTCATAAAAAAATTCCACATCCATTTATTTAAAATACAAAAATAATTCATCATTGTCTAAAATTTTATAAGAAAGTGTAGCACAAATCTAAGTATATCACATTTTTCTCCAATTACTCATAGAAAATAAAATTCATCATAAAAATAAGAAATTTAATATAATTCATTAAGATGTCTTGATTTGGTAAATGGGTGTCAAGAGTCGACACAGTATGATATAATCAAATGGGTTTGAATTTTATGTGACATAGGCTTGGAACGCAATATATAATATTTGAATTATGTCTTCCTGTAATTAGAAGTTCATACCTCCATTTGTTAAAAAGTTATTATTAAATTTTTAGGTACAGCAACTTTTGGATCACTCTATAAGTCTAATTAGGTTTAATTCTTAGTTTATTTAACTCTATTTAAAATCACTAATTAGATGCAGATCATTAACTTTTTAACATGTTTATATAACTATGCATCTATTGCCAAATGCAATGCTAACAAAATTAAATATTTCCACAATATAGTAACTAGCAGAAACATTTAGTTTTTGGTTTGGAGAGCTATGGTAATTTTTTTGCTACATGAGGGCTAATTAGACTGGGACCTACAGCTTAAAACCAATTCCGAACAGCTACAAACATCCATGCCAATAGTGGGACCAAAAAACCACAGACTCTGGTACCAGAAGCCAGTGCCCTAGCCATTCAGCTATCATCCCGCAGGCGGAAAGATTTGGAGACAATTACTGAAGAATCCTATTCAAATGGATCTGCCTCGACATATTTTCACTGCCAATTTTTGAATCATCACTTCACATGACTTTTTATTTTGCCACCTTTACTACATTGGTTTGGTAAACTCTTCTGACTGTCCTTTTCGTTCGTCTGGAGACATTATGAATTTTAATCACCTTATGACCTTCACCTTCTTAAAGGACTATAGATTTACTACTGACAGCTGGAAAAACAGAGCTACCTTGTATTGGGCTGCTAGAGGAGAGCTATGGTCTCTTAACTGTCTCTCGACATAGGAATATATATACAGTGATTTCCGCTTATAAGAATCACGTTTGTTATTACTGTTTTTGATTCTTATAAGTGGTTGATTCTTATAGCCGAAATTTAGGTTTTTGGACAGGAACACACACACCTATATATACATATATTAGACAATTTACCATAACAAACACTTTAATTTATGTTAATTATCTTTTATTAAAATCATTTTTTATAATTTTAAAAATACAACTAAATTTCTAGACCTATAAGAAGATGCACATGATTATAGTAAGAAAAGAAAAAAAATCCTATATTTGTAACAACATACCTGCTTAACAGTTTTAACATTAAAACTACAGGGAGCAAGAAAATGTTTTCTATGGTAGTTTGACATAATGAAGTTTTCAGGGAGTATAAACAGTGTTTATACCTCTTTCAATACTAATAGTCTCAGACGAAGATTCACCTTCTAGCTTACATTTCATGGTTTGATAACGTGCTGAATCTACTAATGTCACGTTTGCCTAAGTGATAGTGGACACTTCGAAGATTTATGTGTTTCAGGATCCATGAAGTAGTGATCAGTATGTGGGAGGTGGGAAAAAAAAAAAGAGTCCCTATTTTTGTTTATCAGTGGAGAAAAGTGAAACCATACCCGGCCGAGTAAAGATGCCCCCGGGTCAAGCTAATAGGACAGTGTTGTGCTTAAAGAGTTTAAGGAGAAACTATTATGTTATGTCTAACAAAGAAAGGGATGAATTTTACGACTATATTCGATCCCATCTTATCAATCTTTCTTTAAAGAAAAAAAAGAAAGAACTTCGTGACTTTTGTGGGTTTAAGTGGCTTCTTCGGTAAAATGAATGGAAAGCGAAGAGTGTAAACTGATTCTTAAAACCGGTGGATTGATTCTTTAAAGCGAAAATTTTAACATGGAAATAATACATTTGTTTTTGTTTTTGCGATATTGATTCTTATAAACGGTTGATTCTTATAACCACTGAACACTATAAGCGGTGGTTACTGTATATATATATATAAATGCTGCAAAGTAATATTACCTATGACAAATTTTCTTATGTTTTTATGCTTGGTATTTCTGGTTTTATTACTGAGTTATGCAAAATAACATGTTCAGAAGCATGAAAGAGGAAAGCAAAATTTCTTGACATCCTTTTGTGACTTCAAAAAATTGCCAACCTGAATATAGTTATTAGATAAGTAATCCTAAGTAAAAAGTTAGTTTAAATAATGTTATGAAAAATCTATCTAATTTATAGAAACACAGGACTTTTGAATGTTTATTTAAAATGTATGCGTGAAATGTAAAAAGGTAAATATGAGAAATAAGTATTGTAAGGTAGTCACTTAACTTTTAAAGAATATTCTTACAAAATATAAAGGCATAACATTAGGATTGTACGATTATACACAAATTAAAAAATATAAAAGGATTGCTATAATGTCAACTTTTTTAAAGCATCCAGGATGCTGGATAAAATTAAATTTAAAATTTATTTATACAACAAAGGATTATACACATAACTATGACGGCAAAATAAAAATAATTTCAAAATAAAACAGGTCACACTGGCTTAGCTATGAAAGATATCAAACCGTTAAACAGCAAGTTAAGATCAATCAGTGTAAAGACAAAACTTCTAATAGGTTTGGCTAGCATTGCAAGTACAACAGAATTTTTTCTTTCTTTCGAAAAATTTGAAGTACTCATTCCTACCTTATAATATACTTGTGCCTAAGAGATTTGTGAAAAGCATAACATATGTTCACTTTCTTGCATATTTAACACATCTTAAATATATTATATATATCATCTATTTATATTGTGCAATATTATTTACAATTGTTGTAAAAAAAATATAAATTCTACAGTGCACTTTGTATTTGAAGTACCTTCTACTTGTATTGTTAATAGTTATACAGTGTTATTTAAAATTGTATTACTGTCATTAATAAGTTGTATTTAATACTGATGCAATATTAATATATGTGTTTTTGAAATGCATTATATTGCAATAGTTGTATGTTATGTTTTCTTCATGAGTGTTTATGTATATGGGATTGTATGCATAGACTCAGTATAATGTAATTGAAATTGCACTGTGATAAATGCATAGGAAATTTACTTCATTGAATTATTTATCATAAATTGCTTATAATGTTATCAAGAACTCTAAAATGTAATCGTACCTTGTGTATTTAGAAATGCAATTATTCACCAGCAAATTTCCTTTTCTGATCTATTTGATTTGCATTCTCATATATTGTAAGATATGCAAGCTGTGTTATACATGTTTCATGGTATTACTTATGTTATTATAGTGTTTATTTGGTGTTGTTATGTATTGTACAGTGTACTATACAAGAAGAAAAAAAAAAGTTAAGAAAGATAGAGAAAAAAAAGTTTACTTGAATACAGCTTTTGCAACCAGGTTATTGCCACCAAAAATTCAGGCCTAAATTTGTTTATTTTGGTTAAATTGGATTACTTTGGTGCCGTTAGTGTTTTTTTTGTTTTGTTACTTTTGTTGCTCTGATTCCCGTGGCTATCGGGATTTCAGTAGCTAACTTACCCGTATAAGCTTATAGCAGTGGACGGGTTATTTTTGAACTTATATTCTAGAATAACATCTGCAAAATTTAATCTTTAAATGATTTCAATCATTTATTTAGTACTAAATCCTTATTCAAAATGTGAAAAAATACAATAATTAAAAAGAAAACTATAAAGGTTGAAACCTTTACTAGAGTGTACAGAATATTTTTATTAAATGTATATATATATATTTTTTTATTTAACACACCTTAAATATATTAATGTCAGTCTTTCACGAGATGAAGATTTAATCAATAGTTATAAAAGTTTTCTTATAACTCAGTCTTATTTACCCATGCTGCTCATAAAATATTGCTAATTTTCTAGCTTTAATTAGTAATATTTTAATTCTATCACATCAGAGAATTATCATCCATTTGCATACATATTAAAGGTTCTCCCTGGAGTTAAGATTAGAACTGAGTGATGGCAATCCATTACAGTAACATGATTAAAATCAAAACAATTTAAGGTTAGAACTAAAGTATGAATCCTTCCATTGTTCTGTTTAAATGTATAATCATCCTGCACACAAGAAACTTTGAGGTCAGTAGAAGATGGCTACTGAGTATATCCTGGTAATCTACAGTCTTGTCTGACATCCAGGAAAACTATATCAATGGTTCTATTATAGGTGAAGGTACCCTAAACCATAACACGTATTCCTCCATCCTGTCTGAAGAAAGTTTTAGATTCACAGCTAAAAATCACATTACTAGCTGTTCAAATCATCCAAGTTTAAACTCTTTACATCAAAGGAAATGGTAGTAATCCTTTCATCCATATATTACATCTTATACCTGGTCCTATGCAGTTAATGGTACTGCATGAGTTTAAGCACAGGGAGCATTTTCTGAAGCTCAATGTTGCACTTTAC
Source organism: Dolomedes plantarius (assembly GCA_907164885.2). Lineage (NCBI taxonomy): Eukaryota > Metazoa > Arthropoda > Arachnida > Araneae > Dolomedidae > Dolomedes > Dolomedes plantarius. Next base: position 218,065,388 of record OU015491.1, read on the forward strand.
TCTAATTTGACAATGAACTATATCTTTCGAGATGTAACAGCTTATAATCTACGAAACTTGATAATGGGAAATTTTTTTGGTATTACATAGGACAAAGAATAAAGCAATCCTATCTTTTTGTTTGTTTTTCTAGACCATTCTAAAGATGAATAATTATAAATTTTTGATAAAATCTTATAAATAACAGCTCTGCTTCAAAAATTTTTTGAATCAACAATCAATTTCATGCAATCTAGGGTATGAAAGATTTTAAAAGTTTTGTTGTCAAGTAACATCTGTTTACCCACAATCCTACTTCCTTCACTTTGACTTTGAAAATTCCAACATCTCGACACTTTTGAGATTCACTTCATATATGCCTGTTTATTATATTATAAATAAGACAGAAAACAACTATCAAAATTACATGTTCCAATTAATTAATGCTAGTATTTGCATAGGTGTTAGATAATCTTAAGTCTGAAATTATAAAACTAAAATATCAGATACTGATCTGAATGTTACTTATATATACAAAAACACAGAATCTTTACATTCACATTAAAAATTCATATTGGCTAATTTAAATGATCCTGGATTTTAAGAAGCTGTATGGATTTATTTATCTTCCTCAGTAAGCTTCATATAAGTAACTTGTATGTTTAGTCTATATAACAATTAGTAAATATATCATTTATTTACATTCTAGAATAACTTTGGCAAAATTTAATCTTTAAATGATTTCAATCTTTAATTTAGTTCTAGACCCTTAATCAAAGTGTAAATATATATATATATATATATATATATATATATATATATATATATATATAAAAAATTGTTAAAAAAAAAAAAAAAAAAAAAACTGAAACCCTACTAGACTGTACAGAATATTTAATTAAATATATACATATTTTTTATAATGAATGCATTTCATCCATAATAATCCAATATTGTATATACCTATGTTAAAGTAACATAACATGCTCTCATTCATTAATTGATGCTAATACAGAAATTACAACCATTTTACAACCACTATTTATTTTTTTTTAAAGGAAAAAAAAATTATAGGTCAATATTTCCCCGTAGATTACCCTATCTATCTAACCCTAATATCACAGTGTTTGATATTTTTTTGAAACCTTATTCCTAGATTTTTTAATACCTTTTCCTCTGTCAAATTTCATTTATTAAGAGAAATAAATACAGATAAAAGATATGAGACATTTTACACATATTTGATACTCATAATAAATAATTAAATGCCATCCGAATCACTTGCATTTAATTCATCCTGTGAAAATTAGGTTGGTCACTAATAACTGCCTGTTATCAGTGCACACAACATTTCATTGAAACATTTTACCTTATTACATGATGATAAATTCTAATTTAAAAATCAAGTTCTTAAGCAGGCTTACAAGTATTTCCACAAAAAAGATTATTTAACTTTGAAACTCGCTGAAACGTCGAACAGAATTTGACAGTTTTTAAAGAAATGTGATCTTCACATATATATAGTAACATCTAAGAAAATGACATTAGAAACAGGTAATCACAACTTAGGCTTACAACAGCAAAATAAAAAACGGTAGAAGTAAAAATTATTACAACAACGTTATACAATGTGACCATAATTTTAACTAAAAAAGATGAAAAGTTAGTTAACATACACATGTATTACATGATTGTATGACGGTAAACCAAATTTCGTGCTGATACAACAAACGGCAATTAAATAAAAAAAAATAACAATCCCTTTTTCAATGCTTAGATGTTTTGTACTTGCCTTCTAAATAGCTTATGATGTAAATATGTGAAATGAAATTTGACTCTTATTTTCATTAAATGTACAAAATTTCTCATAAAAATGGATTCAAAGAAGAAATTTAAAATCAAATGAATTTTTTAAAAAAAAAATTGAAAATTCTTTAAATATAATTTAAATTAAGTTTTAAAATCTTATTTTGATCATAAAAATATATTTTATCAGCAGATTAACAATTTAAAAGTAGATCACTCATATTCGCATTTCAACATTTTATGATAAATTATTATAACATATTATTTTGCTGCGGTGTCTCCACATTCCTGAAAGAAGAAGAGAACAACAACAAGTGTGACAAGCTGCGAAAAACGCTAATGGAATGGACTTAACTACATGAATTTAATTTCGGTGCGTGTGTAAAATGTGGTCGTTTATCTATTAAATCACATTATTTCTATAGTAGTGGAAACATTAAATAATTTAAGAGAACTTGGCCGTTATTAACTGCCTGTAATTGCTTTGCTCAAAGTTCTGGGAAACATATTCTGTCATTGAAATATTTCTGTCAGTGGTGTTTGAATTGCAAGAATTCAAATGTTTGTGGTGGAATGAATTGCTTGTGGTGAAATAAATGAAGTTATGATAATGTGTATTCTTATGCTTTGTTCTCCCGATTACTTTGTATTTTAAGTATTTTAGCAATTTTTTAATTGCCTTTGTGATAGATATTTAAAACTATGGTTCAAGAACAGTTATTCAAAAGAAGCTTTTCTTCTGCATTTCAATTTCATTTCTATTCACAATCCGTCCATGCATTTAATATTTTATTCCTTACCAGAGAGTCATCATGTTACTTTAAGTTTTTGGGATTGTTACGTTTATTTTGAGATGATAAAGTACTGTGCTCAAACTAGTGTCGGCTGAACTAAAGTTAATATTAATCATCCGGTGAACACTCTCACAAGATTCTGCCAAAATGAAAGTGACCGTGTATTTTGGAAATGTACGTGTGATAGTGCCCTGTGGTCAAGGGGACATTTTAGTTCGTGAATTAATGGACTTGGCAATAACCAGGTACAAAAAGGCTACAGGAAAAGTAAGTACAATCAGTAAAAAGTTAAATGACACTATTATTAAGTTTTCTGTCTTTGAAATAAGGGTGATGTTAAAGCCTTGCAGTTTAATATGGAAATTTATGTTTTTATTCATTTAGAAAAATTGTCAATAAGTGTGATTGTTGTTTACTACTTTATGGCTAATATACAGTGGTCATAGCTATATTACTATTGGGTTGATTTAAGCTAATTTTACATTTTTCTCTTGTAGAATGAGGGGATTTTTCATAGACGTTAGGAAATTTTGATTTGTTAGCACATATTAAATGTCTGTTATGATACAACCCCAAACTCGTGGATTGTACAAATTTTATTTCCTAGGACATGTTACAAACAGGAATTTTCCTATTTTTAGTTTTGCCTGTTTTAAAAATGATGTTAATTTAACATTTTATAAAATTATATCTAATGTGAACTTAAAAAAAAAAATTTTTTAAATGAAACTTTCAAATTGAGCTGAGATGTAACCAATATTTCTTGTATTATTTATTAAAATTATGTGCTTATAGATTTTAAGAACAAAAATACGTAAGAGTTATTTACATAAGTTATTTTCCTGTATAATGAAATTCTTTAAGAATGCAAATTTTCATAAGGGAACAGCCACGCCCCCCTTTATTCATATTAACCAATTCTTTTCAAAATGTTATGTTTATTAAAATTGTAAATTTTAATTTTAATCATTATTTATTAGTATTCATAATATCTGATTTGTTATATATTTACAGTCTAGAAAACTTATTTTAACTGTCATTAGTTGAATTTTAGCTTCGGAGGCTAAATAACATATAAAAAACTTTTTCTTTTTTTGCTGAGTGTTACTGTGTATTTCTGCCTTTTTATTAATGTAAGTTTTTAGAAAATTAACGAGTTCATTTAGCTTAAGTAGCTTGTTTACCAGTTTTTATGAATTCTTGATTTTTTTTTTTTTAATTTAGAGGAATTTTATTCATAATTGTTTAATGAAGATTTTTAATAACATAATTCTTTTAATTTCTTAAATCACCGCAAATTCTTATGAAAAAATTTGTAAAATGTTTCATCTTTCTAGATTATTAAAAGGTTTTTAGGAATGTCTAAACATAGTTTGTAGCTATCTAATTTTTGGATGTATCTACATAAGTGTTTATAGTATTTCCAAAAAATATGTTTAGGGGAAATTTTGTCTTAACTGAAGTAAGGGTCAGAGCTTTCTTCATTGAATATTTTTATAATATATTAAATTATATGTATGTTATTAAAATTGAACTTAATTTGGTAGTTTAATATTTTAAACGTGTTTATAAAACACTAAATATTATAAATTTATCTTTCAAAAGAGGCTATGTGATTAATGAATTTTTGTTAGGTATATTTATTTCTATTAAGTTGCCATAAAAACATAATCACAGTTTACATTTTTGTAGATTTCTTTTAAAAGTTTTACTTTAAAATTTTACTATATTGTTTAGAGAATGGTTATGCTTTATATATTCTACAGTCAAATTAACTATTTGAGACTAACTGTGGACTAATTGATGTTGTCAGACTACATAGAACATTTGATATACAGACAAATGTGTATGCACACTCATGTAGTTCTTTCTGGAATTTAAGTATTTCCTATGATGTATCTAGGCGTTAAATATTCTGATGGATTTGACAAATGTCCTGTGGGACTATAATATCACTTACTCTTCTGTTTGACAAAGAGGCTTCATCTATCTGTTAGTATAAAACAAGTTATCAATTTTTGCTTAATAGCCATGTTTTGAATGTAATAGGCTTTAATTTATATTAGATAATTTTATTTTTTCTCTTAGCTTCTTCTGAGTACTAACAGCTTTCATATAAGCTTTAGATTTTTCATATTACATAAGTAAAACCAACTGTATCTTCTATTCATATGAAGCACCCATCACATAACTTAGATTAACTTTTTTTTTTTAAAGTAGGAAAGATTGGGAAAAGGTAATAAATGACAAAAATGAGAATTTCGACTATATCTCTAAATAAATCAACTAAATTTTTAGCTCCAAGGTGCTATTATCATCACTTTGGCAGATTTCTATTTTTGCCTTTTTTGAGTTTGCCAAAATTTCCAATAAAATAACTACAGTGAAACTTCTCTAGCTGGCTATCGATATTCGATAGGCACTGCTCAAAATGTACATGTATTGTTCAGAACTGATTAAAGACTCCTTAGAAACCTCTTTATGACAGCCACTTCCAAATGGCAACTTTTTTTTTTAACTATTAGTGGCTGCATAGAGAATTTTCACTGTGTATAGCAGTGCCTTAGCAATGTTTGTCAGAGGAGTGGTAAAAAATGAAATTGGTGAATTATGCTTGCTGTGTATTTAAATTCTCAGACCAAGTTTTTTCACAGTTTGTATTATTTTCGAATATGTCTTATATAGTACATTTATAAAACTTGTGTTAGCAAAAAATTTTTTTGTCGGTTGATCAGCATTATTTATTGCATCATAAACTTGGTATAGTATGGCTGAAATATTTAACATTGGGTTTATAATATTTTTGTCTGTGAATTCCCAAAAATCTGTGCTTGCAATTATATATTAGGCCAGTTTCAAAACAGATATATTAAGTTCTGATGCAGCTATAATTTGTTGTATATTCTGAATAACTGAGAGGTGAAAATATTGTGTAAAGCAGATTTATTTTGTATAGTAGTTTGAGATAAATATTCTATAATAAGATGAGAAATTGCAAAGCAAAATACAAAATTTAGCTTAATTCCAAACACATACAAACTGCACAATGTTCCAGTTACAGTATGAGAAAAGATAAATGAAGTGAAATGGAAATTCTAATGAACGCTAAATACAAAAATGGATCGAGTCTATTAGAATTGTCTTTTTATCAATAGTGCTTACAATACTAGAAGAGTAGGATTTCATTGTTATGTTTCATATATATGTATGTATTAATCATGATAGTTTGCAGTATAAGGAGTGATAATATTATGTTTATTCACATTAATGGCTAAAACCAGTTAAGAACGTAATGGTGTAATGTATTAATATATTCACCGTGAATTGTGAAGAGAAGACAGTAAAAAGAAGACAGACAAAATTGATCACTTAATTGGTTTGTTGCTTCAGATTTCAAATTAAGCTTAAATTAAAATGATAAGGTTATAATAATTGATAAAACTGGTTTATGTGCTTACAGAATCTTGCTATACTCTTCTGTTAATATCTTATCAAGATCTTCCTGTTAAACAGGAAAAGTTAATGGATTTGTTTATGGATGGTTGATTTTAGCGATTCAGATTTTACTAACTTAAGTTCTAGATAAAAACATAACTTTCATCCTTTTTGTTTTCATTTTGAATTTGATGAAAATGTAAACATAGAAGGTGGGATGAGAATGGGTAGTGAAAAGTAATAGTTGACATATGTGTTTTACTTGTGTGTAATTTAAAGGTAACTATAGGAAGGAAAACTTAGTTGAATGCTAAGATTTTAGAGTGATCTTATAATTATTGACTTCATTGCTAAAAATTTTTGTTTTACAAGAGCAAATTTAAGGAAAAAACTGTAAATTTCTTTTTCAAAGATACTCATCTGCAAAGATACCCTCTGGTCTACTTTATTATCTTTTTCACTGGCAAATCTTAAAAATTTTGTTGATTATTTAATTATATTATGGTTGTAAATTGACAGATTAACATACTCATCATGAGAAAAAATTTGATTTCAAATTGTTTGATTTTCTTTGTATTTAAGGCATGGATATATTTTGTAAGAAATTTTTTTACTATTATATTTACTCTCAAAGACACACAGATATGTACCTGTACATCCTCATACTATCTTCTATTACATATCTTTCCTTATATTTCCTTTAAATTATAAAATTCAGAATTTAGATTTAAAGATTTATTTCTTACATTAAATAACAGGCGATCTTTATCTAGGACTTAAGATTCTCAGAGCTAAATATTTAACAGAAATAACTGAAGAGAGTGATTTTAGTCAGAGGCTATAAGTGATGCTGTGTGTAGAAATTACTTCATTTTCGAAAATTTTAAATTATGAAATGTTAAAATAATAGTTCGGACTGACAGAAATAACCATTTTAGGTTTAAGATCTTTTGAAAAGACTTTTGTACACATTTAAAAAATTTTATTTTTATTATGTATTTTTTTTTTGTTTGTTTGTTACCTGTGTTCATTCTTTTTTTCCCCCCCTTTTCTTTCTGGATATTTTTTACTTTTCATATCTTCTTTACTATTTATTAGAAAAACCACGCGAGAAAATATTACTTTTTTTGCTTTTTTCCTTTGTTGGCAATTTCATCCTAACTTTTTTTTTATATCTGTTGCTGAAGGTGGCAACGTTTTTCTCTTTGCATGTTTCTGGACTATTTTGTAAAATGTTACCCTGCGGCTCCAAGTGAAAACTGCTTAAACGCTTTCGAAATTCAATCTGGAAAACTCTTATTCGTATTGGGAATTTTTAAGGTCGTTTTCAATTCGTGAAAAAAAATTTTCGGTTTCGAGAAAATAAAATCTGGAGATGATTAACGCATGATTGTATTATTGCATTTAAAATGATGTTCGCAAAGCCCTGCGTTTAACTGCGCCGTAAACGCCGCTTGTTGAATACGGACTATATTTCCGTCGAAATGCACAAGCCTGCTTCCTCTGTGCAAAACGAACTAGCTACTACACATACATTATAAATACGAACTAGAATTTAGGGTTTTGTCAATTATTGCTATGATTGCTCTTCCTAAATTGTTCTTTTAACCTGAATGCAGTTTAATGTGGTGAAAAAGCGCTTCGTCCTTTCACATCTTCCCCTTGAACATTTATCTGGTGTACAAGTTTAAGGAAGTTGCATTTGTCTGTATTTGTGAATTCTGTCGTTTTCAATTTTAAATGAAATTATAAGCCTTTATTAAAATGATTGTGGGATTCATTGGCAAATATCGGAACATTATTGATTTGGTTTTTCAAGGAGAGGGCACATTTTTCTCCTATTTGTTATATTGTAAGGGTTCATTTTTTCTCAAATGTGTGTTTATACAAAGATCGTTTGACCGACAAAAGATTCTTCAACAATTTCAAATTGAGTAAAAAAAAAAGCTTTTTAGTTTTGACGTTTATTTTTTTTTTTCACTGTCGGACGTAGAGAAGGTTTTGAAGTTCATTTGCATCAGGATTTATAAAAAAATTTTGAAATTAGAAAAAAACCATTTTTAAAAATTTGTTTCGTGTAAGATATTTTTCTAACTTATAATAAAACAACCTGAAGAAAATGTAATGAAAATGCAATAAAAGAATTCCGTACGGAATTTCATAGAGATATCTTGAAAGGGTTGTGATGTTCTTTAAAAAAATTAATAGGAAATAAAGGAAATCTGCGCGGAACTTCCTAGAGGTATCATGAGAAGAATCGTTTTGATATTCTTTTAAAGATGACAAAACATGACATTCCATTTATATATAACATTAAACTACAGATATGCATACCTTGAATGCATAAACTGTACAGCATAAGTATAATGTATCTGACTCAGTAATCATCGTAGTAGTGTACTATTTGTGTTAATTTTAAACCCGCCGTGGTATTTTTAAGCTTAGAAAATGTCTTTTCATCTAGAATCTTGTGCCCAGGACCCCCTTTAAAGGTTTATAATGTATGTACACACACACACACACACACACACATATATATATATATGTATGTGTGTCTGTATATATATATATATATATATATATATATATATATGTATGTATATATATATATATATATATATATATATATATATATATATATATATATATATATATATATCAATCACATTAAGGAGTTTTACGTCGTTTTATTTAGAATAGATATTTTTTTTCATAACGCAGTCATACAAAAATGGTTTACTTGTGAAAGAGACATTTCTGTGTCTGAAAATGAAGTCTTGTCACAATTGCGGAAAAAGGATTGAATGTATAATATCGTGACAAAATAAAGGGCATTGGACGTTAAATTGTGAGCGGAAAGAAAGTTGTTTTCACAAAGTTACTAAGCTAAGCCTGTGGCACTTGCACAGATTTCATTGTTTGTTTGCCCATGTGGAAAAGGTTAACCATCCCCGGTAAAATGATGGGAAAAGCACACATTTAAACCGATTATTCATGGTTTTTTTTTCTTCCCCTCCCCCTCTTGATTTTGTGACGTCAGCTTTCAATGTCGAAAATAAACGAAACGTTTTAAGAAGAGAACCTGTTGGTGATGGACCTGGATGGTATCGGTTGCCAATTGCCTTTAATTCTTTGAAAACATAATTATGTATGCGAATTCTGGAGAATAATTGAGGGAGTTGGGACGTGAGAATCTATGGCTAAATATGCAAAAACGACTAAGATAAGGGAGGATAGAACTTTAATTCCCGTATATTGAGTTTCGTAATTTTAGAATTTTATTTTAGGTTAGTTGGAAACCCTTTTTCGTGTCTGTTTAACTGTTAAGAAAAATGCTGTCCATCGCCAAATCACCAGCTGTTATATGGAACTAAGTAGTCGAATAGCACTAATTTTCAGTTAAAGCATCATACTAAAAATTTATGCTAAATACAAAACAGTAATCACATAAGTCATTATTATCTAAAATTTTGCAGTAATGTAATTTTCAGTTCTATTGGTTGAAACTTGAATTTTCTGATGAAATGGCCTTTTTAAAATTATGTGAATTCTAGTGCAGTCCTTTACATTTTATAGCTTAGCACTGGGATATTGTGACGCACCCCCCCCCCCCTCAAAATCTATAAGAATTCGTAAAATACCTGCGTAAGAAAACATGTCTGACGGCAGTGGTTCTATTTTAACACCCTAAAACCTTAAATATCTTCCCTCTGCTTGGTCTCTTTGTAAACCCGCGTACAGAATTTCTACCTCCAAGCTCACCTGCATTCCTGCCAACTTTTTTTTTCTTTTATATTGAGCAAAAAAGATTTTGAAATAGTATGGATAAAAAGGAGGGTGGGTCACATCCCACGCTCCTGTAAGGTCGGCGCCCGGTGTGGGGCATGTTTCGCACCCTTTATTGGAACGGTTGGGTCTGGGGAAGTGTGTCTTACTCGCGTTCCTATTGTGGTGATGAAGGAAGGAGGAATGGGGGCCTAGTTCACCCCTGAAGCAGTTCTAAACGTTTTCTTTCTTTCTTTTTTTTTTTTTTTTTTTTTTTTTTTTTTTTTTAAGGCCAAATGTATGAATTACATCTTTGAAGCCCGGTATAAAAGGCTTAAGTCAAAAATAGTGATTTTTAGATATTTGTTAGTATTGATAAAAGAAAATCTTTTGACTGGTATAAAAGGTTTAGGTCTATCAATTTTTATACAAAATTACATGTCTTTGTACAAAAGACAAGGCGATAAATTTGCGAAATTTACACCAAGTTTACTTACTCTCGTGTAAAATTTACACCAAGCAATCCAAAAGGCATAACTTGACTTGTGGCTTTTATACCAATCGCAGAACTATAATGTCGATTTGAGTCTTTGGTACAAAGAAATGTAATTTGTATACAAAATTGATAAACCTAAGTCTTTCATACCAATCAAAAAAATTTTTTTTTAATCAATACTAATAAATATCTAAAAATAACTGTTTTTGACTTAAGGGGGTCCAGGACACATTTAAAATTTTTTTTATTTATTGAGTTAAAATTTTGAATTTTTTTATGGTTAACCATCTAATTTGTAAACAAAATCACATCATAAAACTTCTCAAAGTTTAAAAAAAAATTAAAATTATTTTAAAAACTGGGGTGATTTAAAATCGTTAACTCGAAATATTATTTGTCGAATTTCAAAATTTTTTCATGTAATTAAACAGAAATATAAGTTTTAATTTTGATTCAGCGTTTAAAAAAATATTAATTAAAAAAAGCTAAAAATATTTAGAGTAAAAATTAAAAAAAAAAACATTTTAAAAGTAAATATTTTTTAAAATTTGCTAAATCAAAATTAAAGTAAAATAATTGAAACAGACATGTTCCAAGTTTGAACCATTTATCTTTAACGGTTCTTGACTTACAACAATTTAACAACGAGAAATGGTGAAAAAACCCATCACGCAGAAAAACGCATTTTAAAGGTTTAAACAAAGATTGGCTGCTATTAGAATTGTGCAAAACAAAAAAATTAATATCTCCTGTTCTAATTAAGATAAACATGATTTAAACAAAAAAGAACAGAAAATTTTTTAATAAAATAAAAACTTTCAAATTACCAAAATTCGAACAAAAATTTGAATTTTTCTTTGGTGTATTAATATTATAAAAATATGTAAATGTTAGAATAAAATGCATTTAAAATATGTAGTGAAAAGTAAAATGAAAACTTGGCTTTAGAAAAGTAAATATTAAAAGTAGGCGAAAAAACATCTTTTAAATGTCTTTTAAAGTACAAGCATAAAAATATTTGCTAAAAATTAACCAACGAAAGCACAAAATTATACATAACCCTGCTCAAAATGTATTTATAAGCAATATTAAATGCAAAATTAAGGGAGGAAGTTAAAAATTGGATCACAAGGAGCATTTTTAAAAAAAAATTCCAATTTTTAAAATATAATTAAAAAAAAATATAAAATTTTATAAGGTGTTTGATATAGATACTTTAATGAATATATATGCAAAATTTCATATCTCTGAGGTAAAAATTTGAAAAATCACTTTGAAATGTTCACCATCCCCTTATACCGGGCTTAAAAGACATATTTGGTTTCAAGAATGAAAAAAAGTAATCGAGGGAAAATTGATATTTTTTCTCCACGATTTTGAGGTATACTCCTTAAGTATACTGATGGGCCAACTTAAATATTCTATTTATTATACAGCAATTTTTTGTCAGTTCCTATAAATTAATTTTCCTTGCATAATTAGTTTTAAAATTAAAATTGTAATAAAAATAAAACTTTAAGAAAAATTGAGGTTAGCCTCTGCTTTAGGACAGAAAAAAATTTCATCTCTCCGCCCTCGCGTGGAAAAGTAATTAATGACAGCCTTATTTGCGCTTAGTGTTTAAAATTTATAAAGGGGTCTTGCATGTATATGAGTGTACATTAAAAAGGAAAAAAATATATATTGCAATAATGCGAATAGAGAGTGAGAACTGGCTGTTACTGAGATCTAGAAGTTATCTATAAAAGATACATACGTGACTTTAGCTCCGGTACTGAATATTTTTGCCGTCAATAGCAATATGTTCAGAGCATTTTATAGCTAAGAAGTATTTGTCTTTTTTAATTTAATTTAATTTAATTTTAATTTTTTTTTTTTTTTTTTTGGGGGGGGGGGGTTCTACCTGAACGTAGTGATTGGGGTAATTTTCCCCTAATCTTTTGCCCTAAATACGAAAAAAAAGGAGTTTTTTTTATCGTAAAAGCTTCCTCCACCCCAAAAAACAAAACGCAGCCAAAAACGAATATTGTCTTAGATGTTTAAAAAAGCGAATTTTATGCTCATGTATGTCTGCTAATTTGGCTATCACGCAAACTTATTGTTAGTAACCAACCCGCGAGTCCTAATATGGATGTTCAACTTTTTGGCTTACCTGGGCCACATATGAAATATATAATATAGTTTATGTGCATAAATAACAAAACTTCCCTTACTTATTATAGCATTAATAAAGAAGGCAACTAAAACATAAAACTACAGGGATATGTGACCTTGTTTTCGTGAAACTAATGAATCAATGTTGCGATGAAATGCATCGACGGAGGTGGATGCCATTTTAGTGATTTCTGAAGGTGCTCCTCAGAAATTTCTGATCTCATTTCACTTGTCATGTGCTTCACAACAACTGTACACAAATGTACATAGTGCCAAAAAGCGATGACACGAACGAGACGGGATTCTGAAGCGAAAGGCTTTTTTTTAAATGGAAGATCTTAAAGTTTACGATCTTGTAGGCCGCATTACTATAGCTCCGGGGCCGCATGCAGCCCGCGGGTTGGACACGCCTGCTCCAATGCAGTCAGAACTCAGCCTAGAAGAAAATTTTAGTCTTTTCTGTTTCTGAAGTGAAACTTGGCGTTTTCGCATCGAATGAAAGAATTTTGAGACAGTGCAGTTGTAATATTTCTTCTGTTAGATATGTAAATGAAAGCCATGACAGATATTCCTCGACTTCTGTAATGGCTTTCCATTTACATATCTAACCGAGATATGTAACGGGACCGAGATAGGGACCCTCGTAAGTTGAGTTGGTCGTAAGTCAAGTTTCAAACTTTTTTTTTAATATGTACATACGTATACTTTTTACTTTCTTACATAAATACGTAATTTAAAACACATTGTACTTAGAAGAGATAAATTATTCATCGCCATCACTACTTATGTTAGTACAATCCATTGGTTTAGAATTTGCGACAGAAGATATGTTGCAAGTTTTTTTAACAAAAGTTATCAAAGGTAGTTTGAGCAGTTTGCGTCTTCTTTTCCTTGTATATTTTCTGGTAGCAGGCCAGATTTTCCTGACACTTGTGAATCTTTCATCATTTGGATCCATTGCTTCTAATTGTTGTAGTCCTTTATTAATATAATGAAAAGCTGAAGTCATTTCAGAAGCCCATGAAGGTTTGATTTATCGTGTGGATATCGAAACTATTGCATCATATATTATGATTACGTCATAAATTTTTGCAGTATTGCAGGATATTGCATCATATTTTTTAATAATTATGTAATATATAAGATATTACTGTACTTTCGAGGAATAGTATTTTTGAGAAAGATAATTTTTTTTTAATTTAAAAATGTCGGTCGTAAGTCGAAGAATACCTGTACTTAACATAGCAGTTTATGAAAGATCAATCTGAAAGGAACTGGCAAATTTTTCAGAAAATTAACAAATACTATAAATTTGTAAACAGTCTGTAGTAAGCGATTTTAGTCACGGTTCCTCGATTTTTTTTTCATCCATACCCGTTTAGAATTCTTTCTGTTGAAAAACTATTTTAGAGGCAAAGAAACTTCTTTCGTTCTTTGTTCTGTGTAATGTTGTGTGTAGAATCGAAAAAACTGGAAGTGTACTTTAAGGACGCTTTTTCTTAATTATTGAAATAATTCATCCGATCGTTCTATTCAAGTGTAAGAAAATACTTTAAGAATGTGTCTATGGCTCCTGTTGTGAAGCACAGCAACAGTTAAAAGTGTGAAATTCTGATGAAAATTTTCTCACTGTACTCAGCTCTGTAACATTAATTTTGGATGTAGCATTGGATCACCTTTGAAATATTTTCTCAGCTACGAGAAACTTAATTGAATAATGGTGTTGCACAAATATTTGGGCAAGATTCAAGGTACAGTAAACTTGAAATTTTGCTCTATTGATGTATAGGAAATTCAGCACTGTATTTCCTATCCATCGTCATTTTTCGTATTCAAAGCTGAACGACGAGTACATTAGGCTGGAAATCACTTGGTGCACTCGTAATTTTAACAGGGGCATAGGCAAGGGTCTCGCCAACTGAGTTACGCCCCTCTCAGTTTTTAACGGACTTTTGAGCGTTTATGTTTTGAGTGTCTCCTCATACCTCCGGACTAGTTGCTGTCAGATTTTTATCAAATTGTGGTCAATACAAAAATTCAAAATTTTGTATCTGTATTTATTTGCCCTTCTCTCTCATTCCTTTGTCTTAACTCTGCTGCAATTTGGGTTGTCTTCTCCTAATAATGAGCCTTTAAACTCGTCAGTTCATTCCAATGCAATCTCAAGTAGCGCACTTCTTCTTTTTCTCATCCAATATGCCTGTATGTAAACCAGTAGGTCAGCAGAGATCTATGTGGAACAATTAGCGATGTAAGTTATTCTCAGTCGTTGAAAAGAGGAAAGGGTAATTATCGTATTTGTCGGCAGATTATTGAATACAATGATTACACGCGCATTTTGATGATTATGTCGGCCCGCGCCATTGTTTGTACTGGCTTTTCGGTGACACGGCTGCGCCGAGCGACGTTTAATTGTTAAGTCATACGATATGGGTTTGAAGATGTTATCAAAATATTGGCGCAGATTAATGTCGAGATCTTCTCATCCGATTGGACATTTTGCAGGAAATTTCGTGCGTCATTTAGATTTGAAATTCTTGCTTCATTCAGAATTTGTCCGGTAGGGGAAGCACGAATTTCTGGAAAGGAGAGGCAGTATAGTAACCACTTGAAGGTAGTTCAAAATGTTGTCATGAAAAGAATATTCAGAATACAGGAATTTTACTAGATTATACTCACTATGTTAGATGAAAAGTTCTAGAAGAAAGGAACTAGAAAGTTCCCATGAAACCTTTTGTAAGCAGAAATTACACCCAGAAGAGAGAAAAAAAAAATCATTAGTATTTTCGGAAAATTTTTTGTTTTTCCAGATTCTAAAATAACCTTCTAAATCATATAGAATAAAATTCGTTCCATTTACTGAAAACGGAAGCATAGCTAGCACACTAGTTGTCTGAGAGGTGGTGCTAGCGACGATGGTGTGCCAGGCTCAGTAGTTGAAGGTTGGAGAATGGGAGGTAATTTAAGATGAGGCGTAGAGGGGGGATAAAGACGGCCATCTATTAATACTTGTTGTCTTTTAACTTTATTCGGATAACTAGACCACTAACGCTTATATATTCGCTCCAATGGTATTTTAGCCTTTCGTCGGTTTTTTCCCCCGCCTCTTCAAATGAAAATCCTCTTCACCTTTCTTTGTAAATGAAAACGGGTAATAATTAAGGTCTTTCGTAAAACCTAAATGGCGTGAAACGAACTTTGGGTAAGCGGGGTATTCCGGTACATTAACTTCGCTTTACAAAATATTTCTGTGTTAGAAATACTCCGATGATGAGAGGGTTCTCGGCGTTCTCTCTTTGGGTAATCATATTGTTCCCCCAACAACTCACAGCTGCCATTACTGCTATAATTACTTTTCTGCCTTTCGGCAAATCGCTAGACTTGTCGAAATAACAATAATAAAATCGTTTAATGCGCATTAAAATATCTTCTAGGATATCTGGTATTTGCTCGTCTTAGCGTTTAATAAAAAGTGACGATGTATAATGATAAACGAGCCATTTCATTCTCCATCTGCAAATGGCTCGTTATTTTTCAAGAGCGTTATTTAAGATCGTAATGTGTATCCATTTTTATAGTAATAAGAATTTAAAGGCGAAAAAAAAAATATTCCGCCCGTAAAATTTAAAATAGAACAAAATCTCCCGAAAAGTTTAAAGTTGTTTCTTGGACAACTTCATTTTGTCGAAAGCTAATGATCGGGTTTATTACGACGATGTCATCGTAGTTGTGATGTGACGGTACCTTGTTCTGAAAGCGAACAAACGCAGAGGAGTAAGATACTTAAGTTTTTGGTCATTATGGGGCACCTGGAAACAAGAAAGTTTCCTGGTTTACATCCTATCACATCCCATGTTCTTTAGAAATTTACTTTTTATTTTCATGTAACATAAAACAACTCATTTTTTGAAAGGAACTGTACACATTTTATGCTCAATTTAACAAAAATATACTTGGTGCAAAATGGTTGTTAGAAGGGTTTTGAACTAGGGACCTTCAACCCGTGTACCGCGGGTCGTGGGTTCCCCATCGGCTGTATTTCTGTGGTCCGCTCAAACCAGTTCGCATGATTTTTATTCAATAAGTAAAAGTTAACATTTGAAAAATAAATATCTGCAGTAAAAGCTAATAATTATCAGCAAGCTGAAAACGCAGGAAGATAGCTGGATAATCGAAGAGGGAAAAAGTAGAGAGAAATTTTTCACACTATTCTCATTTTCCAATACGTGATGAATTTCGTGGCCTTTTTTCAAGTGTCTCCATGTTACGTCACTCTAAACTATTTATTGTTAGTGGTGTGGTTTCTTATTTCTAGGAACGAGAATGAGTAAAAAATACCCGAAAACTAGAATCGATACTCCATGTATAGTGTTTTTTTACGAAGATCTTAAAATCCATTGCAAAAACAAAACGTTTTTGACAAAACTTTCGGAGGGCATTTTTTGAATTGCGACTGACAAGCATTTTTGTTGCTAAAAGTCAAAAAAAAAAAAAAAGCGTAAGAAATTTCTCTAATACCTCAGAGACATGTATCCCAGTTGCAATGCGTCTTATTCACAATAAATTGAGGAAATAAAAATTAGTTGTCACTGCATTCTGATTAAGGTGGCATTTCTGCATGTAGTTGTAGCTGAATTTAGTAGCAAAACTTCATTTCCTGGAGAAATTTAATGTTAAAATATCTGTTTATCTTCAAAACTGGTTAGCTGTAAAAGTTTTTTTTTTTTGCAATTTACAAAAAATCGCCTATAGTGGATAAGGACAATTTAGAAACTTGTAGCCTCAATTTTACTCCTAGTGAGTTTTATACAAATATTATAAATATATTTTTCTGTTTCTCAGTATTTTGCGACTGAACATACTTTCGGTAATTCATTCGAGTGCCACACGACCCAAGTAAGCATATTTATTTGCAGATATTGACCCGCCGTGCAATATGAAAAGTGAAAATAAGTTGAAAATATGAAAAGTTCGATTCTTAATTTAAGATATTAAGATAATACGAGAATATAAAATGCACATTTAATTGGACAGCAAAGTGCATATTTCTGGATTTCTCTTTAAGTCTATTTAAATTTCGATATTCATTGTTTTATATTACGTTAAATAACTACCGGTAACCCCGAAATTTTCGTGGTACTCGGTGGCATGCACAAGAAGACAGCGTCCCAAATTTTGTACTTAAAGCTCGGTATTTTCGATACTTAGCTTGCAATAACAGGTAGACGAAAGCTGGGTTTCATTAGTATGTCTCTTCAAAAATCTGGTCTTTTTCCAGAAAATGAATTTTTCAAATTTCGTCTGCAGAAATTCCTTGTTACTCTTCACGCTTGGAGGAATGACGAAATTCGTCTTTTGCATACTTTCTTGCCATCCTGCTGAAGTATTCGACGTCGCTTTTTTAAAATAATTCATATTAGTCTTTGCATGTAACTCTCTTCCATCGAAGTCGGTTTAATGTTGAAATCGTTTTATAATAATAAAAAAAAAAGTAACGTGCATTGATGAAATTTTTAATTTTTGTTGCCGTTGGATTATATATTAGAATATTCAGATCAGTAAGTCGCACAACGTCAGAATCGTGCGAGCCATATGAATGCTATAACGAAATTATTTCATTCATATTAGAGCTTTCATATAGATGATTGTTATAGAGGCTTTTTAAAACACTGGAGTAGAAAAAAAGATAACTGTTTATTTCCGTAACTATCCATGTGTAGAAAAATTACGTAACGCAGCTTATTTATAGTAGAGATTTGTGTAAATATATTGTATTAAAACTAACTTTTTCCGATTCGACACAACCAACAAAGCGTACAGTAGTAGCGTATTTTTAAGAGTACATTATATTTGAAATGAGTAATGCAGAATAAGACGAGTTTAGGCTTAACGGGTTGTGTGCTTTTAATAATATTTCGTATGTATATCATTAAAGACCCGAGGTAGCCTAGTGGTAGCGCGTCGGCTTTCGTTGTTTGGGGGGGGGGGTTGCTCAGATTGAATCCCGACAAGCGTCATTATATATTTCTGTTAAATGTGTAGACCGGAAAGTCCCTCTATAAGATCAGAGAGGGTGGGAGAGGATATGATTACCCCAGATATCGCCCCTTTGGGGGTCCCCGGTCAAAATGCGGGTGGCACCTGGCTAAATCAGACCCCGACCCCTCTGGTTCCATTATAAACCGGAGCGACGGCCCGCTACCATATATGGACCTGGTCTGGAAAACTTCCGGCCAGGGGGCATTAGAAACAACATATTTCATTAAATTTAGACCGCCATCATAAATAGTGAATTCACCCCGTATTTCATTATCACCATCTATTGGCTTAAAAGCGAATGTTATTTGCAACAAAACTTTCAGAAAAATAATAATCAGGCGATTATCAAATATTTAAAATTTGAAATTAAAAATACGAATAACATTTGGTTAAAAAAGACTACAACAAATTAAGTATTTCGCCATTTTTCTAATTACTGATTCTCGAAGAGTTTACTAAAGTGAAGGGTAAAGTAAAATTAGATCATTAAATTATCTTTTTATTGTAAATGTAAACTCGTTATTTTCTGAAATTTTAAGACTCTTAAAAACTATTAATTTTTTCTTGTTTTAAGTGGTGGAAAGAAAACGTTCTTTTTTGAATTATTTGAAATATTCTTTGTAGTTGGCTAGTTAACCAAAAATGTTAATATCAGAAGTTTTTTTTTCTTCGGTTTTTGCCATTATGAGAAGTAATGAATTTTTATTCTTAAATAATTAATGACACGAATATGTTGAAATTTTTAATGACAGAATCTCGGAATAAATCTTTTCTGAGCACAAATGCGATTAACTTGAATTTTTCATAACGTATGTATGGTAAATGACTAAACGATTCGCACGTGTTCAACGAGTATATATGTATAATGCATGTGCAGTAACACTAACAAGTGTAATACAGAAGGTCATTCGCACTTTATTGAAACGGTTGTGATAGTTAAGTTTTATGTATAAATGCCGTATTTTTTGCGGCGATTTACTTCAATCTGATAGCCATGGTTCTTGACAATATCTCTAGCTCGAATTTTCCATGAAAGTTTGGTTTGATTTGCTACACGAGGGCTAATTAGACCGGCACCTACAGTTTAGAGCGGATTCCGAACGGCTACACACATCCATGCCGACAGTGGGATTCAAACCCACAGGATCTGAACCAAATGCCAGCGCCCTAGCCATTCGGCCATCACCTGGCCTTCCATGAAAATAAACCTTTTCTTAGTACTGTCATATCGATTTTACTCCATTCCTGTTAGACCGTTTTCCAAAGTTCGTTCAGTGTTCCTGGGTGCCGTTTTCCTAAGGCTCGTTTTAATAAACCAAAAGCGAAAAAGTCCATTGGAGAAGCGTCAGGTGATTTTACAGGTATTTCATTAAATGGGATACATTTCATTCCCGTTTCTGATTCTTTCTTTGTTAAATAAGCGGCAGTTGATTTAGACGTGTGACAAGAGGCTTTGTCTATATCAGTGGTTCCCAACCCGTAGAAGTCTGCGGACCACTAAGCCAGAAATTGAACCATGTGCGGACCACCATCAGCCTCCACGGACTTGGGGGGGGGGGGGTATGGGGGTATAGAATATTCCTCAGGCAAAAGGGATACAGGATTAACGTAGTGACATTCTAACGTACCATATTCTAATAATAAAATAATTATGTTAAACTTTTAAGAAATTTTATTTCAACACCTGATAGTCATCGGATATATTCAGCTTTTCTAGTTTAATGAACATTGCTTTCAAAATCCCCATTTATTTGGCAACTTTTTTTATATTTAGTGCCGGATCACTCCCGAGGCTCTCGCGGACCACCTGTGGTCCGTGGACTACCGGTTGGGAACCACTGGTCTATCTGAAACTCAACTTTATCAATGTCCTTTCCATATAAGGCTGGAATTCCTTCTTCAAAAATTGGTTCTAAAATATTCTGCTGATAGTAGAGTGAATTAATTTTGGCTTTACTTGACTTTTTTGATTTTTAATTTGCCGTTGTAACAAAATCCTTCAACTATCATGAATCACTTTGGGAACTTTTCTGTACACTGACGAAGCCATTTCGTACGGTCATGCCCGTCAGTTGAGCAATAGAAAATTGATTTTTTTTATTGCAGTCACTTAAATACACCCATGCCTCATCGAGTGTTACCACAAATTTCCATTTTTCAGCAGCTAGGCGTTTTTCATATAATTTTGTACGATTTGTTTTCCTTTCAGCAATATGCTTCGGCAAAAACAGATAAACTTTAGGTTTAAGCATCTTTTTAACTTCAAATCCTTATGAATGATTTTACTTACATTGCCAGAAGACATTCCTAGTTTCGATGCAATGGATGTTTGAGTCGGCGGATTTTCTTTTAGGATCAGAGACTTCACTTTCTTAGTATTTATCTGCGTTGGAACAGTTTTAGGATGGGGTTTCGCGGTCATGTTTTCATTTTTACTTTCAAATTTAATATATTATAAATACCTTTTTTTGAAATGCTATAACCGCGATTTTTACACCGCTTTATAATTTGTTGATACGAATATTTCTCCTCGGAAAACGCGGTTACGTAACCTTCGAGCCATCTATCAATTTCAGGAGCCATTTTCAAAATCTTTTATTTTAAATTCCAATCAAAACAAAATAGTAGCAGACGATTATTCTGAAGTTGCCAAATTTTTATCTCAAAATGCAAATGACTAAAATTACAAAATCGTTTCCATAAAGTGCGAACGACCTTCTGTATATAGAATCAAACCATGTTGTTGACAGAGTACCTCTCCGACCGTAAAGTGTTATGATCGAAGTATGTTTCTTCTATTTGGCACTTTGCTTTTCATGTTGAACAGCAGGCATTCCAGCTTAACTCCTCCGCAAAACAGCGACGAGATGAAGATGGCTGCGGCAAGCATCCATCGGAGAGGAAGGATCGATGCTCGCACAGGGCGAGGGACGTTGACAATGACAACTCAATCAGCGAGGCGCGCAGGACAGCGTCCGAGCGAGCCAGGTAACAAGGGGTAGTCTGTGGGGCAACGGGGAGAGTTTGGTTTGGCTTGGTTTGGAGCGCTACGGTCAACTTTTGCTTCAGGGCTAATTAGACCGAGACCTATTGTTTAAAGCCGATTCCGAACGGCTACAAACGTCCATGCCAACAGTGGGACTCTTAACTCACAGACTTTGGTACCGAATGACAGCGCTCTAGCCATTCGGCCATCGCCCGGCTGCTACGGGGGGGGGGAGAGAGACTCAGTAAAATCAGGAACAAAATAAAAAATAAATAAATAAATAAAATAAAATTAAAAAAAAATTCGAACCATACGGCTGCAAACAAAGCTGACAAATTCTCAACAAAGAACCCCAATATGTTTAAACGTGTATAATATATGTAAATATATTTGTGTGCGATGCAGTAACGTAGCTAGATTAGGGAGAAGGGCAAGTCGGATCCTTAATTTCATTATCATTAGAAAATGGAATTTAAGTCTGTTTTTGTTTAATTTGTGGACCAAAATTTTGAATGAGAGATTGTACCTTTGGTCCCTCCGCCAGCCCTTGTACCTGATGTTATGAAATAGGTATTTTTACTGCTTAATTCCATTTAACGCCTCAAGCGTAAAAAATATTTCACGTATGTTTGGTTAAAATTATTTGCTTTCGTGTACAATATGTAATTTCCGTTCGTTATGGTGATGGATTTTGCCCTTAAAGTGCCCTTTGACCCCTCCTGCCAGAATATCTGTCACCGATGATTCACCGGTTGTGAAGATTGATGGTAACACCTTGAATTCGCTGACGAAAGGTATTTTATTTACCTTTTAGGAGCTGATAACCGCAATTATGTCATAAATCCGGTATGTTTGTTTATCACGAGCGCTCAAGTTTTTCCCTATCTGGGCTATCGAAATAGTTGTGCTCTAGAGATTACGTTGTATTTTGAAATAAGATCCTCTAAATAAAGTTTCTATTACTCATTTTACTGTCGTTTTCATTCTATGTAGTTCAATGGTTGTGGAATCCGTTTTTAGACCTTTTCAAGTTTTACTCTGCCATGTGGATTTAGTTTTTTTTTTTTTATGGTTTTTCCACCGATGTAGGCAATGCAGTGCGACAGAGATCTGTTGAATCAGTTATGAGCATCCGGTGGAAGTGTCCGATCCAACTTACGCAATTATCGTAATATTTCTGTTCGTAAATCAGTTTTGATTGTAAGGTCAGTATCTTTGAATGTGGAGTTCTGTTCCATACCAAAATTATAGTCCGACTTTTTGCAGAAATATGCTTTTTTATAAATTGGTATAGACTGAAGTTTTTTGGTACATTTTTGAAAATTATGTTCAATTTTAAGTATAAATTACAACTGGATGTACGATGTTCTTTTATCACTATGACCCGGAAACTCTCCAATAATTTCGACGGTGGCCGTGTGGTTTGGAACCAGAGTCTGCGGATTCGAAACTCGCAATAGACTTGTTCATAAGAACAGTGTTTTATTGCTGTTCGGAATCGGCATTAATTGTAGGTTTTTGTCAGTTTATCCCTTGTATTGAAAAAGAACCATAGCCCTGCAAACCAAACACCCAACCAATAATTTCATTTGCGAGATTGTGCACTTTCTTGACGCGTGATATGAAAGAACTTAGACATTATACCTTGTAGAAAATTGTATCGAGGGGGCGCTGCGACGTCAGTAGAGAGGGAGAAGTTTTCGCTTCTTAGTTCGCTCCTCACCCTCGCTATAAGGGGTCATGTAACCCCCCCCCCCCCCGTTGGAATTTCCATGTGGGGAAGCATTTCTATATATTTTTATACATTTGTTACATTACAATTTAACCAAGAAGTCCAATGATCGTTGTAGTCCATTTGTCGTAGTAAGTCAAATTCGGTATACAGGTAACGAGGTAACCGTCCCATAACACGGTAGATAGGTTCCTAGAAAATGCCGTGTTGTGTGAAACCGTATTATATGAGACCCAGTGCCAGTACAAAAAGGGGGGTTACGTTCCGAAAACTTACTAAAAACAAACTTTTTTAAAAATTTCCATATAAGCAACTTAATTTTTATTAAAAATATAAATATATGTATAACACAAAATGAAAAGAAACAAAAAATATTGTTTTCATTTAATGCGACCTTAATTTGATAAATTTCTTCCTCATCGCTGCTCAGTACAATCAAACGAGAACGTTTTTTCGGTTGAATGATATCACCTTCACTCTCAGAACCTTTTTCTTCATTTAGATTTCTTGCACCTTCTATCCTCTTTAAAAAATCTGTAATTTTGGTTCGTTTGCTGTTTCTTACAAGGTCATTGTAGATATCACGGTATGGAGATAGACAATTTTGCAGCTCCCTTTTGAATTTTCGGCTTCTTTCAGCGGAAGGGTTTGCATTCAAGAAAAATGGTTCAAGATTTTCAGCTAAGCTTAGGCCTTCTTGTAATTTTATAGCGTTATAAATGAATAAATTATAATTTGTTTATACATTTTCATGTAAAGGCACTACAGTTCATTATCCCTTCCCGTCATTATTTTAAAGTAATTTAGTTTTTAAATGTGTTAAAGAAAATCATGTTATCTAGTGCCGTAGAAGTACAGTGTTGTACAAAGGGTTTTACATTTTTTTTATCGTGTTAGAGCGAAACCGTGTTACAGGGTCTGCAGTGTAATACGAGGGTTCCCGTAATTTATCCTATCGTGTTAGAGCGAAACCGTGTTCTAAGATGCCGTGCTGTAGGAGGGCTAATAAGTAGCTCTAATAAGTAACCAAGTCAGCCTTACTTAGGCATTTTCTTTGCGTGCCCAGATGAAACATTTTCGAACAACTTTCAAACAAGAATCATGAGTTAAGATAAGGTTGCAGCGGATTAATACTGGTTCCGGTGCACAGTGCACCCGGTTCACAGTGCTGCTTTCTTGCCGCATTATGTATACAAGATCCCTACTAAGGGGGTTCCTGAGCGAGGATTTTATTCCACAGCTGACAGAAAACGCTGTTTATTCTCATACTAACCACTGCACCACAAAGACGAACAGAATAGGGTGGACAGTAGATATACAGTACAAAGGAATTCTGGCAAAAACCGCTTGTTTGGGCAGCTCATCTCCTGTTAAGGGCTCTGAAGAAACTTTATGGAATGGACTATGACAAATGATGGTATGCCTATGTCAAAATCTGGATATCTTACTAATTTTGTCCTATTTCGTCACAATCACAGGGGAGAATATAACAATTGTACTTTTCACTGTGACAGCGATATTGTACAAAAACTCTTAAATTTCACTGTTACTTTTCGAGTAACTGCGACTGCTTTTAAAACAGATTTGGAATTGTTAGGACCATACCGGTATGCTTCCGAGTTTCTAGCAGTTACATAAATTTATATCAGATTAATGTATCTGGAGAAGTTATAATTTCGTTACTGCCAGTAGAAGGTAGAAACAAATTACAAAATCTAATGAATATCCTGACAAACGGAAGACGCTGCTACAAAACATAAATGCTTTAGTTGTGTTGCTTCTTTTTTCTCCAAAATTCTGCTGTGGGATATTGCGTTTACATAATCTATTGTTCCGAAATAGGCCATTGCGCTTCAGTAACTAAACAACTTATGACACAAAATCATTAGGGGGTTCGAATTGTAATTAAAATTACATTCTGAGCGTCTGATGTTAATGTTTGTAAGCACTGAATACAGCGTGCTTATTAAATTGTATCCGCTAATCCACTGGACCACATCTGTTTAGCTTTTGATACTATCGCGTCATGAAATTCCCGAGATAATTGCATCTGCTTATAATAACTATCCAAAATTAGCGAGAACAATGGAAGAGCTATTTAGCGGTAATCATTTGTAAATGGCAACTGCTGGTGTGAAGCCTCTCCGTATGCGTCGGCTTAATGTATCGTAACGGAAGTTTGGATATTCCTGTTGTTTGACGCTTGTTAACTGAGTAAAAGCATTCTGCTCTCTTAAAAATCAGGCGTTATCCATCGATATCAAGCAGAAAATATTTTGGACTACTTCACTTTTCGTCCTATTCTGTAGGAACTGTCAACTCGTCCCTCTTCGTTCATTGCGGAGGATATGTGCTTCACATGCAAATAAAGTATTTCTAACTGCTGATTTTTCTTGGTACCAATTTTCAAAATTAAATCTTACTGAGGTTATTAAAAATGTTCTCAGAAATAACGAAAATAAATGCGTCCTAATTCTACTGGGATTTAATCGGGCGAAATATATTCCCATAGTCAGTTAAAAAGGTATGTACGCAGTAAAAAATTTTTTTTCTCAGTATTTTAGTATAAAATGCTTTAAATGCAACATTATATTAAGTAGGCTAAAATACTGCTATACCTTTTTATATTTCATCTTGTTTTCTACTCGTAAAACGTTTTTTAGAAATTGACGCATTTCCTATTGGTGTATGTGTGTGTGCTTGTTTGTTTTACGGCATCTAAACTTGCCTGTTTCCTTTTGAATCTCGGTGTTGTGCATCCTGTTGTGCTGGCTCATTTTACTTTAGGCAAGTTTGAATCTTGATCAGTGGCTTTTATACATAAGTAAAAGGTTATTACTGATTTCGACGTGAGACTGTGTCTTTTATTTAATAGTGTTGTCATAATATGCATAACACTTGTATTTGTAAATACATTTTTTCGTAATGTGTCCAAGTACTTTTTCTTGTAGTTCTCAAATAATGCGAAGCAAACGTAAACACAGCTACATACTTCTATTTCGCAGATGTGCGTCTCAACGCCAAGAGACTGAGGTTGTTATTAGCTTATGACCTGTGGATTCGAGCTATTTTAGCCCGGTACCACAATTGGCATTCACTCGCTTCATTCCTTGAGTGAATGTTGTTTACATCTGGCCTTGGAAGGCACTGAGACACGGTTAATCTCGGATGGAATTGGCAGCACTCTAATAATTACGAGTTGTCTGTTATAAGATCATCTTGATTATGAAATGAGCTCAAATGGACTTTCCTTTGACTCGTTCTTGAGTGACAAAAGGAGAAAAATGTGTTCAATTGTTCTGATACAGATGCAGTTTTCACCCATATAATAATGGAGGAATCTGAGAGATCGGATTCCTACATTCCAAAGTGTGAAAGGAAAACAAATTTTACATATTATGCCAGACACAGAACTGTGTATTTCCGAAAGGTTTGTTTACGATTAAGTCTATTTTTTAAGCAGAATTATCAATGTACCTAGTAACGGCCGAAAGAGTTCTAAATTAGGATACAACCAAGCCCTTCATCAGTATTTGTTTGTTGTTATCAAAATATAAGTTTTTTTTTTTTAACTTTTATAATAAAGTTTATCAAGTCACTGCACCAGCATATTAACTAAGCAAGATATGCTAGCAATACCTGGTATGTCTAATGTCCATCATTTATGATTGTTTGTTCGAGCCAGAAGTTTGAGAATGGCATTCTTGTACTAACTTTAAAAATTTTTTTTATTATATTGTTGAGTCATCCGCCGTAATTTAATTCCTCGACCGTTTAGCATGAAGGCAACACTGTTTCTTCTTTATTTCGTCGAACGCAAGGAAAGAAAATCGTATTTCCTAATGGTTTCGTATAGTCTGGACATCAACTGATCGTAGTATATTCAAGTCGGGCCTCAGCTTACTAAATTCTTGGGGCCTTAGACTGAAACAAACTGAATATCATTCGAGCCCGGGGCTGGTTTTGAATTTATAGCTCATTTAGATGATCTCTTGAGGAAGCTGCCTTGAGGACTGATGATCTCAGCAGAGTATGGTCTAAATCAAGGATCGGCAACCTTTTTTTACTAGGAAGGCATATTTCAGAAATGCGGGAGTTCGACGGGCACCGTTGGATGAAGAGGAGGAAGGGGGGGGGGTAATATTTAAACATGAAAATATTAATGCGACATAAATTTTTAATACACAATTTCAAATTTTAATTTTAACAAAACAATCTTAAAATGGATAATTAATGCGATATTTGGCATTGCACATCTGCGGCCAACTCGTAATGTGGCACATAAGTTGAATTCCCAGTTCTCAGGCATTGGTCCAAATGGGTGTCGGTTGATCGGTACTTTGTTTTCCAATATGAAATGCTTAAAATCAAAGATTTACAAGCATATGTCGACGCGTTAAGTGAGTTCAATTGAAGAGCAGGAAATTAAAGCTGACTCTCAGCGAGGGGTGAGCGACATTGTCGAGACAGCAGGCTGTTCAGTTTTTGATTTTTACGGTTTTTAATTTTTTTTATTACTAAAATTATTTATTACAACTACGAGCGCTTGTTCAAATACCTAAGATTTATATATTTGAACGGCGGGCACTTTAAAATTGTTTCGCGGGCACCACGGTTGCCGACCCCTGGTCTAAATGGTGTTATTGGCTTGACTAAAAACGTCTTCGTATTTGATTCCGGCTGAAGACATAGGAGCTAGTAAGAATTTTTTCTCGGCGCCCATGATCACATTGCAATGGAAAATGTAAATACGCTTATTCATAAGTTGTAAATTCTAAAAAACATGCTCCAAACTATAACATCTCGGGCTACTGTTGACCTTATCTCGTACATAAATGCCTAAGTTTTCTATATAATATTTGTACGAACATGTAATAACTTCCGGGTCAAAGGAGAACATCGACAGCGTTATGTCCTATTAATAGCATGTACAGTGCCGCGTAAAGAGTTTCCCGGGCCCAAAGCATACAAATAAAAGTCGGGTCTTGTATAAACAAGAATAAGGTTGATACTTGTTAAACAACAACACAAAATCACAATTTTTGATGTTTTTTTAATTTTTTGTAATAGTTTGAAATTACAGGTATTCCTCGACTTACGACCGTGGTAGGGTCCGAGGAAATAAATTATTCTTCGCCATCACTACTTTTTATGTTAGTACAATCCATTGGTTCAGAATTTGCGACAGAAGATACGTTGCAAGTTTTTTTTAACAAAGTTATCCAAGGGAGTTTGAACAGTTTGCGTCTTCTTTTCCTTGTATATTGTCTGGTAGCAAGGCAGATTTTCCTGATACTTGTGAATCTTTCTTCATTTGGATCCATTGCTTCTAATTGTTGTAGTACTTTATTAATATAGTGAAAAGCTGAAGCCATTTCTTTCAAAAGAAATTTTTGTTGTAGTACTTCGGCTTGTTCGTTTGTTTCATTTCTAAGTCTATTACTTTTTTTTTTCACTTTTATTTTTTCCAATCATACTGAGAATAAAATTATGTATGCACTTAACTTCACAGTTAAAAATTGAACCACTCCATATTTAACAATACAAAATAGTAATATTTTTATGTAATAGTCATGAGAAACGACGACTTTACTTTAGTGTTAACTGAAGTGCGCAGTGTTAACTAAACACTCGAGTGTTTAGTTAACACTCTAATGAAGGTTTAATTTATCGTGTAAATATCGAAAGTATTGCATCATACATTTTTATTATTGCGTCATAAATTTGTGCAGCACTGTGGAATATTGCATCATATTTTTTAATGATTACGTAATATAATAATATATAGGTATGTACTGTACATTCGAAGAACAATATTTTTGTGAAAAAAATAAGTAAAATTAAAAAAATTCGGTTGTAAGTGGAGGAATACCTGTACGTACGCTCTCTCTCTCTCTCTCTCTCTCTCTCTCTCTCTCTCTCTCTCTCTCTATATATATATATATATATATATATATATATATATATATATATATATATATATATATATATATATATATATATATATATATATATATATATATATATATATATATATATATATATATATATATATACACAGTAACCACCGCTTATAGTGGTCAGTGGTTATAAGAATCAATATCGCGAAAACAAAAACAAATGTATTATTTCCATGTTAAAATTTTCGCTTTAAAGAATCAACCCACCGGTTTTAAGAATCAGTTTACACTCTTCGCTTTCCTTTCATTTTTCCAAAAAAGCCACTTAAACCCTCAAAAGGCACGAAGTTTTTTCTTTTTTTTTTTTAAAGAAGATTGATAAGATGGGAGGGAATATAGTCGTAAAATTCATCCCTTTCTTTGTTAGACATAACATAATAGTTTCCCCTTTAACGCTTCACCACAACACTGCCCTATTAGCTTGACCCGGGGGCATCTTTACCCGTCCGGGTCCGATTTCACTTTTCTCCACTGACAAACAAAATAGGACCCTTTTTTTCCCATCTCCCACATCCTGGTTGCGGCTTCCTGGACCCTGAAACACAAATCTTTGGCGAAGGGTCCACTATCATTCAGGCAAACGTGACATTAGTAGATTTTGCACGTTATCAAACCGAGAAACGTAAGCTAGAAGGTGAATCTTCGTCTGAGAGTATTAGTATTGAAAGAGGTATAAACAGCCTCCTGAAAACTTCATTACGCTCCCATCATCATCAAAACTTTTTCTTGCTCCCTTCCTGTAGTTGAAATGTTTAAAACTGTTAAGCAGGTATGTTGTAACTTGTAACAAATATTGTATTTTTTCTTCTCTTACTATAAGCATGTGTATCTACTTATAGGTCTAAAAATTAAGCTGTATTTTTACAATTATAAAAAAAAATTAATAAAAGATAATTTACCATAAAATACTCTTTAATTTACATTAATTATCTAATATATGTACATATAGGTGTGTGTGTGCCTGTCCAAAAACCTAAATTTCGGCTATAAGAATCAACCGCTTATAAGAATCAAAAACAGCAATAACACACGTGATTCTTATAAGCGGAAATCACTGTGTGTGTGTGTGTGTATGTATATATATATATATATATATATATATATATATATATATATAGGGTAGGTGGGGGCAAAGGTTTGCAGTTTTGAGTTTTGGGTTTCTTACGGGCCTCCGTTAGATCCTATCGCCCCAAAAAGTCACTTGTATTGTAGTTGGGTATCCCCTCTACCTTCTATAAAATAATGAATTTTTTCCCGAAATATTTAGTCACCAAATTTTTAATTTTACCAAAAGACCTGTTTGCGAACCTTTGCCCCAATCGGTGGGGCAAAGGTTCGCACTGCAAACCTTTACCCCACTCGTTGGTTTCTTACTGGATAGGCATCGAAAATCACAAAAAGAGTTGTCTAAATAATTTTATTTCACATTTTGTAATCTTTTTAAAGGTGTTACATATATAGAAAATCACAAATTGAACAGGTTAATCTCAATAAATATTTTCTTAAACTAAATAACTTCAAAATGATATATCAACTATTAACACAGAAAGTTGAATCTAACAAAGAAATTCACAAAATGAAAAGGGGTTAATCTCAATAATTTTTTTCTTAAACTAAAGAACTTCCAATTAAAATATCAACTATTAACACTATCGCTATATTATATCTTAGGCTTTACTCATTCTTTTAAAACCCGTAAAAATTAAGCAAATTAAGGGGATGGGGGACATTACAAAGCAATTTTTGAAATTTTTACCTCAGAGATATGAAATTGGGCATAAATATTCATTAAAGTAAAACTATTTCAAACACCTTATAAAATTTTATAAATATTTAAAATTTTATTTTTTATATTTAAAAAATTGAAATTTTTATTATGTTTTTTAAAATGCTCCTTGCGATCCAATTTTTAACCTTATCCTTAATTTTGCATTTAGATTGCTTATACATTTTGATCAGGGTTATGTTTTGATTTGTGCTTTCGTTGAATAATTAATTTTTAGGAAATATTTTTATGCTTGTACTCTGAATTCTCGTGAAATTTTTGTACTTTTCCACGCTTAAGTTAAACTTTGATAATCTGAATGATGTCTAAACCTGAAATGGATACATAACTTTATTTTAATGTATAAGAGGAGTCTTTGTAATAAATTTTATAAAATTTCGTCAAAAATTGTGACGCAAGGAGCCTTTCAAAGACTTGCAAATCTGGAAATTACTCATTTAGAGTTTTTTTTTCCCCCTAACCAGACCTTCGAAGCTTATAATGTCTTGTAACAACATTTAATTCCTTTATCTTGTAAAGTAGGTCTTTGTTCAGAGCTATTTTATTTTTGTGTTGTACTAATTTTATTTTTAATTTATGGATTTTCAAGCATTTTACAAAAAAAATTCTGATTTAAAAACAGGCAGTTTTTATCAAAAACCATAATTTTTTTTCAAATTACAAAAATGTGAATTCCCATTAATAATAAAAGACGTTGTTAATAAGGATTCCTAATGAAAAGAGGACATGAAACATGTTAATAGTTAGAGCGGCAAAGGTTTGCACTGCGAACCTTTACCCCATGACTCCTGCAAACCTTTACCCCATTTCGTGCTGGTTCTGTTTCTGCAGAATGGACGCCACTGTATTTGAGTTAACCCAAAACTTAAGGTAGGATTTGAAAGGTTATTTACCACCCTAACATGCGAAAATAAGCCCAAAACAGTTCGTGAGTTTGAGTGATGCTCACAATTACTCAAAAGTTGCAAAAAATTACATTAAAAGAGACGAAAATAAACTTACCTCATTTTCTCTGCAAAAGGGGGTCTTAACTCCAACATTTTTTACGAGGCAACTGACTGGAAGTAGAGGAATGCATTGCCTACCATATTCTTCCAAAAACTCTTCCCGGTCATTTTAAAATGTATGTGCGAACCTTTGCCCCATGCGAACCTTTGCCCCCACCTTCCCTATATAAGAAAAATAGGAAATCGATAAAGTATTTTAAGGAACTTAAAATATTTGTTTTCTAATTTTTGATAATTGTTAATAATTTATAATCATTGTTTTATAATCTGTAAACTTATTAATAATATTGTAACAACGAGTTTTTAGAATATCCTTTTCTATATAGAATATTGTGTTAAGATTTTGTTCCGAGGAAATACAGCTTTCGTCATTTTTTACTAGCTTCAGTACGAAAAATGAACGTTCTCCTCCGGGATTGATCACTTGTAATGTTAAAAACAATCTCAAAATGATTTCGAGGTTAGGGAATGTGGATATAATACTTTTGTTTTCGATTACAAAATTCAATTTTTCAGAAGCAGTTTCTCTCACTCCTCAGTCTTACTTGAGATACCAAACTGTTCCATTTCCACTTTCATATCAACAACATTGAAATCTTTATTATTAATTTCCTCATAAGTGTTACAATGCATGAATGCTTCTTTTCTATAATCATTTTTAATTTGTTTTTATATTTATATAATACATCTGTTCTGCACAAATCAGTTACTATTCTATCATAAAGGGTTAAAAAGCGTTCACTCTAAAACAAGGTTTCAATGGGCATAAATTCTGCCCATTGGTAAACGCTGTTCAGATCATGTTGTAAGGGTATCCAGCTAGTATAACCGGGATGATCAAATAAAATAATCGATGAGTTTGAAAAAAATTTACCAATTTTGCGCATCTTTTTCGAAGAATGTGTATTGAACTAGATATTAGACATTCAAGATTGATTTTGATAAAACCGAAAATGACGTTTTGTCATTCAAATTACCCCCAGATTATTTCACCTAACACCATCTCAAGGTGTCTATTAATTTCGCAAGCATTCTTAGTGGTCGTTAGCCATCTTCGGCAAAAACAACATAATTGGAGAGTCGTTCTTTTTTCAAGAGTGTGCGACGTTGTTTCTCATTATATTCGCGTTTAGCAGTGTCCTTGGAAACGAACGATTCATTGTTGCAGTAGGTGGACCTTTTTTTATGTGTGTGGTTTGTTTCTGTGACTCTGCGTGTATTTGTGTTACTCACAATGGGGATCTAATTGCGCAGTCTGTAAAAGCAAGGTGCATTGTCCAGATATGGAATGTGTAGGTTGTCAGGAGACAAACTCGGGTCGAAAGAGACAAACGAGTGTTTTTTAATAACGATGGCAAAATGAACATTGCCATTTTCAGCTGTGCTTGGCGATATTTATCGCCTAGGTTATGATAGATGATCGGAGGACTTTTTCACCTACTTGCAATATAAAGAACACAAAATAACGGCCTCTCTCTCTTTCCTCCCCTGCGCTACTTGAATAATGCCAACTATTTCGTAAAAAGCTCATGCAGCATTTACTAAACGAATGTAAAAAAAATTAATTCGTAAGTATATAATTGCAATTACAAGGGTGCAAATACACTCTATATCTTTTTACCGGCATTGAATAGTTTAAACAGAGAAGTCAAGCGGAAGAATCGTTGAAAAATCGTTTCATTGTAAAAATACAATTTTTCACAGTTTAATGATTTCTCAAAAAGAATATACCTCTGGGAGTACATACCCTCAAAATAACAATGGATCACAAACTTATTCAACGGAGGGGCATCAAAAGTTTTCAAGGTACAAAAAATCCCCTAACGAGTTCATCAGATATCTACCGAGTTTTTCTGCTCTGTCAAAAAATGGTGAACGAAGAGTCACAAGTATCAAATGAAATGAATATCTTAAACAAGGTAAAGGAATTCGGTACACAAAATAAAATCGTTACGAATGAAGTATGAAATGTGGCTTTTACATAATAATATTAGTGTAATTATTATAAATGCTTGTATCTTTTACCAGTTTCGATGCCGTCTGGGGCAGGCGATATACCTGAAACTGAATGAATGGCTAGGGCGCTGACATTCGTTTCAAGTGTCCCGCTGTTGGCATGAATATTTGTGGCCGTCCGGAATTGGTTTTAAAAGGCAACTTCCGGTTTATTTAACCCTCGTGCCGCTAGAGAGAACTGAAGTATCGCTCTCTCAGTTTGTCAACCGGACTCAAGGCTACCTACTGAAGCTCCGGAACAGTCAGCAAAACACCTGCGATTTTTGTTATAATAACTGTTTTTCCATAGATGAAACCACGCGTTCCTACACCCCGTTTATCAATTAGCAAACAGTCAACCACAAAACACTGAGCGTTACCCTTGATCGGACATTTTCAGTTCCTGGGACAAAATGCAATCCGTACTGATGAAATTGCGTTAATATTTGCAGTTTTTTAAACAGTCACGAATGATATCTATCTTGTGCTGCATATTTTCTGTTTTTTTAATATATATATATATATATATATATATATATATATATATATATATATAATATACACACACACATATAGGTGGACGTTGCTGAGCATTCTATAATGCAGACAGTTTATTCTTAGTTAAAATGGAAGGCTTATGTTTTTTCGCTTTGTCATATTATCGACAGACTTAGTTTCTCAGGATCACATTAATAACCTCGTAATTTTTGAATTGTCAAAGATTTTAGAGTTTGGGTATTTCGCCGAGAACTCTTCGGTGACATAATTACGGGTTGGCACTTGTCACAATTTTTGAATTGTTAAAGATTTTAGAGCATGGGTATTTTCCGGGAACTCTTCTGTGATATTCTATATTCTTAATTGCTAAAGAAATAATGCTGTAAATGAAAATTTATATTTAGCGTGGAAAACACAATGTTGACTTATTTGTAATAAAGTTTCTAATTCTTTTTTCATGCATTCAAAACACTTAATGATATTTAATGTATTTTTGAGCATATATCATTGCCATCTAACTGAAAAAAATCAACTATTTGAGTTTCTATGTGCTTTATATGTTTGCAGAATTTTTTGTGCGTGACTTCAGATTGCCCTTTTTTATAAACTGAGATTTTCTCTTACTACCTTTAAATGATTCCCGATAGAAAATAAATAAATGATACCAGCTAAAGAAGATTTAAAATTAGAACAAAACGGTTTTAACTAGTGAGTTAAATTGAAATGAAAAGGAAAAGAAACTACAAAGACTACGATATTAATTTCACCTCTAGAGAATTCCAAGCGTCTTACACGTGCTCCATTCATAATTATGATGACGACAAATCAAATTAGACGGAGCTTTCGATACGGTTGTTTGACTTTGTTGCAGCTCAGATTCTGGCTGAAAAGAAGGTTAAAAAGTGTCCTGAAATTAACTTGAGGTGTCCATTCATTCTCCCGAGCACTCTCACTACAGCCGTAGATAGACCTCACTACTACAATGGAAATTTGCCTAGAAAATACGCCAATAGAAAAGTACCTGTTTTCAGTGTAATTCCAACAATTTTTTTTCCCACCTGCTGTTGTTGGTCGGCCCGAACATTTGCGACAAACATGCATGGTGACGAGTTTTCCCCCATACAGAAAAGTGGCCTACTTTCTTTAACAAGTTCTAATTTTATTGCATTTCCGTCCGCCCGCGAAAAAACAATTTTACACTTGGTTTAGTGTGAAGCCAGCGCTTAGCGCATTGCGTGCGTTGTTAGCCGAGTTTTTTCCAGGTTTGTGATTGTTTTCATTTCGGTTATGTAGCGTTGAGGAGCATCCAGGCTTGAATGTAGCGCCTGGATTATTTATTTATTTATTTATTTTTGCACCTGCGATATTTAATTTATTTAAGGGATCCGGACTACTGGTGTGGACACAACAAAGAAATTCTAGAAAAACATCGTTACTTGTGTTGTTAATCTATACTTATATATAAGGAGAGAGCGATTTTGTACGTGGAGGGTAATCTCCAGAACCACTGCACCTATTTGAAAAATTCTTTCACTGTTTGAAAGGTACATTATTCCAGATGGACATAGGCTATATATTTTGTATATCTGATCAGTAGAAATAAAGTTAGGGGCTTAATCCTAACAATTTCCATTGTTACCGCTACTGTCCTCTACCGCTTTTTGTGCCGAAGTCTTCAACGATCCTTAGCGTGGTGCCATCGCAGTGGGCTTCTGTTCTGACGTTAGCGGTTCGAAACTAGGCGTTCTCCGGCATGCTTTTTTCTTTTAAAAAATTAACTTTAATTATTAACTAACGTAATATTAATTTGAATATTATTTTAAGAATATTATTTTTAAAAAAATTGAATATTTAAAAAAAAAACATTCTTTACTTAAAATTCTTTTTTTTATTTTTGTATTTTTATTTCAACTCTTAACCTCTTTCTATTATCTATACTTATAAAAAAAAAAAAAAACATTCTTTACTTAAAATCCTTTTTTTATTTTTGAATAAAACTACGGTCTCAAGCAAGCCTTTTTCTTTTAAATAATTACTTTTTCTATTAATTTGAATGCTATGTTAGGTGCTTAAAATAATTTTAAAAAAACATTCTTTACTTAAAATCCTTTTTTTATTTTTGTGTTTTTATTTCATCTCTTATTCTAATTTTGGGATACCAATGTGTATCTATACTTCTATAATCTATATCTATATTTCTATATTAATATATAAAGAGAGATCGGATTTTGTATGTGGAGGGTAATCTCCGGAACCACTGCACCTATTTGATAAATTATTTTACTATTTGAAAGGTACATTATTCCAGATGGACATAGGCTATATATTATGTATATCTGATCAGTAGAATGAAAGTTAGGGGCCTAAATGTTGAGCTGATGCTTTACCTTTGCAACTTTTCCTTTGTCACATTCTTAATATTTGAATTTTCTTTGTCAACCATAATCAAGTAACCATAGCAACACATTAAACTACATTTTTATTTATTATCAGTAAAACATTTAATATGTTAAAGATTCAAGTGAAGGAGGTATTGAAAAATACAAAAAAAATTTTTGAAATTGACAACGTTTAAGGGTTTATTGAAGAAAATTACATTTGAAACTACGCTTTTTATGGGACATTTGAGGTAAAAATATTTACAATTTGTTGGCTATCATCTGGAAATTTATTGGTATAATACTTCAGAACTTTATTTATAAACTTTGTTTTTGAATTTATGTACAATTTTATGCACAATTTGCGTAAATCGAACTTGAATTATTGAACTTTATTCAAAAACCAGTGTGTTTCATTGAAACTGTGAAATTTATTGATTATTTCTAATAGGTCTATGTTTGTTCCTTTATAAGTGAAAACGTATTGCTTCAATTGAGCTGAAATTTTGTTTAGATATAGTTGATAGTTCAGATTAAAACATTGGCATATTATTTTTTGAAAATCGGGCCCTGGAGTTTAATTAATGTTTTAATGATTTTGCCCCAAAAAGTTGCTCATTTCGATAGCTTCCGCTGCTGTCCTCGCTGATAGCGAAACAATGGAGCCGAATCGTACCAAAATCGGCACGCGGGTGGCCCCGGACACGATTCAGTGCCTGATGTAGCCGAATTTTTTATTTAAAAAAAGTTATTAAATTTTTGTGCCAATTTTGGTGTTTTTTTTTTTGTGTGTGTGGACTCTGTAGCGGATAGGCTATGGGGCCAAATCGTATCAAAATCGGCATGCGGGTGGCCCCGGACACAATTCAGTGCCTGACGTTACAGTTTCCAATAAAAATTTCTTTTGCCATCACCATGAATAAATCCCAAGGTCAAACATACAAATATATTGGACTTGACTTACGGGAAGATTGGTTTACTCATGGACAATTACATGTTGGTCTCTCTAGGCCAGGAAATGCGGAGAATCAATTTGTTTTATAACCTCAGAAAAACTAAAAATGTGGTACACCATAAAGTTTTAAAACAAATTATACCTTCCTAATATCTACTTAAGATCGATAATTGTTCAACCCGCACAAAGTCGGGACGGGCCGCTAGTTGAATATAAAGGGAAAAAAGGGAAAACTCGCTGAAAGAAAATTCGCTGTTTTGGGGGATTACAGACCATCACCACTAATAATACTGATCGACCAGCAAACTGTTATGCGTTTGTATGGGGATTTCTATAGTACAGTCGAACCTCCATATATCGAACTTCCCTATATAGAAATTTTCTATATATCGAACTCTTAGCAAATCTCCATGTTCATTACATAGAAAAACTGTTTCTATATATCGAAAAAATCTCTATATATCGAAATTTTTTCATGACATATTGGGAAATTTTATTCCACTTTTAGAATAAAATCTCCCAAATTTTTGGCGTTTGAAACAATATTTCGTGTACTTCAATTCGTGGAAAATGTCCCTGATGAAGTTTTTAATGGAATGAATAAATGCGAGCATTTCTTTGATTGACTTTCCGCAAAACTGACTGTTCAGCAAGATATTCGTAGTTTTTTTTAAAGAATGTAACTGTGATCACTGTAACCACTGTCTGGTTTATTGTTTTTTTAAAGGTATATAGCACGCAATAAATCTTTCACATTAATTCATTTTTTAGTTATTAACTGTCATTTAATGTGATTCACATATAAATTGGAATTGGAGTTTCGTATAAGA
Organism: Dolomedes plantarius; assembly: GCA_907164885.2. NCBI lineage: Eukaryota > Metazoa > Arthropoda > Arachnida > Araneae > Dolomedidae > Dolomedes > Dolomedes plantarius. The sequence continues at coordinate 218,103,983 of OU015491.1, forward strand.
AAATTAGCTTTAATTTCAATATTTTAGGAGAATTATTATAAAACTAAGATCAATTCTATATATCGAAATTTCTATATATCGAATTTTTTTCCGGCATTTTGCTACTTCGATATATGGAGGTTCGACTGTATTTTGAAAATTCGCTAAACTCGATTTTGGACTAAAGTTGGATCGTGTCAACCACCGATTCGATTTCACTCATTTGTTAATCGAATAATCGGCTTAGTTTGCTTGCGAATCACAGAGTACAGTGTAAAATGAGATGGTCAAGATATTGTAATTCGTTGATAATCAAAACAGTGGCATTGTTATAAATTTCCTTATTACGTTGAGATTTATAGCTTTATGTGGTGTCTGGAAGAACGAAGGAGTTATCGATCGATCCAGGGGGGAATGGAAACCGAAAATTTTTGCACGTATATCAGTCATTTAAATCGGCAGTAAATTCTTGACAGATTGCTGATCTAATATTGTTTCACTATTTTAAATAATCAGCGAGAAAATAGCTGAGGGGAGGTTTCTATTTCATTACGGTCTCTTGTCATGTCAAAATACAAATGGAAATTATGGACAATTTTCTGCTTAAATAATACGTCTCTCAATTTTCCCATCACAAATTTGAAATCTTTTAACTTCTGCCTCAACGGATCCATTACACTTTGAGATATCTTAACATTTTACAGGATGGCATTACTAGAGTATATAATGGAAATGTACCTTTCCTATAAATGTAAACAATTCAATATTTCTTCCTTAAATAAATAAATAGCTATAATTTTTGAAAGATTTTTATTTCGACGCTACTTTAACTTTTCTAGCTTTTTTTTAAGCCATTTATTTGTAATAATGGGTAACATCTATTCAAAAGAGGAGGTTTTTATCATCACATTACAAATTTTACAAAATTAACATATTGATTTGACTTTTAATTACCTCTTTTGTAAGAGTTATTTTTTTTTTTTGGCTTTTATCACCTATTTATTATGTGTAAATTAAATAATTGTACTATATAAAAATAATATAAGTTATGTAAGGTTTTAGTTTAAGTTTGTAAATTTAAGTTTTAGTAATATTTTAAGTTATATTTATGTATAAAAATTACTTCTTTTTTTAATTTATAATATTCCACATTTTTACTCTCATTCTACTATTAAATGCGAATATTATTTTATTCATTTATTTATTTATTTTTGCGATGATACATGGAGCGAGAGGTTAGAGCTCTTTTGAGAAGAAATTTGAAAAGAAAGATGTTTCTTATGCTCAAGAGGAATTGACAGAAAATTTTTCAAAGACTGTTGTGCCATCAGAATGTTCACATTGTTTATACTTTCCATAGTTTAAACTGGACATTTCAATGCAGCGTTTAAAACTAGACTGAGTAATTAATTAGACAGTATAACACTGAAATAAATGTATTAGACTACTATCTTTAAAACCTCTAATAACTTAATAAAATATGTTATTTAAATCTGGGCGAGTTGCCCGTGTGGGAAGCGTTTTTTCTTAGTTGGCGAGCTGGCCCCGTGAACTGACCTAGTCGTTATTGCATTTCCCGAACGTCCTTGTAAAGGACTGCGTCAATCTTCGCGTAAACATGCATCTCTCTCTCTCTCTCGCTCTGCAATTTGGCGTTCTTTTTTCGCCGGTTGGCTGCCTTTTCCCGTCAACCCTTCCGACTGCATCGGTATGACCGGGATTTCGCCTCTCATTTTGACATGAAGTCGACCACCAACAGGCTATGGAAAATTGGGGATTAACCGGCGGATCTGACATGAGGCCTCCATCATGTCTGACACCCTGGGACGACTATTGGGACATGTCAGGAAATATAGTTTTCGTAAAGCCGAGCAAAAATTCAGACAATCGGTAGGTGGTTTCGAATTCTTAAAAGTACGTGTGATAAGTACGTGTCTGTTGTCTAATTAGGATTTGAGGGCGTCTCATTTATGAAATGATATCTTTATTTTTTCCGTATTTCAAATGTGCCTTGTGGAAGATGCTAGTGACTAGTAGAGTTTTTGGCAAAATATTTAATGTTTACCTTTTTCTGATTTTTAATTTACCTCTCTAACTTTGTCGGAAGTAAGGAAAAGAAAATGCGCATATCATTTTATCCTGATGTCTCTGCGTGTATCGGTATTTATTTACGGAAGACAAATCCGTAAAGCTTTATTCTTCCATGCATGTACTTAGAAATTAATTTAGATTATGCATATTTTGTTCTGGAAATTTATTTATTTCATCAAAATTTCCCAGATGATGTTTGCATATGTGTTGAATTCGATTTTAAAATAAAAATTTTATTATTGTAGCTGAGGCGTAAATAGGGAAAAATAATTTCTAAAATAGGGAAATGTTTAATATATAGTATTGCGCGGCTAACACAAATATCAACATAAATATTATTTCCAAGCGGAATTTTTTTTAAAAATGATTTAATCATTTTCAAAATGTTGGGGAAAAAATATTAAAAACACCTGTTGGTGATATTTAATGGTAAATTTTCATGCAATTGTTTCTTTATTCATTATTAATATAATTGTAGTGATGACAATCACTTTTTAAATCTCTGAATAGGTAGTACCGTGTATACGATTATTCTGGCATGCTTAATATTGATTTAAGAAATTTTTAATTAAATTTAATAACATTCTCAACAACTGTGAATGTTTATGTAGCCCACCTGTAGGAAGAACCTCATTAGATGCTTTTTAAGGTCAACTTTAAAGACGGGCCACGTTATTGCTTTTACAGCCGGGCGTTACCGACAAACCTTTTCCTCTATGTAGGGTGCCGGAATTCAAGGACAGCGTAATGAAAATAAAGAGAATGAGGAAGGTCTTAAGTACATTTAGAAGATTCCTCAATCTCATTTCGTACATAACGCATTTTTTTTTCTTCACGGTCTTATACATAACTTATAAAAAAAAGAAAATGAAGAGAGATATTTTCTTGGAACTTCTTTAGTAAGATACGCGCGGTTAAAAAGCACGTTTGTAATTCCGTTTCTTAAAATTAATTCAAGAAATTTGCCATTTAATTTTTTAAAAATTGAAAACTTTTACAGTTGAAGGATGTACATGCGTATATTGTAAAGAAATATGCACCAGAAATAAGATAGGGAAAATATGACGCATTATTGATAAATTTATTTGCATGTGACTTTTAAGAAGAGGAAGAGAGATAGGAATTGTGAAGTTTTTCTTTGTTGTTTATTATAGCAACCCAAATTTCAAAATAAGATACAGACATCTGATAAATGCTATTTTGTAGATAATTTAGATATGGTGGTTGATGTTGTGAGTAGATCTTCCTTTCCTCTCCTATGCACTTGAATCCGTATCTTTAAATCAGAAACATAATAGAGGGAGAATGAAAAGGGGACTTAAATATTTCTAAGACACATATATTCTTGTTTGAATGTAATAAATGTTCAAACTTTTGTATTTTCTGTGTAACTGGGTATATTGGTAGATGATGACCTCTTCAGAATAACAAGTTTTAAATTGATTTATTTAAAAAGTGGTTAATTTTACCGAAAATGGTTTACATAGTGCCCTTATCCAGTTTTCCTCCCAGTTACATTGCACTTACTCAAAATAAAAATTTGTGTTCCTATATTAAAAGGTAAAATTCCTGAAAATAAAAGGCTTATCTTGCAATAATTGTCCCATGTAGAAATGCCTGTGCAGTTTATTTTATGATGATTTATGGCAGATTTTACTGTACATGTGTCTGGTACAAAATATATTGCATACATTTTTAACACTAAGTGCTATTGTTATCATTGACAGAGTTGTGTTTTTCCTTTTTCATGTTTGCCAAAATTTAAAACAAACAATATAGCAATGCCTTGGCACTATTTAACAGTGGAGGAAAAGAATAATGAATTTAAACAATTACACCTTCATCTGTATTTAAAATCTGTATAGTTTTTTAGTAGCTCTTTTTTTTTTTTTGCCATTTATTTGGTCTTAATAATATCAAGTCTTATTTGTAGTAGTTATCCCTAGTAAGAATGTAGTATTATGTAGTATGTAGTATGAATGTATATTATCCCTAGTAATATATGCTTTAAATATATTTTATTAAAAAGTTTCAGTTCTAATCATGGGTTTGAGTTCATAATTTGGTTATTAATTTTTTTCATAGATATCAAAATATTTTATCTGCAAAGTAATATATTTAAAAATGATTGTAAGAAGTGTAGCACAATGCGGAGGACAAAGGGAGGATGCTTTTGCTTTTTGTCTTATATTTTATCTTGTATTTATTGAAAAAAATTATGAATATACAGGTATGTTAACTTTAAAGTAATTTTTTGAAAAATTAGATTTTTTTTTAAAAAATCTGTGTAGCACATTAAGATACAGCAAGGATAATTCAGGATTTTTTTAAAAATCATTTTTGAACATATTTATTTTTATTTATATATATATATATTTTTTTTTCTCTTCCAGTCTCAGTCCTCTGTGGTCACTATTCATAATTTAAAAAGCTCTAGGGATGATGGCATCTTGTACCCAGATGACCAGCTCAATGATGTAGCAGATGATAGGGAACAGGTATTTTTTAAATTATGTTTTACTTTTAATATTTTGATAATTTATTCATCAAATATCAGTTTTCAGAATTTTAAAACAAAACTTCACACAAAATATTTTTAGTTTCATTTTCCGAAAAATGGCAGATCTTATACTATTTATGAATTCATTTTATTTTATTTTTTATACATATAGATGTAATGAGTTTAATATCAATATGATTCTCAGTTTTTTATTTTTTAAAATTGATATATCTTCCCTCCCTCCCTCCCTCCTCTCCCCTTTTTTTTCCCATTATAAAGTCTGGCCAAAAAATCTTAACTGATCTGAAATGCCCTACATTACCTATGGCTTTAAAGAAAAAGTTTTGTTTCATATTTTATTATTAATTTCATATTTCTATATGAATTTACTAGTCTCCTTTTTCTTTAAGTGCTTTATCATTTATATTTGTATCTAAAATTTATTTAAATTTTTCAATCCCATAAAATTTTCATCATTTATACCTGTTTGGCTGAAAATTTTAAGTTAAAGCATTTAATTTTGATTTCTGTTATAAAAAGGTATAAAAAAAGGACTGATTTATCGTTTGATGATTTTACCTCCATACTATTATGACTAATTTTTCTTTTTTGTTCTGACATATTTTCATTAAGAATAGTCTTGGGGGGGGGGGGGATAAAATATTTTTGGTTTTTAACTTTAACTGTTGGTTTTTCCATCATCTGCCCTTTAAGATGTTTAGAATTGAATTTACAAACGGATTACTATCAAATGAAAGTAATCAGATCAATAATTTTTCATGTGATTGATTCTCCAATAGACTATATTAAATGATGATATTCTAAAAGTTTTACAAATTGTATTAATTTTTATAATCTTTTCTATTACATTTATTTTTTTTTCTTAGATAATTGCTGAGTATGAGGAAAGTTACTCTCCATTACCTCAATTAAATTGTGGAGATGTCACAAGTACCAGCTCAGTTTGTACAGGAAGCCCTGATTTGTTCAGTGTTGAAGTTGGATCCCATTGCAGTATTCCTTACAATGCTAGTGATGTAGAAATTACAGAAGATCCACACCCTTTAGGTAAGAATATAATCTTTAAAACAATAATGAGTCATGATAACTGACACAATTAAAGAGAAAAGATTTTTGTCAAAATTTATATATTTTGTAGTTGTCAAAATAAGTAATTGTTTTATAAACATTGTTGAGTATTAAAAGTTTTTTTAAAAAAATTATTTTCCCATTGAAATCTGTTTGCATATAAAGAAACTATGCATGTTATTTCAAGTAGAATAAAATTGTAGAATAAAAACATAAATAAAAACTTGTCTTTTCTTGAAATTTATATGAACTGGGAACTCTGATTTCCAAGTTCTGTTATTTAGTGCATGAAGATATGTAAAATGCTGCATTGGTTGGCTCTTTCTTCAACCATGTCAAAATATTCCATATGAAATATATTTCTTTTTGATGTTTAACTTTGAATTTAGAATAATTAAATGTTAATGTTTGTAATATTTGACTAACATTTGCATGTTTTAACATATGATTTAAAAAAAAAATCAGTTTATTATTGACATTGTAGTTCTGCTAAATAATCATGAATTATTTTCTTTTTTCTAAGGTGTGATGCCCTTACAAGTGAGGAGGGGTAGTGAGCCAGCTTTAAATTGTCTGTTTCCAGTATCTCCTACAACAGACCCTAATAAAAGGTGGTCAACTGCAGTTGTTATCAATACAGCTGACACTAGGGAAAATTCACCAGATGTCATTGTAATTATTTCTTTTATTATTAAGATAAAAGTGATACATATCTGATTCAGATAGGGTTTAGTTTTGTTTCTCCGTATTTGTACTTAAAGATTAATTTTTAGTTTCTTTTTATTGAGTTTTCAAATATGTTGTTTGATAGCAATTTTCCAAATTGATGAAAATTGAAATATGCAAAGCACTGATAAGATATTTGTCTCTGCCAATTTTTTTTAACAGCATTTGTTTTTAATTTTTTTTAATTATTTCTGTTATTTTCCTCTATATAAAAGGAAAATGGGAGAGAAGAGCATTGTGCTTCACCTCAAGGAAGTTCTGAAACTAATGGAGAGTCAAAAATGTCTTCAGTAGCTTTTATGCGAGGTTCTGGTCGTTTATCAATTTTAGGCAATAATGCTGAAACTTACAGATGGGTGGAAGCTGCAGATAGGCAACTAATTAAAGTAATTATTTTATCTTGAATGTATTTTTTTAGCAAGTGTGTTTTCATGATATATGGATTGCAATTAAATGATATATGGACTGTAAAAAAAATTGTTTCAAAATTTTGTTTTTAAAGTCAAGTAGTGTTAAGTATTTAGCTGCTAAATTATCAAAGCTGAAAAACTGTCTTAACAATAGATTCCATGCTCACACATTTTGACTTCTAAAATTTTGGGGGTCAAAGTCTTATATTAGATTGAACTACTATGAATTATTTATATAAATACCTAAATTCTGTGTTTTATCATATAAGTAGACAAGATTTAATTAGTAGACTTTAAAATATAAAATATTTCAAATGCTTTGTATTTCTTGTAAATTTTTTTACATTTATGTGAATAATTCTTCATTGCAGGATTTTAATGAAAATTTTACTCTAAAACCAATATCATATGAAAATTGCGATGCTGATGCTGGGAGTGATACATCTAGTATGAGTGATGAAAGGTAAGTTGAATACATATTGTGTTCTAAATATTTGTACTCTATAAACTATTTTAACTTTTTGCATTTGTATGTAAATTCTAATATCTTATTAAAAATTCACTAATCTAATGTTTAAAAAGTATACATAATAGATATTTTTATTTATTACGGAAGCAAAGTGAAGATTTCTACATATTTATTATATGCAAATCGGTTTTTACTTTTAGGGAAAGAACTGTAATTTTAAAGAATGAAAATGGACCTTTGGGTATTCATGTTGTTCCTGATTATGATATCAAAGGAAGGTATAAATTTTTTTTGCTTGTTTAACATTTTGTTTGTTTCTTTAGTTTTCTTAATATTTTTCATTCTGCGTAATATTTGAATTAGTCATATTGTGTCTTTCATTGTACATATGTTCTTATGTAAAACTTTTGAAAGATTTTCACAAGCAGAGAGTAATACTTCTATAGGAGAGAGAGAAAATTTTTTCATTAGGATGTGTTTAATCCCCCTCCCCCTCTTCATTCCAACAAAGAATTAACTCATATTTTTCTGCCTTCATATATGAGGAACATGTTTGAAGCCAGAAAATGTGTCTGATGCGAAGCTATTTCTAGCTTCTAATGGAATGCAGATGATTCTAATTCTCAAAAAGAGTCTTAATCTACTATTTATTTGAATATCATAGTCATTACAGTTTAACCCTGTTATAGCGAACCCGGTATATAACGAACGAAAATTTTGGTCCCGCCGTTTTCCTATTGTACGTAATTTAATTAGTATTGTGCCAGTTTAATGTAATCAATTTTAGTTGATTTAATTCATTAATGATAATTTTTAATAGATTTTACCATTTTTTTAATATATCATTATTGAATACACATTGCAACTAATGAGATATACATTTTGTGAACTCTAGCATTTTTCTTAACGGTTCACATAAAGCGAACCATCGGATAAAGTGAACAAAACTTTTGGTCCCTTGTAGTTTGTTATAATGGGGTTCTACTGTATTTTGTTAAAATGCTGAAGTTTATAATTAAAACCTGTTTGCGGTTGATGGGGATTCTCAGTCTAAACAATTATGAATCTAACTTATTTAAACTCTATTATTTCTAGTTTTAACACATTCTACAAAACTATTACTTTATACTAATTAAATATATTATTTATTTTTATTTTTCAGAGATACAGGTTTAGTTATTCAGGGAATTGAAACTGGTGGACGAATAGACAGGGATGGAAGGTTTCATGTTGGGGACAGAATAACAGAAATTAATGGAAAGAGCTTGCAGAATGTTAGCTTTCAGGCTGCTCAAGAGATATTTAAAAATGCTTTAAAGTCACCTCAAATTAAATTGGAACTGGTTAGAGGCAGTAACCATTCTAGGTCAAAAACGGCAGCTGTGCCTAAAAAACCGCCACCCCCAGTTTATCCAAAGCCAAATATTGCTGAACCCCAGAGAAAATCTGAGGAAGATGCTGCTGCTCTAGTTGAAGGAGAAGAAAGAGGTATTTGATTTTGCTTGATGTTTCAATATATATATATATATATATATATATATATATATATATATATATATATATATAAATAATTAGAATTATTTTATGATTTTTTTGAGTTTATTTATTGTTGATATCATCTTTACCCAGATCCACTTTATGGTCTGAGTTCTATGAAAATTTGGTTTACCTCTGTCTAGCTTTTGTGGAATAAACCACTGCAACATTTATTGTTAAACAAAAGAAAGATACTTTTAGCCACATGTCAGTGTAATGAATAACTGGAATCATGTTCTGTAGTAATATACTGAGTGCTTAATGAAACAAAAAAAATTAGTACATTTGTACTGCTATGATACAAGAAATATTTATTATATTAGGATACTCAATAGGAAGGCAAAGTCTTGCATCTGTATGAGGTTTTTTTTTTTTTTTTTTTTTTTTTTTTAGACACCCTCCCCCCTCAAAAAAATTTTGAGCATGAAGACATTATTTATTTTACCAAAGTGATATAAACTGGTGTATCCCTGATTTGCAAAGTTTGCTCCTCTTGTTTTTTGGTTCTTTAAATTTTGATGTGGAGTTTCTTTTATTTATTCTTATTCCCAGAAATAAGAACTCATACTTTTAACTATTGATAGTTTTGAAAGAGGTTACATTTAATGTTATTACTAGGAAGGGTTAAATATTCTTAGAATCACATACTTAGAACTTCTTACGTTTTAAATTAATGATAGTTAATTAATAACAAATAAGAGAAGAGTAAAAATTTTTACTTACCCTTTGCTTCTGCAGCTGGCAGTCTTTTTTTTTCCTCTGCATTTTTATTGTAAATTCAAGGCATATATAATTATATATACAGTCGGACTTCTGTTTAACGAAGTCGCTAAATCCCGAAAAAAAGTTCGTTATATGGAAAATTCGTTAAATAGAGATTTACCTTTTAAAATACTTTAAACTACACAAGACAGATTTTAAATTCATAAACACTAAATATTATTAATAAAAGTAATTACTCACACCTTTATTTTGTAAATTAATGTCTATTTGTTTTATACATCTTACCCATCAAACAGAAATCTGCAAGCAAAGCAAGAATAAAACTAAACATTGTCCGAGAATACACTGTATGATGTAAAATTAAAGAAAATTACATTAAAATTATTGAATTTTAATGACATTGCATTTATTATAATAAGTAATTTTAAGCTTACATTACCACATACGTCCTTAAATTTAATTATTGGTAAAGTTTGTTAATTTTTTCTGAGTTTTTTGTTTGAAAAAGTGCTTTATCTCATATGTCTCGCATCTTTGCAATGCACCAAAACCCCTTCAGGCGTATTTTCTTCAAACTGTAATCCGCGTCGGAATGTGTTAAAAGAAAGAATTTGTTTGAAATGTTCAGAAATATTTTGAGAAATATGGAGAAAAAAATATTGAATCACAAGAAAAAGTTTGTTAAATAGAGAACGCACTTCACTATTTGGAGATTATTTTATGAAGAAATTCGCAAAACGTTCTTGGTTCTAAAGAAAAGATTGCAAAATAGAGAAATTCGCAAAATAGAGGTCCGACTGTATATATATATATATATATATATATATATATATATATATATATATATATATATATATATATATATATATGTAGTTAATCGAGGACACACCATGAACAGAGAAGCAAGGATGCCGCGAGATGACACTCCGACTCACCTGGCCAATGAGAAAGAGGTTCGAGGAACATTTGAAATTCGAACTCTTGTGCATTGCTTCCGGTGCAGTTCTGATATAATCTGCGTAGTGCCTGCATGCACTTAACCAGCTGGGATATGTTCGGCCGTTGTAACTTCAAGGCACTAAGCCTTTTGTAAATATTTCTGTATATAGGTTCATTAAATGTTAGTATCCTTTAAGTGTTATTATTTAGTAATTGTTCTTCGAACGGCGAACTATCCCACATATATATATATATGTGTGTGTGTGTGTGTGTGTGTGGAAAAATGTTCTGGGATATTAATGACAAAAATTTATACTGAAATCCTGTATTTAGATTATCATGTAATGCTCATCTCTGAGTTCATGAGAAGTACATTTAAAGTGAAGACTCAGATTTATTCTAGCTAGTTAAAATCTAGTATTTCAGTTTTGCTGGCTTTTTATTTTATTTATTTTGAAAGTTCAGTCCATACTTTTTCAAAGTAATTCAGTTTATATCAATTTTATTGGATAAGTCATCGCTATCTTTAGAACAAAACTGTAGGAATAAGGTACTGAGGATTTTCAAGTTCATAAATTAATATAACTCTGTAGGCAACACTATGTATATTCTGAAGGTTTGATAGTTTTATAATGTTAATTATGTTTTTTCCTTCCTCTACAGTTATAAAACAAGTTTATTTGATTTTTTTATCTATTAACTATAATTGGACACTAGTTAGATGAAATAAAGGTAATTAAATTGGAAAAATTCTAGTTAGATGAAGTAAATTAAAAATAAAATTGATTAGGTTCTTTTTGTTTTAGAATTCTCATAGTAATTATCATAGACTGTGTCAATCTTTCAACATTAATATCTTATAATTTTTTTTTTTTCCATCTGAAATCAAATAGATTTTATATTCATACTTGTTATTTATTTTATTTTTTAAAATATTTATACTTTGTTTGAAAACTGAAATAATTTGCCTATATATTGTTCTGTTTACTTTTTCTTAATTCTCTTTTCAATTAGCTGGCGGAGTGAGTACTAAAGTTGCAACTGTTACACCCACAAAAAAAGTACCAGCATCTGCTACTCGTAGACTTGCATCTGCAAATACAAGAAAGATAGGGCGAATGCTGACAATTGAATTAACTAAAGGTAACTTAGACTTACATACATCTGTATGCAAAGTCTGTATGGGCTTTTTAAAATTAAATCCTCACTAGATGAAAATAAAGATATAGCTGCATAAGTTTAGATTGGTTAAACCAGTGTGACCAAATCTATCAAAATTTTGAAGTGATGTTAGTGAATTTATTTTATTTAATGTAAACTGTGAAATTTTGTGTATTAAGTTATTATAGTGACTACTGTAATCAGTGTATTCTAATATTTTATGTATATTGAACACTCTGCTTTTAAAAAGAATTGCTTAAATCTTTTATCTAGAGAGACCTTTATAAAAGTTTTAATCATAATTGTTAAAGTAAGATTCATTTCTGCTAATTTTTAATGTTTCTGTACTTTGGTGTTACAGAAAATCCACTCTGAATTCATTTAGTAATTTTGCAAGATTGTTTGCTTGTAATGTTTGATTTTTGTACTTTTTTTAACATTATTTAATTAAAACAGTTTATAAAAATCTTTCTTGTATAAAACTGGTTTTATAAAACATTTTTATCACTGTAATTAGGATACAACTGTTTAAATAAAAAATTTATCCTTATTTTGTTAAAAGGTTTGTTAATTTTATAAATATTTTTTTAGAAAATTATGTACAATGTGAAAATGAAACATTTAGTTTGAAAAATTATAGACTTAAATATTTTTATGAACAGCAAAGTTTATACTCTTTTTGATGTGTTAAATTTCACTTGAAATTTTTTGCTTATTGGAAAATTTTCCTTTGGGCAAAGCTGTAGGTATTTTAAATTACTTCTTAGTTATTTCATTTATAACTAAATATTTTAGGCTCTGCTGGACTGGGCTTCAGTATAACAACTAGAGATAATCCTGCAGGAGGGAATTCTCCCATATATATAAAAAATGTTCTGCCTAAAGGAGCTGCAATTGAAGATGGTCGGTTACAGCCTGGTGATCGTCTTCTTGAGGTACTTTTTCAAGTTAAAAAAAAGATGTATGATAAAGAGTTAAGAGTACCTTAAAATGCATGATTCTGAACTCCTAGTTTTAATTGCTGCATTTCTTAAATATTTTCCATCATATTTAAGGTTTTGTCTTGGGAAATATGGATGTTCCCCGTTTTTTCTACTTTCTTTGTAATCATATATTATTAAAACCTTCAAGTTCATTATTATTTTATAGTTTTTAATGTCATTAGTTATTTTACTTTTTGTTACTCTTCATTTCTCTTCCTTTGCATGCTTGTGTGTATGTATTTGTATGTGTATGCTTATACAAATTATCATTTAGATACAAATATTGTTAATCTCTGTTTGCACTAACCTAATTGCTTATGTTTCTAAATGCTGAAGTTAGGCTGCTTCTGTCTTGTGCAAACAGATAGTTTTGACTTTTGTATGGCTTTCAGATATGAATGCATGGTAACAATATTTTTTTATGAATTTATAATTCTCTAATTTCATTTGTTATCAATAAAATTCTTTAAAAAAGCCCCTTTTCTTTCAAAACTGAATGTTTATAACAAAATATTTATCTACAGTTATTTTTCTTATCATAAATTTGCTAAAATAAGGAGAATTTTTTTGTTTCAATATAATGAAGCTCTTATTGTTGTTAGGTTAATGGCATACCAATGACTGGGAAAACTCAAGCTGAAGCTGTTACAATATTAAGAAATATACCTCTTGGGAAAGCAGTGCAGCTAATAGTGTCGAGGCAGGATGTAGAAGAAACTGAAACTGCTGAAAATGAAAATGAAACTGTAAGTATCAAGACATACAAGTAATTAAAGTTATGATTTATATTTCTATATATATATATATTTACCATTCGGGGGCGATACTCGTTGCGGCAGGGGGTCTTTCGGAGGATGCCCGTGGCGGTACGGTATTCGTGCCGGGTCTGTCTAATCACATTGTGGTGTTGACATATGATTTGGTACACTGCCACATCCTGTTTGGGCAGTTTCCTGGAGGACTTGTAGTCAGCCGTTGGGTGATGACCGTACTAAATACATAGTCAGGGAAGGAATACTCGAGTGCCATAGATAACTTTTATTTGTCTCGAACCTGATGAAACATTGGCCATAGCGACCGCTAAAGTTGGCCGGGAAAGGATATGATATTGTATAAATGTTCTCTATGCTATGAAGTCACGAAAAAATGTCGCTCTTCAAGTGTGTTCGGGCTTAAATTACTTTGTGAGGTTATTATTACATGACCCTTGCACTCTGCACCTATTGGATAGAGGCCCCTGGGCCAGTTTTCTGGGCTCAAGCCTTGTGGCCTGTTATATAAGTTTGGTGCCCACAAGATTGGGGGTTAAGAGACAATATATTAATTACCTACTAATGCTTTTAGGTTACTCACAATAAAACTAAATTAGTTTGCTTATGCCCAAGGAATTTTAAAGGAAAATCAAAAGAATTTGGAAATTAGAAAAGGTTTTTTATTTTATATGTTATATATATATTTAAATTATTAAATGCATCACAATTGTAGTTCCTTTTCTTAATTTTCTTTCAATTTTCCTACATTGTAATGCTGAGAAAGATGTTATTAAGAATGTTACCCTTAAAATGTTGAGAATTTTTCTTTTTTAAAATAGGAGAAATTGCTACTGTTACCATTGAGATCTTAAACCTTACTAGTTCATTCATTTCGGAAGTTTACTGCTTGTATTAATTGTTTAAACTCAGACTTGTTTCACAAAAAATAAAGCGATATGTCTAAATTTCAGTATTCTGCTGAGAAATTCCATATCTTGAGATATAGCTGAAACGTCATGAAAATGGAATTTTATGATTTTGTAGATGCTTGTGTGCATTGGGTAATGTTTGGAAAACTTGTTCAAAGTGGTAATATTGCACAATGCCTTAAATTATAGGTTTTTCAGGACCAAGGGCATTATTAACAAATTTGGGAATTTTATGCATAAATATGTAATTTATAAGTGTAATCTAGCCACATGTCAGTGTAATGAATTATTAGAATCATGTTCTGTAGTAATATATTGAGTGCTTAATGAAACTGAAAAAATTAGTACATTTGTGCAGCTATGATACAAGAAATATTTATTATAGTAGGATACTCAATAGGAAGGCAAAGTCTTGCATCCGTATGAGGTTTTTTTTTTACCCCCCCCCCCCTAAAAAAATGTCAAGTATGATGACATTCTACTTATTCCACCCAAGTGATATAAACTGGTGCATCCCTGATTTGCAAAGTTTGCTCTTCTTGTTTTTGGGTTCTTTAAATTTTGATGTGGGGTTTCTTTTATTTATTCTTATTCCCAGAAATAAGAACTCATACTTTTAACTATTGATAGTTTAGAAAGAGGTTACATTTAATGCTACTACTAGGAAGGGTTAAATATTCTTAGAGTTACATACTTAGAACTTCTTACAGTTTAAATTCATGATAGTTAGTGATAAAAAAGAGAAGAGTGAAAATTTTCCTTTTACCCTTTGCTTCTGCAGCTGGCAGTCTTTTTATCCCCCGTCTGCATTTTTAATCTGCCTGTAATTAGTCTTTTTTTTAAATTAAATTTTTTTTTAAACTTTGAATTTTAAGTTTCCCTTTAACATAAAATGATGTGAATTGGTTCATGCCCAGGAAACATAATCAGCAGGCCACCAGCTGCCTACAATATATCAGAGCTTAATAAATTTTTATAAGAATTTTTTATGAAAGCTTTATTTTATAAATTACACAGAACGTGACACCCACACAGTGATAATAGTACTAGATGTATGAGGATGTAGTGTGAAATTTATCTAAATGATAAGCAGTTGTCATTATTTTGTTGGAGGGAATGAAAAGAAATTAAAAAATAATAAATCCCATACCTTCTTATACACTTACAAACTATAAATAAAATGCTGCAATTTCAGGGGCTGTCAGAAATATTCTTTACCACTTTTATAGATGTCACTTTCTAATTTTATGTGTTCAATATTTAGTGAATGCCACATATTTTTAACAGTTTTATTTGGTGGAAAAAGGGATTTTAAATAACAGAATTTTTTTCACATAATGAATCTTGTATTTCTTCATAGATCCCATCTAAAATTGAGGAAGAGGCAGGTATATTTCCATGGAAGCACAGAGAGATTTTGACCTTTCAAATACCTCTCAATGACTCTCATTCAGCTGGCCTTGGTGTGAGTGTTAAGGGTAAAAGTACATCTACAGCGAATGGATCAGTGGATTTGGGAATTTTCATTAAGTCAGTCATTCCTGGTGGAGCTGCATCAAAAGTAAGTGTTTTGTAATAATTGATTACCTATCTGACCTATATTTATCTATTTTTTGTTCTGTAGTCTATATATATAAAATAGTTCCATAACTGACTGACAGTTAACGCACAGATGAAACCGCTGGACCTAAAGGGCTGAAATTTTGCATGGCAATTCTTCTTATAGTGTGGGGGTGCACTAAGATTTTTGAAAATTCTTAGATTTTTTTAATTGAATTTTTAAGCTGTTTTTGTAACATCCCCCCCCCTCCCCCCAAGAAAAAAATACTAGGTGCGCCACTGGTTGTAATATTTTAATTGCTGATTTTTTGTTCCGAGTCATGGCATTCAATAGTATTTGTTCTTTGTGTTTTAATTTGTTCTCTGTCATAATTTCCTGTGATCAGTTTTAATGAGGTTAATATTAGCAAAAGTTTTGTTTAACACCCCCCCCCCCCAAAATATATATATATATATTATTTTTTTTATTTTTTGCAAAATTTTGAAAATGCAAAGGTTACCTTTTATTTGAAACATTTCCTTATTCACAACATATTTGAATGTATAACTTTCTCTTTCTAATTAAAAAAAAAAATGCTTGCTTGTGTCTGTAATCATATGCTTTTTTTAAAAATTATGGTATTATATTGCAGGATGGTCGTTTGCAAACCAATGATCAACTTGTTAATATCAATGGAATCTCTCTACTTGGAATGAGTAACAGTAATGCTATGGAGACACTTCGAAATGCTATGACTCAGTCAGATGGCCCAATTCGCAATGCTATAATTCTAACAATTGCTCGTAGGATCTTCCAACCATCTGAAAGTGAAACTAACAGTAATGTTCAACAGAAGACTGATGTTAACTCCAATAAAATTAATAATGGGAAAATTTCTATGGATACTTGTGATGCCAAAGAAAGATTGAGAAATTTTTCTCAAAATATAACTCGATCGAGTCAGCTTATTTCTGACTTGGATAGTCAACATAATGGATCTTCCCTTCCAGGTTGTAATCCTGTTATTGAAAGATTAACAGGGCAGGTTTTTAATTCAAATGCTGAACTGTTAAAAGGTAATGCTCATGATATTTATGGGTATTCAAAGCATGATCCTAAAGATTTGATTGGTGATAATAGTAAAACGTACAGTGCCACATTAAGCTCAAGCCAAAATGAAACAGTTATTATTGAAGGAGAATATGATCCTTCTGCAAAGAAACTAGAAGATCCTCAGCAATTACTTAATGGACTTCCAGAACCTTCAAATGTAGCTCCTGCTGGTAGTCAGTAAGTTGTATAATTATTTTGTATATGTACTTAATTTGTATCTTATTGCCTTTCCATTTACTTTAAAATCTCAAGTATACAGAGGCTGCACACATTTTTAGCCGATGTATATTGTATTCACAAAACTAAATTACATAAAATTCTTGTTTTTTAAATGTTCTATTTGACATCCCTTATTCTGAACTATCTTTCGACACCGCAATTTCCAGGATAATAATGCCTTTTGAAGTGTCAGAAGAAGTATTCTTTCTCATTCCTCCTGAACAGCTTTCCAGAGTCCTGTAAGGGTTTTGGGACGAAGTTTGGATAATGCAGATTTTAAAACTCCAAAAGCACAAAAATCCATAGGTGATACATCGGGAGATTTAGTAGGGATATCAGTGAAGGGTATGGCCTTGATACCAGTTTTTTGTTCCATTTCTTCTAGGAAATTTACAGTGGATTTTGATGTGCGACTGCTAGCTTTGTCCTGATGGAGTCTCACAGATTGATGGCACTGTGGGTAAAGCGATGGTATTTCATTCAGAAAAATTGGCGATAAAATATGTTCCTGATAGTATTTGGAGTTAATCTTGATATATTTTTCCACTCTCTTTATTTTTCACTTGCCATTATAAGAAAAACCAGCAACAATCATGAATCCCTTAGAAAAACTTTCTTTCGATTCTTTGAACCATGTACTTAAATTTTTTTCTCCCCTTTTATGATAATAAATGGCTCTTTTTTTGTTGCAATCATTTAAATACACCCATGATTCATCTATTGTGACAATTGTTTTCCATTTTTCTTTGGATAAGTGTTTCTCATATAGAATTCTGCAGCATGTCCTGCGTTCAGCGATATGATTTGGAAGAAGACGATGCACATTGTGTTTTTGCGCTTTCTTAAGATTTAAATCAACATTTATCATTTTGTTTACAGTGGACACCGAGCATTTTAATGATTTTGCAACTGTCCTTTGACTAGGGAGATTTTCTTTTAACATTAAACAACGTACCTTTGCAATAGTCGAAGATGTCCGTTTTTTCCTTGGATACTTGTTTGGAATTTTTGTCCCACTTGAGGCTCCAATTTGACGTTTTTTTTCCTTTCTTATTGATGATATTACCTATCGACACTTTAGATATCACAAAACCATGACTCTCACATCGTTTTTGGATAACAGAGTATGCATATTTCTCTTCGAAAAGAGCATAAATATAGCCTTCGAACCACTGCTTTGTTAAAAATGCCATTTTGAATAAAAACAAAACTTTCAAGCCGCAGACGATAATTTTGACTTTTAAAAACATAGTACAATTGCAATTATTTCTTATGCAGCAAAGGATTTTTTATGACCGCTTACCAAAATCGTCTAAAAAATGTGCGAACAGCCTCTGTAATACACACTTTTTTTCACATTTTAGTCTGCAAAAATGAGGGTGCATATTATACTCGCGTACAAAAAAAAGTTTCAAACATTAGTTAAACGAACGTACAGCAAATGTAAGACATTGTCACAACACGGGTGCGGGTGCATCTGCACTCCGTGATTCATCTACCCGTTAACTAAGCAGGTATTCCTTTTAAACAAACGGAACTCACCGTCCATATCATACATGCATTCGTTTAATAACAGGTCCCTTGAAATAATGATAGTTCCTGGTTGTTGCAAGTGCAAAAAAATATTTTATTTTACTGATTTCCCTTAAATTTTCTTCAAGATGGTCCTATATGGCAGCAGAAAAATTATGAATTGTCATTCTCACTGCTGTCTCATGTTTAACATTATGGGAGGATGGGCAGTTGTCATTAAATGAGGATGATGATGGTGATATACATTACAACGGTACCAATACTTATGACATAGACGCAATAGCAATAGATGAGCTGTATTCTAGTGAAAGTGATTAAGACTGATAATATGACAGTATCGTTTGTTTTGAATAAAAATTTAAGTTTATTTTCTGCTGAATTTAATGTTTTCATTTATTTTTATTACGAATTTTATTTCTGCTAATAAATATTTGTGCAATTTTTAAATGAAATATTGAAAAGTTATGGTTGCGTATTATAGTCGAATTTTAATTTTTTCCGAAAATTTCACACAAAATCAAAGCATGCATATTATACTCGGGTGTGTATTATAGTTGAGATTTTACAGTAATTATATATATTGAAAATACTGTAAGATGCCTGGTGAAGTGGTTATAAGTGTCAAGTTGCCACACCACAGATCCAGGGTTCAACCCTGCGACTGGGCAAGGTCGACTCAGCCTTTCATCCCGTAAGTGGATCAATAAAATGAGAACCAAGGATGCTTGGGAACTAACTCTGGGGGTCCCGCGTCAGGTTGACCACTTAACAGAGACATATGCTGTATGGTACCCCAAGCCCATGGTCATGAAAGTGGAAATGGGCAGCGCAGGCCTTGGTCCATAGTGCTGAAAAGCAATTTGGACTGTTGTGCTATGAGTTAGTTAGAAAATACTGTAAAGAGAGAAATTTTATTTGATGCTACACAATTCATGCAATCCTTGAAACTGCCCATTTTTTATCTTTTTAGAATATTTTTTGAGTTTACTATTATTTATCCTTCTGAATCATCATATATTGTGTGTTGGAAAAAGATGTTATAAATCTCTTCTTGACTAGTTATTAAGTACAGTTTTTTCATGATATTCCATAAACTTGCTTTTTTGATACTTAATAGAAAACAGAGGTCTTCGGGGAATACCTTTTTTGTGGGAATTCTTGTGACCTTAAACATGGATATCATGTCTGTTCACCTTAGGGGTGAAGTGAAATATTAGATTCCTTGCTGAAAACAATTAGACTGTCAAAACTTTCTGACCATTTCTGTGTTCATTTTGTCAAATAATTTAATATACATCTAATGATCTAGCTTTTCAAGGCCTTTTGAATTTTCTGTAGTTTCTTCCATGAAATCTTTTGCCATGTCTCATGCATCATACATAGTTCCTGATTATCTTGCTAAATGCCTATATTTCTCTTAACTGGAAAATTACAGTGTTATCACTCTCTCCCCTATCTTTATAGTCATCTGTAGATCTTTTGTGTTGTGGCTTTTGAAGGCTTATATTTGCTTGCATCTCTGCCAAACAACCATCACAAATTTATATTATTTATGTATTTCCTTTTCAAATAATTTATCTCTTAACTGACTTCTTTCCAGGAATCTTTAAGTATTGAAAGTGAATATTTTGGGAAGAATTTTCTTGTATTTCATTAAAATTTCATAATTGTTTTGATCTGCTTTATCAGAAATGTGCTTGTTAATGACCATTTATAAAAAAAATTCAGATAATTTCTTGTATTTGAAAATCTTTTGAATTCATTTTTCACCTTTATTCTAAATAATTACTTCTCTATTAAAAGTGTTTTATTAAAATTTCCAGAACACCTGCAACTTTTTAGTAACTAATTAATACTTTAAAATTTAATGGAAGGAAAATTAGTTCTATGTTATGATTGTAGTATTTTGTTAAATTATTATCTTAAATATTCTCAGGGGCTTTGAAATACTACTAGTCATTAAGAACACCCCATTTTTGTTTCTTAAACAAATAGGACAAACCAGATAAAAGTAAACTAAAATCTTATATTTATATCAAAGGAGATTGAACTGAGGAAAATCATTGAAGCTTATGTGTATATTGTGTTAAATTGAATTTTGTGGGATTCTCATTGAATGTTTATGTGGAAAGTGTGTCATTTAGATCTTTGGTTGGATAAAAATTTATAAAGCTACCTTTTTGTTCTTTTTCCATTCTCATTTTGTTCCTTTTTAATTCTTCCAATGTTAAAAATTTCCTCTCCCCATCCGCTCTCATTCTCTCTTAAACTTAAGTTTCAAAATCTTATATTTACATTTTTAAATAAGTTTAATAAATAGTAACGAACATTTGCATTTAATAAATTATCTTTTATAATTTGCTATATTTCTTTGATAAATTTTCATATGAATGTTGAAAATAAAAATTTGTAAAATATTGATGACAGAATGAGGACAAATTTTTAGTTTGTAGAAATATGAATCCAAGTTCTTGTATTATGTAAACAGGTTATCCTTAGATGAATCCAACCCTGGTTTTGCTAGGGATGGTTTTGGCCGACAAAGTATGTCTGAAAAAAGGCATGCCCAGCTTGATGCTCGCAATACCGATACTTATCAAAGAACAAAGAAAGCCCGAGAAGATAAAGATAAACACAAACAGGAGTTTGAAGATGAATATGACCAAGAAGGTATGTAATTAATTGATGAGTGATTTAACTTGTAACTAAAATTATGTTCATAAGTTTATTTCTTATTTCCTTTTAAATTTAAAAAGTTAAATTTTAATTTTTGGTTTAACTAAGCAGTTTAGAGTGTTCTTTTGGATTAAAGTCTTTCTTTTATTTTGAAAATAATTATTTTGTGTTTTATTTATTAATACTATGGTTGGTTTTAAATCAATAAAAATAATGTGAAATATATAATTTGTGACTCCTAAATTTTCCTTGTTTTACAAAGAATTTTTTTTATATGTATACAATGTAAGTCATTTCATTTTTTGTTAACCCTTTCGCGACGGGGCGCCTCTGCCTAAGACGCTCGCTGGAGACAGAGCGTTGGCGAAAGGAATCATCCCACAGGACGGGGGTTTTGCGTAGCTAAGCCTAACTTTAAGAAAAAAATCACAAAAAAAAGTTTAAGCCCTAGCATCTTAATTTGTGGTACCGTTTTAGATTATTAGTTAAGCTGTCATATACGTTAAAATTAGCCTTTAATAATCTTTTCTTTAATTTACACTAAAAAATATATAAAAAATTCGCTTACCTTAAGAAATAATTTTTGAAAGCTCTATTCAAATTATTCCGAAGTATTAATTGACAAAATACATTAATAAAGTTAAAAATTAATTTAAAAAACAACACAGACTATTTACAACAAGAAATAACAATATTTAAAAGGAAGCCTGAGCGTGGTAAATCTTGAAGCACGGAGAAACGCAAAAGTCCTACATTGCATGATCTACTAGCATAAAATGTTTGTTGATTTTTCCTTTGTTTTAGCACGGTTTGTGAACAAACTATGCACCTTCAGTATTATCATTGCAAAACAACTATTTTATATCTGCAATACTTAAATTTGAATATTTGGCTGATTTAGAAGTTGATGGAGCACTTCTTTGAGCGTGTGTGAGCAAAACTGTTTGTTTCTTCAACAATCAAATTTAGTAGATTATCATCAAAGAAAATAGTAACAAAATCAATTTCTTTTTCAGCATTTACTACAGAATTTGTCTCGATGTTCCAATAAATGTATGGGGATGAAATTCCTCCAGCGCTTGAGTCTAAAAAAGTATCTTGAGTCGAACTTCTATTGGAAGTGCAAGGCAGGCAGTGAGCTCAGTCTCTGACAAAACATCCGTATCAGAATCACTAGAAATATCACTTTCTAACTTTTTAGACAATGAATCCTCACTCTCATTTAGGTCACTAATTGGCTCATTTATCATGCGAATATATTCTTCCTCTGATAAATAACGTTTTCTCGCCATAACTGGAGTCAAGGCTTTCCGAAATAAACAGGGAAGTACGCGAAATGTAACCGAAAGCAACGCAAAATGTAACAGAACTGACGATAACAACCCAAAAGAGACCCCAATATAGTAGCGGAAAAAAAATTTCAAAAATTATTCGAAGAGATAGCAGAAGCGCGAATGTTTATAACACGTAGAAAGTTAAAGAGCCAAGCTCTGTTTGTTTACATTATACTTTCCCTCCTCCCCCGCAACAGCTGATGCGCAAAATACCAAATTCAGGCAGAATGTGAACAACTGAAGGTCAGAATACTAACACTATGTTCAGTTCAAAAGTAATGGACACCGGGCGCCATCTAGGGGTCATTAAAAATTGTTCCAGCTTAAAATGCACATATGCATCACCCGTCCACCGGGTTCATTCTTCAGCAATGCATGGGTGGGATGCCCGGCTGTGAGCGACATTCGTAGGGAATGCATATATGGGACGCCCGTCCTGAAAGGGTTAAAATAAAAAATTTCTCTGATAGTGCTAACGTTATCTTCATTTAGTAAACATATTTTTTGCAAATCTTTGTTATTGATATCTTTGTTATCTATGATATAAAATTCTCTTGAAATCTGCAATTTTTTTTGTTTGGTGTCTTTGTTATGTATAATTTAATCAGTATTCATTGACATTGTTAGATAATCATGACACCTCCAAATAAAGGAAAGCAATTTTCTTCTTATAAGTACAGGGATGAGGTCTCTTACATCTGTTTAACTTTAATTTTTAAAAAATGCATGAAAATCCATTAGTTTTTTTTTTTTTTTAACTTACTGCAATTTTTGCCATCAATTTTAAATTTGTCACTTACATTGTTGCATTCGAGATAGATTACAGAATCTTTCAGAAATGATATACTTTAATTATATTAGGAAATTTTTTTACAGCATCTTCTACTGCCAAAAATTCAGAATCTGAGGAAGTCTTGGGTCCATCATTGGGTCTACGAAAATCAAGTAGTTTAGAGAGTTTACAAACAATGATACAAGAGTTAAATAAGGATGATGAAGCCATGAAACGAGCCTATCAGTCTGGAACTTCTAGAAGTTCTCGTAGCAGAGGGTGCAACGAAAGCTTCAGAGCTGCAGTTGATAGGTCCTATGATGCTCCTGCATCTGCAACAATGGAAACATGTAAGTTTTGTATGGTAATACAAATGCATGGAGGTCTTGGGTTACTGAACTGATAAAATAGTGCTGAAATTAAAGATTTTCTGCACCATTAATATTTTTGTATTAAAATTCTGTGCATAAAGCAGTGGATGTAATCTTTTGAAAAATTTTTGGTTACAGTTGCTGTGTAATAACTGCAGAACATTTTAATTAATTAAGCACTTATAAATTTTATATTTACATTATATTTTTTTCTTTTAGTGGATGAAGAGAGTGAAAGTGGTAGTTCAGTCGGTCATATGTTGGCCAGAAGTGCTGAGTTACCAGATGCCAATCAAAATGTGAATGTTGATCCCTTTCAGGATGACTTACTCAGCATGTACTGTAGAAATAGTAAATCCTCCAAGAAAAAGAGCTTACTCAAAGGCCTAGGTTCTGTTTTTAAGTATGTGTTTTTGGTCAGCTATGTGCTTATTTATTAATTTGTATTAAATTATATTTTGTAAGTCAATATTAAGCAGCTTTCATATTAACTTCTTTTAAAATCAATTGTAACTGCTGGTCAGAATAGTTTAAAATAATGGTTCTTGAAAATGAGAGCTTTATGAACACTTACTTCAGTGGCTCAATAACTCTGTCTAGGTAATAATATACACAAGAAATGTACCCCATGCTATTTTGTGTTTAATCTCTATTTATCTATTTTTTACCTTCAAAAGGGTAAAATCTTTTTGTCCAGAATAATTTGCATTTAGTCTTCCTTTTGTTGATTACTTAATGACTCAGCCTGGGGGGATTCTTTTGTATAATCCTATCATTAGATTAACAAAAGGATGGCCAGTGACTCAATCTTGTATTTAGGTGTATAACAATATCTCTTTAATTTAATAACTTGTGGTTTACTTCTTTACCCTATTTCACCAATGTTTGCCCCACTAAAGCTGTATGGGGTGTTTGCATAATTAGGATTAAACCTGTACTTCTGAAGTTTTCTTTGAAATTTCTCGAAGACTTTTTATTATCAGGATAAGTGACTTTATCTTTGGGGCATATGTATTTTTGATATTTCCCTTCTGTTTTATTTTTCTGAAGGTATCCACAACATAAACTTTTCTCTTGATGATATTTTTTTCCCCACCCCCATAAAGTTTCTTGGTTGAAGGACAATAAAAACAGAGCTGCCTAATGCTGAAAAATAGTGTTAGTTACATTCTGTACATGGTACATTCTGTATGTTGTGTAGAATGGTATCTTTGCTCTCATTTACATTTCGTAAATAGGCTTTATCATATTTTGTGCCGTTTGCCTTTTATTTTCATTGTTGTGAAACATTTATCAGTGCATTCATAACAAAAAAGAAAAAGTTTGATTAGAGATCAATGTAAACTGGGCATGAAGACCCTCCTCTTCCCTTCTATTGAAAATTTTTTTTTTTCTAGTTTTGTATAACATATTTTAAGTATTTTGTAAAATCAAAATGATTATCTAAATACATATCTGGTGTGAAATAAATCCCTTTGCAATGAGTTTTCACTTGTTATTACACAATAGTACAAAAGCAGTTTATCATACTATTTCTTAAGGTTTGAGCAAAAACATAGTAAATTTTTCCAAAGCCAATCTTAAACACTTAACCCTTACATCGGCTCATCGGTCTAGGAGACCGCTGGTGCACCTGTTCTGAAGGGTGGGGGTGGGGTGGGGTGGTGGTGGAGGTGAACAGACTGTTGAGGGTTTGTGAGTACTTCAGTCGGGTCCTGACCTTCAAGTACAACACATCATAGATTTTTGCTCGCTCGTATTTTGGCGGTAAATTTAATCTTTGTAAAATATAGTCGGTCTTTTGGACTGATGAGCCTTGAACTGATTTAAATTTTTGCCGGTCTGTATGACCGATAAGCCTTCAACTGTATTAATTATCTGTCAGTCTGCATGCATTCTATTTCTAAGATCTTTGCTTTATTGTTGTAGCTAGCATGGCTTGAAGAATTCCTCCTGTTTCACAATGAACCAGACATTTTGTCTCTCTTGCGCTATCACAGATTGAGGAATCGGATTCTGAAATTTTTGTTGAATAATCTATTTTTTATTTAACCTTTTCAAGAATGAGAGGTGGCAGTAGTTTTGTATTATAACTGCGAAATATAACTGCGACTTATAACTGCGAAAAACTTATAAAAATAGGAAAATATCCTAATTTTATAGCATGGTGGTCTATGAGACCAAAGAGCTGGAGAACAGTATAAAGACAGGTGAGCCGATGTAAGGGTTAAATATCACACAAAGTTAGAAATATTCAAAATGTAGTTTTACCTATGAGTTGAACTGTGTATTTATAATTTATTTTTGTTTATTTGCAAGGGCAAATAAGTCATTGATAACAATAAGGGCCTGTTCACATAGAATTCGTCACCGTCAACATTAAAGATTCCGTTGGCACTGATTGGCTAAATGAGTCATTTATTGGTATATCATTGGTTAAAAAATTTTATGGTGATACTGACAGATTCTGTGTGAACAGACCTTAAGCCTCGGGCTTAAATCTATTTCATTCTATACCTGAAATGTCCTAAAAAGTAAAGAAAAAAAGTTTGAGAGAACGGTGTGGAAACTATGTGCAATTATTTGTATAGATATGTTCCCTTATTAACTTTATAATGAAATGAAAGTTTAGAAGGCCTGTATTTTTGAAATTGTCAGATGATATGATTGCAGCTCCCATCTTTGATCCTCAAAAAATATTATTTGTCATTGGATTAAACATTTATTATATTTGAAAGATTTATTTTTATTTTTTTTCTTCTGTGGATATCAATGCCCAAAACAACTTTTGGAGTTATTGAAATTCCAATTTCATGTTGAAATTTCTGATCTAGATTTGGAAAAAACAGGAAACATTCTCAAGATCTCAAAGGCAAAGATGATGAGACAATACAAGATGATGTCTTCCAGGCTCATCTAACTTTGTCTAAAGATCAAGATAGGTACGAGTTTGTTTCTATTTATCCACATTTTTGAGGATTTTCCTCTAATCTCCAAATTAATAAAATTATTCCTGTTAATTCTTTTATCATATTTCCCTGTCAATAGTGAATTGTTTAAAATAAATTTTATTTTCTTTACTTGCATGCATCTGTTATTGAGGAATTTCTTCTTATATTAAAGGTTTGGTCTTGTTAATTGATATATATAAGGATTAAAAATTTTCTGAAAATTTTTTCTTCCCATGTTTCTATCAGCAGAGTTCATACAGACCTTAAGAATTCTTTCTTTTGGACATTAACTAAAGGTCCTTTATTTTACTTCGCAGAAAATTTTTATAGATAAAAAAATTGCAAGGATCATAGTTTGTGTCAAATTATGACTTTAAAAAAGTACTACAAACATGTACTAATACATAAATTTGGCTCCTGATATGCCAAATTTGATTCATTATTTGCATTAAGTTCTAATTTATTGAGCCATAGTGGATTTCCCCAATGTGGCAAGATGATTTCAAATTTCAAATCTCAATAATTCTTATCAAAATCACACTAAATTCTGTTCTTATTCTGAAGTCTTGACTCTTTTTACAAGATGTAGCCTATACAATGCTTTTTTAAGTTTCTCAGTTTTTCCCCAACTGTTAGATCTTTCCTCTTAGCATCTCTTAGTACACTGAGATGTTTCAATACTGGGCAAATTTTACCTTTGGATCCAGTCTGTACCTGTGCATGTATGTCTGTGGTGATAGTCTTTTATATTTTATAATTTGCAATATATTTTTATGCGATCATCAAATTGTTCTGATAAATGAGCTCTAGCTTTATATTCAAGTTAGTGTGGTTTACAAATTTCTTATATTAATTATACTTTAATTCTGAACTGCAAGCCCTCTTTTGCATTATTTCAATAGAAATAATCTGAAACTGAAATTAAAATTATGAATGACTACACAATTTTAAATAATTCAAATTACGGAGTTTAATTATTAAAAATACTGTTTCTTTCTATAATTAAAAAAAAAATTATATCTATCCTTAGATATATTGTTTTGTCTTCAGAAAAGATTGACATTTTCTTTTAATAAGGAGGTTTAAATTATGGCTGTGCATACTGTCTGTCTCCATGTTGTGTTAATAAAAATAAATAAAAAATTCTGCATTATTAT
Source organism: Dolomedes plantarius (assembly GCA_907164885.2). Taxonomy (NCBI): domain Eukaryota; kingdom Metazoa; phylum Arthropoda; class Arachnida; order Araneae; family Dolomedidae; genus Dolomedes; species Dolomedes plantarius. Next base: position 218,131,936 of record OU015491.1, read on the forward strand.
AACTCTTGCATTTCATAGACTGTTGTTATGCACTGATTACTATAACAGTTAAATCATTTGTAAATACTTCCTAACATTTTTTGTCATTTTCCAGAGCTTCTGACATCACTAGCAAAGAAAGTGATCTTCAGAAAAGGCAGCTACCTCAAATACCCATTCAGACAACATCAGCACCCAATCTTGACTCTATTCCAAACCGACAAGAAAGAATGCAGAGTCTACGAGAACAACATCAGCGCATGCATCAAAAACGGCAAGGACATTACCCTTTAGATCAAAAAGAAGAGTACTATGAAAATGAACTGAAAGAAAAGGAAAGCAAATATGTAAGTGTTTGTACCACTATTAATTGTCACTTAGTGAAAGTGAGCGATTATTATAAAAAGTTAATCCAGAGTTGTATGACTTGTGATATGCTTATAAAAAGTATTTGAAATCTACAAGAAAATTTAATATGTAATCTAAGGGGCTTTGTTGAATCTGAAAGAAATAGAAGATCCCGCATGGAGAGCCCCAGGCACGCAATAATATGTTGAGGGGAAGCCTGCTCAGTAGAACACTTGGAGCAGACTTCAAAACATTTAGAACCCTCAGAATATGTCAAAGATGCCTGCTGAAAAAGCGAGTAAAAGTAGTTTGATCTTTCCTGTTACAACTAAGTGCCTGGTCGATTACTCTGATACCAGTGATGCACTGACGCAATGAGCCAAGTGGTTTTATTTTTGAGTTTAGTTTTGGAAAAAAGCTCCATATATGTTCATAGGTGTAGCGTGCTTCTAACTTTTTTTTTTTGAAAGGGGGGCACGAATTAAATTCAGTTAGGGCCCTCCTAACCGCATTGACTGCTGGACGGTCTTTTAAATATGTAATATTATGATTTTTTGAAAATGAATAACAATAGAATTGATGTTTGAGTAGTATTAAAAAATTATACAATGAGAATAATCAATATAATATAAATAAAATGAGAAAAAAATATAGCATCAAATTTTTGTTATGGATCATAATCATTGTTAAAAACTATGGTACGGTTAAAGACATAATAGGAATCTTATGTCTTTAGCCGTAACCAGTTCCGCAGTTTGAAAAATCAGAAAAAACCAACTTTCTTAAAAGTTTTCTACAATTTTCCGATTTTAACTGAACTTCTATTAACGTTTTAATTTATTTCAAGTTAAGTTGGGGGAGCACGTGCCCCTCCGACACTACGCCTATGTATATGTGAGAGATGCAGAAGGCACCGAAGCCTTACAAACACCTGCTTTCGCCAGGAAGTCTGTGATCTCATTGCCCTCAATGTCAACATGAGAAGGAACCCACTGAAAGTGGATACGATGAGATAAGGATAGACGTTTCAGCTTTTTATCAATAGTCACTCTTATATTATCCCTTACTCTATGCCAACTGGCCAAGTGTTGGATAGAACTTCTGCTATTCGACAGGATTAAGATATTTTTTTGAGTGAGTGATGTAATGAAATGAAGGCCTTTGTGTATGGCTATTAGTTCACTATGAAGAAAAGAGAAGTCGGGATTCCTCTTCTGAATCTTTACCTCTTGGTTTTGTGATTTGATGTAAATTCCACTGCCAGCAGAATCTTTATCATTCCTACTACCGTCCGTATACACCCAAACAGCATCCTCTGGAATACTCTTAATTCTTCTGAGAGCCAGTTGCCTGATATATATATATATATATATATATAGGAAGATCATTTTGCTTGTTCACTTGAACAGGAAGGTCAGTATGAAAAATGACACCAAAAAGTCCCTCTGAAGGATCGATACACTGAGTCAAGTTATGCCATTCCACATTTCCTTTGTGTTTATAAAAGATAGTACTTTAATAACTGAAATTGAAATGCAATTGTATATAACAATCTGAACATTGTTTTATTCTAAGCATGGTCTTAGACATACATTTTTTGCCATGAATCATAAGGGGATTTATAAAAGTGTGAGCAATCTAGGCAAGAATTTGTAAGAAACAAAATTATTATTTAAGCTCAAAATCCTTAAGTGCTTGTTCAGATAGTTTTTTTGAAATTTCATTTTAGTTCATTGGAGAAAAGTGTTATTTACTGTGTATGTATTTCCAGAGTTTATTCAGATTTTTTTTCCTAGTGACAAAATTAAAAGTACAGGCAGTACATACAAAAGTACAGGCCAAAAAAGTTGGGAAATCAGTACTAATATAAATAATTATGGAAATCAGCTTTTGACAAAAACAGGTGTAAATCAGAGCTTCATCACTTTTGCCCCTAGAAAGATTTCTTCAATGACAGTGCAAAATCCTGTAGCTACATCATTCAGTTTCCACTTGGTTAGCTTCCCGGAGGTGTAGAAGTAATCTTCTAAAACAGCTGGTGGGAAAACAAAAGTTGCCCTTTAACATGAAGCTAAAGGACCCATCACTCCATATTCTACGAAATTCTTTTCCCATTTACATTAATGTGCCTGGCCTTAAGAACATGAAATAGTATTAATTTAGGACATCTTGACTGTAAAAAAGGCCATTCATCATGGGAAGTAGAAAAGGGTTGCTCATAATACTCATACATGGGTCTCTGTGGCCTCTTAAATCCTAGTTAGTTAATTTCTTTGAGCAATGAAACTAGCAAATTTTTCTTGTTAATTTCATACCAGCATGTATACATGTGTGAATTTAAAATTTTGCATGCAGCAAAATTAAGCTGTTAAATTCATCTAATCTGTTCCGTATTAGCCATATCTGTGTAAATATGAGAATGAAAAAAATTCTTACCAAGTGCTTGAAGATTCCTGTATTGTGTAACTAGGCTCCTGAAGTAGTTTATAATGGGGTTGGATATCCCTGGATTTCATCTGGATGTTTGAATAATTTCTGGAAAAATATGTGAGTTCTCATAAATTATTATTACTCATAAAGTTAATTATATTTCAAACTTTCGTATTTATTTACAGGCTATTCCTGTGGAAGTTGTTCATGGGCGATCACATAGCTTAGATATTTATAAAGAGTCTGCTCCGTATGTATTGTTTATTTGTGGAATTTTTTTAAAAGCTTATTAAATATAATTGAATAGTTTGAAATGTCTGCTACTAATATTTTTTGTTGTATTTAACCCTCTTATCATTCTATCAGGAACTGATTGATTATGAAAAAAAATAATAAATTGTTTGCTCAAATCACAGTTTTATAGGTTTTCTTTTACTAGCATGTTTAGATTTATTTTAAATTCTTTTTAAGTTTAAAATGAAAGAGGATTCTTCAAATCCTCTGATATTTGATAGATATGATTAATTTTGTAGCTGTATTGAGCAATCTCTCAAGAGTAGCTTAACCTTAGTCATTAAATTCATTAGAAATTTTCAGTAAAACATTCATTTTTTTAAAGAAAAATATTTTTATGTTCATAAATTTAAACTATAATATGAATTGTTCTTCACTTTTCTCTTTTCTTGCCCATTAATTTCCTATTTAATAATTAAGGCAGTTTAACTGTTATCTTTTTGGGCATTGTTAGTGTAAGAGTCTTGTAAAAGAATATCAATGAATGCCACATCAAAACTTATCATTTCTTTAATTAGCTTAAGTAATTTTTCCTAAATAATTTTTTTTTAAAGTTTTTCTTAATGGGTTCCCCAGTACATTCCCAGAGAGATGAAACTAAAACATCATTATGTAATTATCCATTTCCACTTAAACTAGTGCAAAAATTAAGAAAAAAATAAGAATGTGTTTGTGGAAAGTGACGTACTAAAATAGTTTTTATAACACATGAAAGATAACATTAATTTGGCCTTAGACTTTCACATACAGCTCTTATTTTCTAAGGAGATATCATGTGCGTAGGAATTATATTTTTACAGCTTGCATCAAAGTTTCTAAATTTGTATTCCTTTTTTTAAATAATTTGGCTAAAGATCCAATGAAAGCTAGCTCTTTTTGTTGTGGTGGAAAATATTATTTATTAATTACAGTTTATATACCTATTTCAATGTCTTTTGGAATCTTGAATAGGCAGCTAGTGAAAGTATGAAAAATGGATTGGTGTGGAATTGCATACAAATTACAGAAGACTTGAGCAATGCATTTCTTTTTGAAAAAAGGAATATGCTATAATATAAATGGCAGTAATACATTTAATATTCAGTTATTGATAAATTAAGGTATAAAATTATGCTAATTTTGTTACTAAATGTTCAAGCCCTCTGAACCTGCTTAAACTTGAATTTAAACTGTTTATAAACCAATACTTGTTTTTTCTTCCTTGTAGAAAAAAATAAATGTGCATTGCAGCATTAAAAAGTACATAGCCTGCCATGATTTAAATTCCTACATTCTGTGCTGAAGTTGGCTCCAAATAGTTTTTAGGTGATAAACTTTTGAAGTGATAAAGAGACTGTTGAGGACCCTTACACAAAAATGTAGTTTTTTCTTTTTGGCTCGCAATAATGTACTTTCTTTTTGGGGTGGTATGAAACTATGTTACCTCTGTTCTCTCTCTCTCTCTCTCTCTCTCTTTAAAAATAAATATATCTATATATATAAAACAGTTCCGTAACTGACTGACTGACATATAACGCACAGACCAAACTGCTGGAAAAAGGCTGAAGTTTTGCATGGTGATTCTTCTTACAGTGTAGGGGTGCACTAAGAGAGATTTAAAAAAAATTCTTAGATTTTTTAAAATTAAATTTTTAAGCTGTTTTTGTAACATTCTTTAAAGTTTGCATTTAAAATAATAATCAGAGTGTTATAAAATTTATATCACAAGAAAGATCATAAAAACTCTTTTAAAATGGAATCTTTTTCGAATCTTTACCTCCATTTTCTGATTTTTGGTGAATTTTTTTAAGATTCATTTTTAGAATTTCATTTATTAAATGCTGATCACGTGGTTTCTTTTCTTTTTGTGATACTTTAAACTAATTTTGCATCACGTACATAACAACAAAATAGACACCAAAAAATTTTTTCTTTTTCTTGCTAATGCGGCAGACAATTGGACATTATCCAAAAAAATATTAAAATATAGTAAAAGAAATGTTCCTCAAACTGTACTATATTCTTTAGTATGTTCTATTAGATTTAATTAGAATATTTTCTTCTTCATTATTTTGTCTATAAAAATATCCGTTACGATTTTTATTATAAATATATTTTTTCATTTTTTTACATCAATTTTATACATTGATCATTGTATTTATTATATATATATATATAAATAATCCAACAGAGATAGGTAAGAATAATACAAAAATAGACAATAAACAAACAGAAATCAAGCACTTTGGGCATCCACGCACCAACGGCAAGATTCTGTATAAGTGCCGGAACTGAACCATAAAACATCAGAGGTAACCGACAGGTCTCTTCTTCAGGGGGCCTAACCATGTCAGTTACCTCAAGGGGAACTTACTGAATAGGATGCAGGTAAGCCCAAAAGACATCCCAAGGCCCTGAGTCCCCCAAGTAAGCAATAAGTCAAAAAGAAAATGAAGAGACAAACACAACTTACAGTATGGGCTCAACGCACCTTACATGCAAGCACACAAAATCCTAATGCAAAATAAAAGATGCATACATACCCCAATTCCGTAAGTGACGGTTATGGCGAAACAGCAGCCAATTCTATCCTAAAAATTACGTCATAGTAACATTACTATAGCGCCACCCCCCATTACAGCCTAACCAAATGAAAACACAAATACTATTCTAAGCACCTTTAAAAATTCCTGAGTCTAAATGCCATTTTTTAAAAACTTTTAAATTGCCAAAATTTTTAGGGAAATCGTGTTTTCTTAAGTTTTCCTCGAAAATGCTACATGCCTCCAAAAAATCCCCAGCGTTGTTACATATGTTTTTTATTCTGTAAAGTTGTGAGTAAAAAATATTATAATAAATTTTATAGTTTAAGTTGCTATGGACATTAGTAAACGTTATAACCTCGAAGTTAAAATCTAACCTTTTATCATATATTCCTATTTTTATTTCTCTATTTTTTTTTTTTTTTTTTTTTTTTTTTTTTGTTTTTTCATTATGGGGATATGAAGCTTCTGTGCTATCTTCTATTGAAAATGTTTTCTTTGCAGGATATGTTTTATGTTAAAGTGATTTAGCAGTCTATGCTTGTTTTTATTTTTTGTTTATTTCTATTGTTTATATTTTACATTATTTATATATATATATATATATATATATATATATATATATATATATATATATATATATATATATATATAAATTTTTTGGCATTAATTGCATACATTGATTGTTGTATTTCATTTACATGTACTCTGTAGCGAAGTACGGGTTTTCAGCTAGTAAATAAATAAATGAAAAAAAGAATGATAAATGTTTGCTAAGAAAATTTTGAAAAGTGATATCCTCATACCAGAGTTATCGTTACTTTTATTTTGCAGAAATACTAAAATGCCTGCATTCGTCAATGAAACAAATCGTTATAGCCACTATATGAACTACAAAGAAATCCAGCAGCACATCAGCCAAAAAGTACACCATGACCACATGCGAAGCTCAACAACAAAAATCAAATCTGATCCCAAAATTCTTCCTCCATCTGTCACTGACTGCCCAGCTACAAATTTCATTGATTATGAAAGCATGCATCACCTCCAAAGGCACACATCTACTCAAGGTTCGGACATAAGTTGTAACTCTCTCCCACGAAGTGCTCATTCTGCGGATCAAGCACTGCCCCACACGCAGGCTTCTGTGAACAAGCCCTACTTTATACATGACTCTCATGATCATGGAAACTATGGACATATGAATGTGCATCATTTTTATCCTAATAACAACAAACTGTATTCTCATATCATTCCAGGCTCAAAAGTCTGACTTTCAAACAAACTGTGTTAGAAAATTGTTTTTATTATTGCATGTACTTCTGCAGATAACATATTCAACACCTGCCTTAAACAATCCTTTAGGTTTTCATATTACTCAGAGCTTTTGTAACATTACTTAAATCATTTTAGAATTCTATATTTTACTATATAGGATTTATTAAATATTAAAATATACATTTGATTATAAAGTCATTTTCTCTGCTTTTATGACCTAAATATTAATTCAATAAATGTATTGCCTTGTTTAATAGCAAATTAATAGTCATGTATTACATAAAAAGGTTTTCTCAAACAAATTTTTGTATTTTTTTTTCTTCCACTTGTACCAAATATGTTTTCTACAGGAGGTTGTCTGTGTAAATTTATTTCAAAGCAATATGTTTTATAGATGATTCACTTTGTTAAGCTATGCAAAACAAAATTATTGTAAATTTATTTTATTGACTTTTATACTCCGTCCATATAATGAATTTTATACATTTTAGCTTTTTAATTTTTTTTTGTTTTAATTAGGGCTTCCAAAGTATTTTGCATATTTTAATGCCTTAACTTTTTTTTTTCATTTTAATTTCCCATTGTAGCATAAGACGTTGCAATGTATCATAGTTTCTTGTTTAAATCTTGTTTTGAAAATTTCTCAGTGTTATGAAAACTGTTATTTGAAATTTATTGTAAGTATTAAAGTTAAATTTATTAATTTTTAATGTAATATATACATTTTTGATTTATTCTCTGTGTAAGATATTGTATTTTAATCCAACATCACATTGTTTATTACCTCTGAAGCACATTCCATTTTATTAAGTTATTATCTCTTCTTTACTTGATTGATGCTTATTACACCATAATCTTTTTAATAGTTCATATAAATTAGCTTCCCCAAGCAGCTAAAATTGTCAAAAGACACTTTTGTACATTTTTCTACATTCCATATGATATGTAATATTTAACTACAAATTTCACATTTTCATTGCAATTTTTATCTTTTTTTTTCATAACCCTTTTATACTTAAAATGTACAATATTATTAATAAATTTGAATTCTAATTCATATTTTATTTCTTAATGTGAAGTATATTGTGGTTAATTGTAAAAAAAAAAAGTAAAAAAGTGCTTGTATAGAAAAATTTAGTGTTGCCTATTGGTAATACTTAAGTTTCTGAAGTATTATTTAAACATTCCATTTTTTTTTTTAAATTAAAAGTTTTTAGGAATTCAATAAAGTAGTGCTATAAAATGCAGAAAAAAAAGTTTGTAAGTATTATATATATTTTTTTCATTCCACCCTTAGTGATTAAATCACTGTGATACAGATGAGATGAAGGGACCAATAAAAATTCCATTTGAATGGAAATTATTCTGAGGAATGTAAAGTCAACATCATATCAAACCTTATAGTGTACGAGTAAATTCAATGAAATGGTAAAGTCATTATATCTTTGTATATAATTTTAAAAGTTTAACTTATTTATTAAAAGTGCATTTATTGTAGTAAAAATCAAATATATTAGTTACCTATTCTAGGTATTCTAAGCTAATTATTGTTATCAAGAGGTTAAACTCAGTATTGTTGATTGTAACTAAGTTTTATTTTCCAGTATGCATTTATGTGGGGTTAACAGTTGTTTCCCTGCACCCCCCCCCCCTCTTTTAAACAAAATAATCACCAATTGTAACTTATAAGAATGTTCAGATTTTATTCTTATGCTGATTATAAATTAATTAGCACTAATTTTATTTTTGCTAGCTGTGATAATTATTAAATATTGTTTAATTTTAACTTAGTTGTTAAAATATTGATTAAAAAAATCACATTATTGAAACTGTTTTGTTCACCTATATTTTTCCCCACACGCTCTGAAAGATAAGTATGGATTTCGAGAACATATAGGATTAGCTATTGTAACTGTTGTATCTTTAATAGCCACAATAATTATGGGAAAAATAGTAAAGAGAGAACTGTAATAAAGAGTGTAAATTTGCGTAAGCTTTGTTGAATTTGAAGGGGGACTATTGCAGCTCTTATTCAATGTTTTGACTTTTGTTTATTGTAACAGTTTTTTTATTCACCATTGTTAGTTTATTTTGAAGTTCATTTTTTACAAAGAAGTAAATAAAATGGTGATACAAGCTATATCACGTATAATGTGCATTTGTGTGCATCTGTGTTAGTCTGTTATAGTTACCTTCTCTCATGAAGTTTTGATAAAAATAGCTAGTTTAATATGAATACTAGTAAGTATTGATGTCTTTTAAGCTGATGTTCATCCTAATGATAAAATGTTACTAAAATACATGTAAAGTGTAATGCATGTGTTAGCTCAACTTATTAGGTATTAATTTTTAAAGACATATGAGTATATTAATCAATATAATCCTGGTGAGAACTTCTATTTTGATCAACACAAGGAAAAGTGATATTTTAAAAGAACTGAACTTTTTAACTGTCTAGTCCTAGATTTGAAACAGTTTGAATTATCACTTAGCTGCAGCGAATTGTTTGATGTGGCTGGTTATTCCTTTTTCTCTTTTTCTGTTCTGAAAATATATATATGTGGTGCTACTTGTTTTTTTCTACTTTTGTGCCTGATAATGTAGGTTGCAAACAATCATGATCTTAACTAACTTATCCATTTTCATTGAGTAAATGAAGTTCTCATCAAGTTCAGAAAGTATGGCAAAGCCATGCTTACCAGTATGATACATATTTAAAAGAATAGAGTGATAGAAGTGTTCTTTATAAAAGAGGTAGTGAAACAGAACATTCTTCTGTAACACATTTTTTTTTTAAATCCTGTCGTCTTATTAAATGAAACTGTAAAAATAGTTGTTTTAACTCTATTTCTCACAGTTCTTAGAATCCTGTGATAATCCTTGTGAAATATGTGTTGTGTAAATTCTGAAAAATTGTTATTCTCTGCCATAAAATAGCTCTTCCTGGTAAGTAAATGTGTAGTAAATCCAAAAATGTGTGTGTCTAAAACTTGTGAAAATTTTATCAGTTCCTTATAATAGGATACAAAATATTGTGCATTTGGAAGTGCCTAGGAAGTCATATAGATATATATATATATTTTCTCAAAGCTGTATTATGTACTGGTGTATGAAAATTTTAATCTATAAATAATTGTATATATCAATAGCTTTCATGCTCAGTGTAACTGTTTCAGTAATTTTTTTACCGAAAATGTATTTATGTAAATAAAGATAATGACTTTTTTAAATTTTTGAATGTTTATTTTTTAATGCTGTTCTCATTTACTGTATGACTTGATCTGATAGACTGGACAAAACATAATGAAATTAAAAATTCATCTCTGCCTGATTTATTTCACTTGTTACACTTGCTCAAGTCATACTTAATTCCATTATTCACTAGGAAATACATTGATTCTATCAAAGGCCATTCAAGTATAGAAGTATAAATGTAGAATTTAAATTATCAAAACAATCTATCCAGTAGCTATAGTTAACTACAAAAGTAAATTCTTTTATGAGATCACTGTAAAATAAGTTGTATACATCTAAGTTGAATCTCTGTGTTTAGTATTTCCAATTTATCGGACAGGACCCAACATAAATCATGAAAATAGTTAAATATTATAGAATAGATTAAATTTTCTTAAATTGTAATAAATTGTGTTAATTTTTTTTTTTTTTTTTTAAATTACTATCTTGGTAACAAATAATTTTTAACTTGACATTCATTGTCTATAATCAATGTAAATGAAAGTATTGATAATCTTTAGCATGGAGAAACATTAAAAAAATGTATTTAAAACTAGCATACACTCACTGTTAAGAGGATTACCCTTTTTTCAGTATATATTGCATAGACAGGAGATACTTTAAGATAGCTTGGAAATTGTTTTAAAAATTATTTGAATTAGGGATAAGTATTTCTGAGATGATAAATTTTCATTTGTTTTTGAAGTTTATTTAATTTTGTCAAAGAGCCAGAAGACAAATTGAGTGGAACTGCAAATGTGTGATTCAAGATTATGATAGGTGGTAAACTTGTACCAAAATATCTTACATAAGTACTTTTTTTAAAGCCAGTTGATGTTTTGAAGAAAATAGTAATTTTTAATTGTCTCAATAAAAATGAAATCATTCAAAAACTCAAGTGGAGGGGTATTTTACTCATTAAAATTTAGTAAAATGATCTTGAATCTGTGGATATTTCTTTCATTATCCTGTTGAGTAAAAGAGATAGATGAGAATGTAGCTTTTTTAGGGTCTAAAAGTTAACACTGAGGTTTTGACGTTTTATTTCATTTAGGAGTGTTGCAATCCTCTGGTTATCCATGTCCAAAGCAGAAACGGTAAAATATATGTATACGTGAGATTCCTCTGATTTGTGGGGTTTAGGGCGCTGACATAAGGTCTAATTGGTTAAAAAAAAAACTAAGAAAATCTCTCTCGTGCTCGGCGTCTGCTAAACATATCAGTAAGGGGAAAATGCTTTAGTTTTTATTTTATTTCTTCCCATCTTTATTTATCTCTGTGTGTGTGTGTGGGGGGGGGCATATCTCTAAGAATGCAATATGTTCGAAGGGACTGGATTAAAAGAATTTCTAAGCTGCAAAGTAGTGTCTTGACTTGCAAAAATAATGCCTTTTTACCCGTTATTTAAATTTAAATACGATAAGTTTAGTCTCCATTCGCCGCCCGTATTGTTTTCAGCTGAATGCATTAATATTGTAATAAATGTGTAATCATGCAATGGAATTTCGACCTTCCTATTTCTAAAATATTATATCTACATAAATAGGTGTCTTTAAGTATAGGCGCAAACATTAAATGAACGCGCATCATAGTCACTGTGTCAAATAGTTACCTCATTTCTGAGCCACCTGTCATGGCATCACAATACACACAATTACATTTTGTGGAGAATCTATCGAACAACAATTGCAATCGTAATTTTGAGAGAAGAATGGCGCGTCACGATAGCGAAACCAGATTATCCGAGTTCCCGATCGTGATAATGCTATTCGCGTTTTTCGCGATTTCCTTCGACCGGATATTCCGTATCTAGGTCTTGACCAATATCCGGGTTGAGCCAAAGACGCTGAACGCGCGGTTCCAAAGCAGCAGTGTGCGCCACGACAAACCGTAACTCAACCAGTTGTTTCACAGCTGTTGTAAATAGTAAATATTAATTATGGGCTTTCGGTGGCCAACAGTATTGTTATTCGTCTTAGGTATTTTAGGTAGCTTAGCTCAAGGTAAGTAAAACATTCTCTTTGCTCATTTTGATAGAAAAATTTAGAGCTTAATTCTCTGCCATGATAGCGCATTATGGCTGAAGTATGTAGGTAAAGTAAACAAAAGAACAGGTGTACACTGAGCTTGGATGAAAAGCTGACTTAATTTTGTTTTCCTGGAAAGCTCGAGGCTATGCTTTAATGTTATAGTTTATTCTTTGATCGTAGAATAAACTATATTTTTGATTCTACATCGGTGAATTCTTTACCGTTATTTAAATATTACAAATAAATTTAATTTAAAATTATTGATATTGATTATACGTGGTTCATTTGTTTATACACGTCAGTAGGAAATACATGTCAGCATAGCAATTCTTCGAATTTGTGGAACATTCTTATATTTTGTCATGGAAGTTTTATTATCGTAACATTCTACTCGCATCACGTTTTCGTATGTATGTCAACTTTAAGAAATATTTACCGTTAAATGCCGTTCGCCCGTATGTGTTTTGTAATTTACGGCAGGTTTACGCCGTATAATTTGCATACGCAGTTTCAGTTTTGATGTTCTGAAATTGGTGTTCATTATAGAGAAATTATAAGTCATTTATTATCCAGTGAAAGGTTTTGCTGCCTTCTGTAATTTGGCGAATATTAAAAGGATTTTTACTGTAGCAGAGTTAGTTACAACATAGTGTGTATGACCAACATCTATTTTATATTTAACGGTTTATTTATTAATGTTGACAGAACTTTATACCTGTGTTGTTCTATCAATTATTTTTAAAAAATTGATTTTATCATATAGTTTCTGTGTTGGGTCATTATAAAACATTTACTTTCGTTTTCAGTCATATCATAAGGTAACTAATAATTTTAATGGCACTAAATTCTTGTTTACAGAAGGAAAAAAAAAGATTATGATGCAGGTTTTTTTTTTATATATATGTAAAAAATGACAGTTTTCCCCTCCACATTTATGGGGACTTTGTGCCCTGGAAATTTGTAAATTATTCTAAGGGGAAAAAATCTGAACATCTCTTAGTCAATCCTTTATTTTACATTTAATTGCCATTCTCTAGAATTTAGAGTTAAGGTAATTTACAAACTTGTAATAATATATAACATTGTATTGTAATGTCCCAATATTCTTCCCCCTCTTCTGGAGGAAAATCAAGCATAAGAGTGAGAGAATTTAGCCAAGTTCTGGTGTGTGGACACATGAAGTTGATCAGCTATATTCAAAAGCAATCTAGAGTGAGGGAATCTCTTTTTTTAATGTTAAGGTTCTATATGAATTGAGTATGTTGTTTAGTAAAGATTATTAGTAGTTTCATATTCTTCTACTGTTATTTGTCAGAGTACATAAAACTTTCTATTGCTTCTGTTTCTTTATAAATTTAAAATTACAGTACCAAGAGTATAAGCATAAATAAGGAACTTATAGACAAATCAAGAGAGAGGTATCATAGATTTAGTAGCACACTTATTTTAAAAATGATAAAATTATTTATAAAGGATAATATTATACAGTAGAGTACTGGGCTTTTAAAATTTCATTAATTTTGATATAGTTAGTCAAAATTGTAAACAAATTCCTATTGTTGATGGTAAATTTTTGAATGACTAAAACTGAGATCAAGGATTAACTTTATTTAATATTTATCCATTTTTTTTCGGAATTTTAGCAGAGTAACATTATCTTATTAATTCACAACAGTTATTAATAATTTTCTAAATCCACAGATGCACCAGTGAAAAGCAACTCAAAAGTATCAGATTTTAAGGCTAAACTGGCCAAGACAGAATATGCATCCAAACCAGCTGAAGCTGACAAACTTGATGATGAAACAGATACCATCTCACCCTCTGAGATTGGTGTAGATGTCCCTCAAGAACATGTAAATGATACTGTAAGTAAATTGGAATGCCTTTTTGGTTCTTAATTCCTATTTTATCTTTCATTGTGCTATATTTAACTGCTACCAACCTTTAAAACTGACTGTATTAAGCTCTGTGTACATATCTTGAAATGTTTTATGATTTTATTAATAGACTTTTAATAAAATCATAACTAAAAGTTTGGGGACATTAGCTAGGTAATCACTCAGTAGATCATACTATTCTCTGTATATATATTTTCTTCAAATCTGAAAATCTGTATAGTTTCAATTGGTATATATTTTAAGTTGTATGTATTTTATTCCATACGTAATTTGTAAGGTATACGACTGCATTCTGTAAAAAAATGGAAAAATGCTTATTTATTCATTGAATATTTGTTTCATGTTTTCAAAGTAAAGGGATTGAACTAATGAAAACATACCTAATGGTCTGTATGTTAGAAATGTGTAATTACTTTTGATGTAATTACTGGAACTAACGTTTCTTTGGGTACTCTTCTAGATGTTGAATTAGGAAGAATCCCAGAGTTTGCTACCAGAACTATTCAGAAATAGTATCTTTCACATCACTGCTTATTATGGTGATTATGAATGTTTTCACTGGCAACTATGTTGTTTTCTTTCTGGCTGGAAAGCAAAGTAGAAACAGAAAATTTTATCAGAGAAATGAAACTTAACTTGTATATATTTTCCATATATTTGTGGATATTTGATTTTAAAACACCTTCAGCAATCAGAGAGATGATTAGTGCCTTCTGCTTCTCTGAACTTGCACTAACCTTTTTGTTTCACAAAGTGATTCCTCATACAATTGTCATTAATGTTTTTTCATTCACTGTTGGGTAAAAGGTTATTTGCATGTGCTCACTATTGCTAGGGTCAGTTTTTCCATAATAATATAATGCCACTACATTTCACTTCTAACTTTTATGACACTTGGTTTGTTTTGTTTGATTTTACCTTAAACATACTTGCCCATGTATAAAATAGTGATATAAATTAATATAAGTATTTAGTAGTTTTCAGCAGCATCATAAAACATATCTGGAATTGTTGGTTGTCTTTTCTTTCCCATTTTTTATCAAAACAGGAAATATACAAGTGACTGTATATTTTCTGAATAGAATATACAAATTTTGCTTGCAGAATAAATTTTTTAAATAATTTTATTATTAAATTTAGGCACCATAGATGCTAAGTGGCGTGGTTGGTTGAGAGCACTATAGTCATTTTTCTTACACAAGTGCTAATTAGCTGGGACCTACTGCTTAAAACCGATTCCGAATGGCTACAAACCCGAGAGTGGGACTCGATCCCACAGACTGTGGTAAGAAATGTCAATGCCCTAGCCATTCAGCCATTGCCCAGCTATGCCAAGATGGGAATTTAAGACAAATATATGTTTCTTTTTGACTAAATATAAAAAAGATTAGGAATTTGAATGTTCTGTAGTAGCAATATTATGTTTTGATATCTTTTTTAATATGTAGTATCTTTTATGTTTTTTGTCATTGTTCATTACTATATCTTTTCTGTACATTATTTTTTATTAATATTTTAAAACTTATAAATGTATATATATTACAAAAGTTTTAATACTATTAAAATAATTTTTTTTCCTGGTTAATCCTTTTAAAGGACTACATTTCCCTTCTAATTTCACATGCCGTATAACTCCTTGGTATAACTCTTTGCTTTCAACATTTCTCCTGCCCAGATCTTTTAAAATAATTATGCTGTTGCTTTGTTTTGATTAGAGGGTTAAGGCTCGTTTGTAATTTTGAAAATTACATATACTTTTTCAAAATAATTTTTTTACTATATGCTTTGTTGGTTATGTAATGTTTTCTGCTGATGAAATGTTGCTGAATTTCATTTTTGTTATGTCAAATATCATAGGTAGCAAAAGGGAGGATGGGTGTAAAGTTTGCTTATTTTTAGAGCTCTCAAAAAAGTTATAAAATTTCTTTTTCTTTACATAAATGTAAATTTAATGTTTCTGAATTTAGTAGACTAATTTTAAAAAATTTATTTTGCTTATTGCTGTTTTTTATAATTATGCCTAGTAAGCCTAAATTACTTTGCTATTTAATTTTGTATTTTATTATTACATTTTATTTTCAAATGTATTAAAAATTATGTTACCTAATTAGAATTGTTTGTTCATTTCTCATTCCATGAAATATCTTGCTTCCAAATTATTATTGTGTTGGTGTAATCTGTTTTTCTCTTGAGAGGCCACTCATGAGGCATTCATTAATTTTGAAAATTCAATTATATGAGATTTAATGCAATTAAATATTAGTAAATGATTGGTGCAACCAAGAGAGGGTTTTAGATTGAAATGAAACTGTTCAGCATCATGAAGGGCTAATAAATTACCTTTATAGTTTGTGCTGCATTAATTGTAATAAATATCTGTTTCAGCGATCTTTTTTTAATAATTTTTTTCTACTGCTTGAAACTGTCTTATGTAAGAAAAGTTTGCATAGATGTACATAGTTGATTTAGGTTGTATTGCTTTGTAACCATTTGTTGATAATATGAATTATTTTTTATTTATTATAGGTCATTAAACAGGACCATCATACCTATTATAACTCTACATTTTATGCTAACTCTGATGATGCAAAACAGTTTTGGATTAATTTAGATGAATTACCTGAGAATCATGTTATTACTCATGAGAAATTATCAGATTCTTATCGCCAGGCAACTGTAAGTTTATAAAAATGTTCCTTTATTATAAGGATTAATGAATGTTAACTAGAAAAGCTTTCAGATTTATTAATTTAAATGTATCTCAAATATTTCTTTTGCATTTCCTAATTCATTTAAAATGTTGACAGATATTTTAGTTTTATGCCTTTCATTTTATGATCATTTTAATTTTCATGTTTTATTCATTCTCAGAAATAATTTTTAACTATTTAAGAATGTGTAAATACAAAATTATCCATAAAAAATATTTCAGCACTGATAAATAATCTATGTATTGAGTAAACATTCTATGAAAGAAGAATTTTCTCTATGAAAATTCTTTAATGAAATTAATGAGAAGTATATATGCAATGTATAAAAATTTAATCAAATAGCACTTTATGATAAAAGTTTCTGTTTATGATAAAAGTTTATGGGAATTAATAACAAATAAATGATTTGAAATGTGTGATACAGATGTCTGTTTAGTTTTTAGACTCTAAGGTTGTATTACATCATGAACAACGTGTAGTATACTCAGTTAGAAATTTTTTGTATAAATAAATAAACCAATCAAAGTTTAGGTAGAACATTGATTTTGCTGTGTTGTATTAAAGCCATGATGTTCTTTGATATTGTGATGAGTTATCTCAGATAGAAAATATAGTTATTGTTTAAATTTATTATGCATATTATTTTTTATAAGATTATTTAAATAACTAATAATTTCATGCATCTGTATAATGGTCAAAAACTAAAATTTTCTGCTGCATTGTCTGTATTCATAATTACAGCTTTTATTAAAGAAAAAGCAAAACTATTTTTTGTTACTAGTTATATTATTATTTTCTTTTTTAGACTGTTGAGTTGTCTTTTGACTTTCCATTTTATGGTATTTTGTTGAGAAATATCACTATTGCTACTGGAGGTTAGTAAAATTATTAAATGTTATACCATTTTGTATTATTCATTGCAACAAATAGATCTTATTACTGTAACAATAGATATTTTTGCTAGGAAAATTTTCCCTAAGTTTAAGGCCCAAATTTACTTCTAAAGCTACCATATTAGAATTTGTACTTTTATAATTCGAATCAACAAATCTTAAGAGTGAAAACTCATATAGAATTTATTTTTCTTGAATGATAAAATAAGAACATTACAGGCATGTATGAATTTTTTAAATTTAAGAAACTTTAATTTGAATGGCCAGCAGTCTCGCGGTGTACATACAGGCGAAATTCTAATGACAAGTGCCTCTGCATTTGAAAAAAATAAATAAAATAAAATTTTAAATTAATGCTGTAACTTCATTCCCTACCTCTCTTCCTTTCACATGCATATGCATAATTCATTTTCATTAGTTCTTCTAAAAAATGCATGAAATATAACACATGCTTTGTTGTTACTACTTTTATAAAGGTTTCCTTTACATGGGTGACTATCTGCATAACTGGATTGCTGCCACACAGTATGTTGCTCCTCTCATGGCTAACTTTGACACTCGGTTATCAGCTGATTCTATCATCAAATATGCAGATACTGGTAAGTTTCTGTGCTTAATTTTGGAGCTCTATTTTAAGTTTTTATGTTCAATAGCAGGTAGTCAAATGATATATATCACACAACCTTCTAATTAATAAAGTGAGCTTTGACAATAAATTCAGAATATAGTATACACTTTGTTAAGAATACATCAGTGTGTAGTTACAAGTTTATTTTCCTAGTAAATATTTTCTTTTTACCCAGGTTCCTTTGTGTAATTATAACTGTTAAATAGACCATTGAAAAGTGTCATTAGCTTTAAACTGCTTTTTAATTTTGAAGTTTAAAGTCATTAATATATGCTGCTTTGAAACTATTTAAATGAGTGTGTATATAATGTTGGTTTATTATAAATTAACTCTGCACTTCTTCAATTTCTTTAACATATTCCTTTTTTCTCAAAGTAAGGAATCAACTTTTTAAAAATCTAAAGCAGTAAAAGACTATCACAGTTGTAATCTTTTAGGAAATGCAAATGAATATGCATAGAATTGTAGGGAAATCATTCAATTAATTTGACTCATTAAATAAATACCTATATAACTAAAATTTCAAACAGTGGTTTGAATCTATTGAGTATCAAAGAAAAACAGTAAAATTAAATTTACTTCCAAAGTTATTCCAAAGCAAGCAGGGGGGAAAAAAACCTTTAAAAAAGAGGTTGGCGTAAAATTTTACAAGAAAAGTAGTTGCTCTCCTTTTATATATGCAAGTTTCTTTTTTAAAATCTCGTTATATATATATATATATATATATATATATATATATATATATATATATATGTAACATAAAGGAGATAATACATGTTATAATGATTTACCAAACAGCCATGCATTCCATGATAGTGGTATGAAGTACAAATGATGAACTGTTCTTAGTTAAGATAAATATATTTGTGGATGAATAATATCCACTAAATAGGCTTACAGAACTGAGTTGTGAATGAACTTTTTTGTTAATGGAGTGGAAAAGTAGTCTTTTCTTTATAATTAAAATATGTACTATTTTTTATTTTTTTATTTATTTATTTAATTATTTTTTGGTCGATCAGATTTTCTTGCTGATAATGAACTTTTATTTTTCCATGAACTATTCATTTGCATTCCATGATCCTTTTATGCGGCTGCATGAAATGTGGATTCTATCTAGTGAATATGGGGATAGAAAGCTGCTATACACACATACATATATAAAGTAATTTTGACTTCTATTGAAAAAAAGGGATTATTATTGTATGTTGCATGCAATTACTTCTCTTGGCCAGATTTTTCTAAAAATTTATTTATTCATATATATATATATATATATATGTATATGTATATATAGAATTTCACTCTGAAATTTCCACATACAAATACAGTTTGGAAAAATCTTGAGTTCCAAGATTACTACTCTTTCCTCTAGAAAAATTTATTTAGTCTCTTTCAGTGGAGCTGAGCAGCTCAAAGTTATTTACTCGCTTAAAATAAACACGTTTAATGATGCAAAATTATTCTTACATTGATAATATAGATTTACTGACGTGTTTAATTTTTTCAATTTTTTTTTCTTTTTTAAAATTCTTTTCTTTCTTTTTAATGCATTGGGCATGTACTCACATTCAGTGAATAAGAATTCATGATGATGAATAGCTATCTCTCTATTCCAATAAAAACTTTGATTAATTAGTCATGATAGTCTGTATTTGTTGAAAAATTTTAGGGTATGAAATTATATTGGCATGGAATCATCAATAACTCTGTAATCATTTTTACAGGGAATGCATTTACAGTTCAGTGGGAGAAAGTTTTTATCCAAAATAGGCAATCAGGTATGTAAATACTTTTCTTTGTGATAATTTTTCTTCATGCATTAATTGTCCTGTGTGCAGATTAAATAAAATAGTATGATTGTTTTGAGACTTAGTACAACTAAAATTATAACTGATTAACAAAATTATCTAAAAGCTGGTAAAAATTAACTAAAACATTTGTTTTAAAATATTGAACTTTATCTTTATTTTAAATGATTGGTTCCAGCTGTTTTGTTGAAAAAATAAATTGATGTACTTCAAATTAATGCATTTGATGTTTCTTGATTTATTAAAATTATGAAAAAAGGAACATTTAATTTTAAAATTTGCAAAAAACTTTTCTGAATATTTATTTTTAAAAAAACTATAAAAGGATACTGTAATGATTGTCTGCACCATGTGACAAAACAGCCTTAAAACCACAAGGTTCCCATAAAGTTCTTATAAAATATTTTGGTTATTATAAGGCTTTAATTTTATACCAAAGATGTCCTTAACTATAAAAATTTCATTTCATGGAATACCACATGCTAAATTAAAAACTTTTCTTGCATATCTCTGATTAACTAAAGAATGTGTTTTCATACTTGCTGGTTCCATTTGAATCAAATTCTGTTAGATTAAGGGAGGAAGGGATAATATTCTCATGGCCCCTAAGCTAGACGAAAGACTTTTTTAAAAAGTCAACTTTCGGTTACAGTTAGTTCCTACTCCAAGGACAGCACACATATGGTAGAGCAAGGAGTTCAAATACTTTTTATAACAGCACCATCATAGAGTTATTCATCATAGATTTCACTGTAATATCAAGTGTTTCGCAATGAAATTTGTATTGTTGTGTCACATTTGCATTATTTGAATATAATTGCCCTTGACATATTTGTTGTCTATATGTTTAGTTTTTTATCAGTATTTTTTATTTGGATAAATTAAATCATATATATTATTGTTTAATTAAAACTATTATGAAACAGTAAATATTAATTGTCATTTATAATTACATTGATGAAACATTTCTTTAGAAAAACTGATAAAAGATAGAATTTTCATTAGATTCTGAAAATTGCTTGACGTCCTTAAAAATTGCTAGAGTTTTAGATTAGAAAGAGGGTGGGAACACTGTTCTATTGTCTAGTGTGAATTTTCTTATCTGTGTTGTAATATTCATAAGGTTCACTTGCATATTTCTCTGTTTGAAAATAGAACAATATTTGAATCCTAAAGTAAATGAACTCAAAATTTTTATTCGTGATAAATAAAAAAAAATTAATTATATAATATTTAGGTTTCAACTTTTAACCTAATTATTTTTATATCTAATTTTTTTAGAACTGTTGTACATATTGCCATTTAAAGACTTGCTATTTAAAGACTTTGTCCTCTTATGTGTTTTTTTTTCTCTCTTATCATCTGTTAAGGAAATAGGCATTTAAAGTTGTACTGATGCTGAAAACAAAAATATCCAAATAGTAATTTGGATATTTTTTAGCTGTTCAGATATTATTTCACCCATTATCTCTTTTCCCTATATAAATGAGGACAAAACTCATTTTTTGGTATGAAAGTAAGATAATTACATCACTAAATTTCCTATGAGAAAGCTATATATATATATATATATATATATATATATATTGATTTATAGCAAGCATCAAAATAAAAACAAGCATCAAAATAAAATGATAAAGAAAAAATAGGCAGTTAAACCTGAATAATTTTTAACATGATAAATTCTATTATTTGTCATAATTAAATAATTGATTTTGTTTTTGATACAAGTAAGTCCATATAACTTAACAATTTTAGTTGTTCAGAACCTATTATGCCTCTCTTTATCTCCTATCTAGCTATTTCCTCCTCTCATCTGTTGTTTAGAGCCAATCCTCATGTCTCCTTCTGATCAGATATCTCTTAACTTCTTAAGACATGTCTTTTCTAGCCATTAAAAGCAGTGCTTGAGCAGTTTCTTTGTAAACATGTTCGCAGAAAAACAATCCTTTGCAATTTTAATTCCAAACACCTTGTGATGGACAAGATATTTGCATCTAATGAAATAGGTTTTGGTAGCTAAAACAATAGCTTTCAAAGTTTCCTTTGTGCTTTAGCAAAGTGTGTGTCTGTACCTTGCTAAAACACCAAGGTCAATTCAACTTGGACCTGGAGGTCATAAGAGTGTAAGAAGTGATTGTGGTCTCTCTAGATAAGGGATTTTCAGAAATTTATATGTTGTTCAAAGCAAGTACCAGTTTTAATGGATTATCACTGCTGAGTGATTAAATGTACCAATAAAGAGATAAAACTAAATCTTTGTTTTAATGAGAGGCCAGGGGATGTGTTTAAAGATTTAGATTAGCTAAAAATTTAAGAAAGGAATTATTCAATTTTGAGTAGAATATTTCATGAAAGTTAGTTTATATTAGAGGGTTTAATAAAATTTTTTCCTCTAATTATGCTGGAATCTAAATTTTTTTAATTATCTCTAAATACACATGGTATTAAAAATTTAGATTGGAAATTTTTTTTTGATTTGTATGAAAAATACAATTATTTACTTTTTTTTTAAATTGTAAAATTGATCACGGAAGAAATTAGTAATGAAAACTGAGGATGGAAAGTAAGTCATTTATAAAGATCCTCTGAAAAATGTGAGGTAAAAATGTAAGAATCCCGATTTTTAATCCTGATTTTATAAAAGATTAAACTTTTTTAAAAATAAAGAATTGGAATGGGATATCTCAAAATTGTATTTTCTGAATGGTTACTAATATTTTAGCTTTAACTCAATATACATGTCTTAACTGTTTTATTTATGAGATACAGTGGAAAGAAATCTATTTTTTTTTTATTATTTAAAAAAATTTAAGTAGAAAGAAGTTTACATAGAAATAAGGTTATTTCAGCCTTTTTTTTTTTGTTTTTTTGGGGTGGGTGGGAGGGGGGGGGGGGGGGGGGGCTCTTGTTATACTTTCTGTTTTAATTTTTTTTCAGTGAGCTTAGTAAATCAAAAACTAATATTTTCAGATCTTGTATTTTAGTATATTTTAAGCATAAGTTTAAACATACAACCTCCCTTCTTGTTTTAATTTACCATTCTGATTTAAACTATAGATTGAGACATGTTTTAGAGTAAAGTGACAGAGGGTTTTGAAATTTTATTTCAGATGGTGCATTCACTTTTCAAGTTCGGCTGCTTCGTAATGGTGATATCGTTTTTGCTTATAAAGAAGTAAGTTTCAAAGTTTTTTTGAACTTTTTGTCTAGTTCATTTAGAGAAAATCAGGTTACATTAATATGGAGTTGGAATTCACTTTTTTTAAAACTTCTGCCTCTGCCCTGCTTTTTTTTTTTTGGAGTAAAACAGTGTTAATGTAGTTTTTTTTTTTGTGGTTGATTAATGGTTAAGCAAAAGTTCTTACAATTTAACAATCTACGAAATTTATCTGCCATTTTATTTCATTTCTCTTGAATTTCCATCTTAAACATACAGTATTGAAAATTATAAAGTTTTTTTAAGAGTTTTCAACAGTTCTGATATATATATATATGCCTTTGTGGGAGCGGCCACTTATATCTCCAACTTACCCAGCAACACCCCCTGCTTAGGGCTTATCAGCTATGCCATGCTGAGGAGCCCATAACGAAAGTGAAGCATCTGCCATGGTTTCTGGGCATGTTGGAGATGTATTCCTTTGCTCTGAATTTAGATGTTTTTATATTTTATGACTGGATGTCTAAAATTTTGTAGCGTATATACAAGCAGTTGAAAGTCCCTTATTTTAAATTGCTGAGACATTTTTAATTGTGGATGCCCATCCTATATTTCTGCAAATAACTTTCCTGTTAAAAAATTAATTTCTAATGCCATAGCTCTAAAGGAAATATGAGGTACAGTAAGACCCCGAAGTTACGCGATAGGTGGGACCAGGGCCGGATTTTCCTATAGGCTAACTGGGCTTAAGCCTTCGGCCTCAAGATCAAGAGGGGCCTACATTCAAATTGTTAGCAAAATTAAAATTACACTATTCTAAAAACAGTGAACACTAAAACACTGGACCAAAAATAAGGAGAAATTCTACGCATATGACTAATAAACAAACATAAATGATGTATTTTATTATCTCTCATGTAATTTTAAAATTTAAAAATGAGAGGTGAAAGGGCCTCATAAGTGGAATAGTGGAGATGAATGGATAAAAATATTTATAATACATGGGGGGGGGCGAGATGAACGAATAAAAATATTTATAATGCAAAATCAATATTTCTACTTCTTTGGGGGGGCCAGGGCCCCCTGGGCCCCCCCCCCCTGGGTGCGCCACTGCAACTCTGCATATAAATACATATAAATTTTGTATAATTGGGACCAAGAACTTACAAAAACACTAGTTTAAAGGGAAAATATTGTATTAAAATAAAAAGTATTGTATTACATATTATACTCATGTACAAGATATTAAAAAAATATGTCGATGGTTTTAAAAAAATCCAGTAAAGTTGTTTGCCGTATTAACGCTTTTTTTTTTTTTTTTTTTTTTTTTTTTTTTTTTTTTTTTTTCCTCCTCCTTCCCCCGAAGAGTTTCTTTATAGCAGACTAACATTTTTTAAATTCCCTGCTTCGTCGTGATCACGCGATCTTTATTAGAGTCAAAATTTTCTAAAATCTGCAACCCTTTCTTACTTGCGGTGAGACCTTTTGTCAAGTTTATAATTGTCAGTAGGTTTTCTTGTGAAATTGGGTCTGAAGTGTCGGATTCTTCAGTGATGCTTTGGTCGCGCATCTCTATGAGATCAATGCAGTGACGTAGCGAGCATAACTGGCGTCCGGGGCACGATACCTTTTTGGCGACCCCTTTTCTTAAAAACATATAGTAATATAATATATAGAATTAGTGAAAAGAACCATTTGCCGCCCCTGTACGAGTGGCGCCCGGAGCATGATAGACCCCCTTGCCCACCCCTCGCTACGCCACTGGATCAATGACTGTCAGCTTTTCAAGATGAGAATCCAACAGCCAGTTGACATCATCTCCATCGACTTCCTTATTTAATTGTCTGGCGAGATCGATAACTTCTTCTATCACACGATTAATATGATCAGTTTCAGGGGTTGTTTCCATCTCGTTTTTAAAAAGTATTGGATGAAGTTTCTTCCAGACATAATCTAAAGTATTTTGGGGAAATTTCATTCCAGATTTAAAAAGGATAAAATCAAAAAACCGCGTAACTCCGAGTTCGCCGAAGTCGGGGTATTACTGTAATTAAAATTTTGTATTGCGCTGGAACTTAAATTATCTTGTTGCGTGCAAGTATTCATATTTCATGTCTGAAGCGAAGTTCTGAATTGATGTAATCAAAATTCAATTGAATTTTAGAGTTAGCAGAAAAGATACATTTGGCACATGCAGTGGAAAGAAAAAGTAATGTATAATAATGAAGGGAAATGCAGTAGTTATGATGGTTAAAAAAAACTCCGCTGTTCACTCCGTGAAAAACGTCGTCAGTCTTGTGTCATAGTTAGTAATTTTTGTAATAGACACGCATTATATGGATTCTAAACCCACTGAAAAACGATTAGTCGACAATAAGTAGAATTTTTAACAATGATTGGGAAAGTAATTATTGGTGTTTAATATGCGAGGGAAACCACAATGTCTTGTGTGTTTTTTGACGTAATTGGTGTAGTGAAAGAATACAATCTTAGACGGCATTACCTGACTAGGCATAAAACTGAACATAAACAAATAGACTGGTACGGCATCGTAGCCGACTTAAAAACTGCAAATTCAACTAAATATGTTGATTAGATCAAAAAGCTCTCGGCAGTCATTCCTCAAGGCTCCTTACGTTATTTCTTACGAAATTGCGGAAGCTAAAGAGAATAATAAAATAATAATTGATGCACAGTTTGTAGAAAAAATGCGCGGGGAAAAATGGCCAAAGTGCTTATCGAAAGCGAAAGTCGAATTGATAAAGAGTGCAGAAAATTTTCACTTTCGCGATAAGCGGTAACTAGGCGCATTGAAGACATGGCATATAGAATATGTCGGAAACTACTGGATGTAATGAAAGATTGTGCGTATTTTCCAATTGCACTGGATGAAAGCACATATATTACATATGCAACTGTTGATATTTGTAAGAGCTATTACGTATAACTTTGAAATATTTGAAGGACTCTTAAGTTTGTTCGTTACATTGAATAAATGTGAATAAGACCTGACTTCATTTTGAAAAAGAAAACTGATTTTGTTTTGTTTTTTGAAATAACTGCTTTATCTTCCAAAAATTAAATTTTTTTTTTATAATACTCATAGGGTTTTATAATTTTTACTCTGAAGTTATTAGTTTAAAAAATATTTAATTTTACAAAGTTTTACAAGGTTTTAAATTGTTACTCTGAAATTATTAATTTAAAAAATATTTAATTTTACTAAGTTCCGTTTTGTATTTTTCACATTTTTTTGTTAAGCATGTATACATTTTGATATCGCAAAAATAATTTTTCATCAATCAAACATTTTTATCAAGAATACAATTTTCGGAAAATCAGTAATACAAATTTCCCTATATTATGATGCGGAATATTTTAACCCTTCAGCGGGCGTGCCAATTTTTGGAACACCAGCAGGCGCGCGTTGCACAAAGTGCAACGTCTCTTACAAACTTGATTATTCCTTTTGTAATAAACTTTTTTTTTTTCAAATTGAAAATAATAATTCAGCGTTTTATGACAAGATATATAATGTTGATAATATTGAGATATACAGTGGAATCTCGATCGATCGTTTTCGGATCCATCGTTTTTCCGTATGTGTCGTTCATTTTATACAGTCCCAACGATCATATTGCTTTGTTATGTTTCCGCATCTATCGTTTTCCCGCATTTATCGTTCATTTCAATCGGTCCCTTGAAAAACGATAGATCGAGATTCCACTGTATTTATAATTAAAGGCCAAAGAATGCCGATACAATCGCCATATTTCAAATCTGTCTGGTTATGCATCTAAGGACAACTTGCGAATCGATTCCTATTTTGTTCAAAATTCTAAAAAACAATGAGATTGTCCTCCTTCGTGATATGTGGAATATCGTGTAATAGCTGCACATTAGATCTACTACATCAACTCATAATTTTGTTGTACTGCAATCCAGTATAATCGCTGGTTTACCACGGTTAAATCGCGAATAACAATGAATGAAAAGGAATACAAGGTTCAGAAAAGTAGACCTGCATTAGAAAGGGTGTAGCTATAAATAGAAACTGTTTAGAACAGGGGTGTCAAACTCGCGGGCCGCATGTGGCCCGAGACGAACATTTTTGCGGCCCGGCCAATATATTGGCACACAATAATATATAATAAAATAACCGACGCAGAATTATAAGAAGATAGGAAGAATTCTCTAAATGTTTTTTTAATGATGCTCTTTTTTTGCTATTATTAAACAAAATGCATATATTTATGTTGAATATACTGTAATTAGGTAAATAAACCTACGTTTCTATTAATATTGGTTTTTTTTTGCGGCCCACCTATAGTTAAACCTTGTTTGTTTGGCCCAAGGTAGCCTTTGAGTTTGACACCCCTGGCTTAGAACATTCAAACCTTAGTTGTAAAAACAAACCATTCAAAATTATGAAAATGTTGCACTTTATACACTGGCTCGCCCCCTGAAGGGTTAAATACCCTGTAATTAGACGTGTTTCAAATAATTTGAACTTGAATATATAAAATTATTTGTAAATTAAAATATCTAGTGCAGTATTCAAGTCTGATATTTGATGATGGCAATTTCGCCTTTCTCACGGCAGACATCAAAATTTCCTCCTAAATTACTCTCGTATGCCATCATCCATATTTTTCTCTATTGTATTAGTGGCCCCCGGAAGGTTTTAAGTTGGCCACTCCAGCTTTAGGTAATGGAAATAAATAATTTTATTTGACATTTGATTGAATATTGTGTATTATCAGATGCATAAGGAACATTAAATTTGGTTGTCAAAAATAAGGTCATAATAAAGAAAAATTTTATCAAGTATGACATTATGAATCTTTAAGTGAGATATCTATTTTAAAAAGATACACAAATTGCATATCATTTATATGATGATTTTCTCTCTTTTTTAAAACATCTAGGTTCCTTACCCTATCTCTAGCATTTCTGATTCACATCATCCAGTGAAAGTTGGTTTGTCTGATGCTTATATTGTGGAAAGATCAAGTTTATGTATGTAAACTGATTATTCTCAGTGTATTCTTAGGTTATCAGATTTGTTAAAGTAGTAAAACATGCATTCATGTGTACACATACAAACATGCATATATAAGTATATTTAAAGTACTATAGTATTTAATCTTTTAGTGCACTGAGAGAATATTCGTCATCATGGGAAAAAAAATTTTTTTTGTATGAATCCTTGATCTCATTCAATTTTATAACTATAATTTTTTTTATATCTTTCAACCTAAAAAATGATATTTTTTTTACCTGTTTCTGTCATTATGATAAGCAAAATGCCATATAAAATTTTTAATATCTATTTGCTTGTTCTTCAGTTTAATTTTTTCCCCCCATTCTCTTAGTTTTCTCAAGGAAAACTGTGTATGAGTATAACAGAATTCAAATTACACAATGGGAGATATCTAACAATACTGCAATATATTTCACTGCCTTACCAAGTGAGTATGAAGCCAATTACAAGTTCATTTCTTTTTAACCTAAAATTTAGCTATTCTCAAAATATTAAGTTTTTATAAATATTCCATTGAAATATTATTTTCATATTTTTTCAAGGGCTATCTTTCCTTCCATCACTCAAAAATGTATAATTGAAATAATTTAATATTTTTGAATTTTACCCAAGTTTTAACATACAGATAAAAAATGAACATACAGTTGAATGATATATGATATGAAGTTTTATCACTCCTTAATTGTTTTTACTTAACATTAATTTAAATGAGATAAAACTGTTATGTTGTAATATGCTCATTTTTACAATAAGATTATTTTAAAAAATGTACTGATATTAATCATTATAGAAATCAAAGTCCAAATTTAAAATTGTGGTTCATATTAATTTAAATAATGTATGAAATATTCCATTGTTAATAAATGATTTGTCCATTCTAGAGTATATTCCTGAGATTGTTTGTCAATTAAAGAATGATTTCATATCAAATCTAAGCAAAGAAATAACCATGCCACCTTCGGGGTATAAGATGCTGAAAATAATATTTGTATTTTAGCTTGTATTACTTTCAAAGATTGCTCTTCTTGTTTATCATCTGTGACGAAATTGGAATGTTCCTGGTGTGAGGCAGTCAAAAGATGTTCTGATGGAATTGATCGCCAGAGGCAAAGCTGGATTCAAAATGGATGTGCTGTATCTGTAAGCTTATTTAAAATATCTACTTATTGAAATGAGTATGATTTTGCTGGTTTTATCACATTTTTTACAAAATCCCAGATATATTTATTTAAAAAAATTTATGTTGTATCATTCCTATCTTGGTTGATCTTGGGAATAATTTGATCTAATCATCATTTATCTATAATTTTTTTTGTGTAAAAAGTGACGAGTAATTTCAACGTTGGATGTTTTAAATCTTATAATATATTAGCTTTTTAAATCCTTTTTTTCCTTTCAGAAAACAACAGTTTGCTCTTCTAGCACAGTAACTGCCCCTACAGGTTAGTAATATTTTCTGCAACAGAGATTTTCCTCTAACTGAATGGCACCTCTATCATTTTATTTATTTCTCAAGCACTTGAGATGTATTAATAGTTGATTCTCAGATGATAATATTTTCATTTACTTAAAACTTATTTGATAATTTCTTTTCATCCTTTAAAAATTTGTTATCATGCTATTGCTATATTTTCAATTCAAATAATACTGTTATTAATCTAATTTAACCTATGTATAGGCAGTTTGTAAATCTAAAATACTCTGTTTGACTAAGAAAGATTTTTTTTCCATTTCTTTGACCAGAATTGCATTTCCGTTTTTCATATTAAGAGTAAATAATAGCTCAACTTAACTGCTAATGTTAGAATTTAAATATAATTAGCAAGTTTTGGGAATTGTCTGAAATTTATAGTAAATGAAAACTAAATTTATTTTTACTGGGGAAAAATACATTTATTGAATGTTGCAGTCTAGAAATTTATATGAAAAAAAAGATAGAGGATTAAAAGAAATTATGTAATTTAAATTTAGATATTGAATAACTGAAACACTTTTAGCTAACAAAATTTATTTGTAAGTTGATAACCCTGTATGAATTATATGAGTAACAAATAATATATTAAGGGAAAATCGAAAACCAGATACAAACAGGGTAAAAAGCATCCATCAATAAATTTTTAGCTATAAAAGTTGTATGATTTTAATAGAAATTTTAGACTTAACTGTTAATTTTCTTTTACTTTATATTGTGTTACTTATTATTTTTAATTCCAGATAAAACTGAAATCAGTATAATTACTAATAAAGGCACTGAAGTGTCAAATATTCCTAACAAAACATCCACATCTAAAACCTCATCATCAGTATATAATGTGGATGAGAGTACAAATTCCAATGAAGTATTTGACAGTAATAAGGCAGCAGCTCATCTGACACATGGTAAGTATTTATTATAAATACTTGATGGTTTTGTTTGTTATCTATACATTGATTGTTTTGATTTTAAAATGAAAAAAGTGAGTAAATTTTTTTAGAAAACATATTACACCTTAGTTCCTTTCTTTCTTGTAAGGAAGTTTCCTCATAACATATTTAGAATTATTTTTTTCTTAAACTATACTAAATAGTGTGGAAAATGTTTGTTTAAGACTATTAATGACTTTACCTCATGAATGAAAAAAGAATTTTTGTAAATTTTAGGTTCATTGTATGAAAAACTAATACTTTTCTTTGATACAGGCATGAAAGCCAACTTTTCTTCCTGAAATTTTCCTCTCCTTTCTCTCTTTTCTTCAAGCTATTTAAGGAGTTTTACATAATTATTAAATTTTTAAGGTATATTCTTTCTGTATATTTCTTCCTTTTTTCATATTTCTCTCTTAGTTGTAGTAAATTAATTATGTTTTATATAACAATGTTTAAAAAAAACCGTAAAATTTTCTAATACATGTTTAGATAAGATTTTTAAATTTTTAAGTAACCAACAGATATTTTATATATTCCATATACATTTAAATTGATATTAATCACAGTTATGAAATATTAAATGCTTTATATATATAGATACATTTATAAGCAGGAAACCATATTCATATTTGATATGTTTAACAATTACTGTTTATGAGATGGGTTTTTTAAAAAAGCGTTGTAACCTTCGAAAACAGGCCTGCACAAAATACGGCCTATGAAGCCTTTGTGAAGATGCACAATATAAATCTTAAGAATGTGGTATATTATTTTTAGATTTATAATATTAAGAAAGGAGTTTATTAGCAATGAATGTAAATGTATAATTATTTATTTAAATAATCAGTAATCTATTTTTTTTAGATAAAATATTGTTCTCTTTATCATCTTTCCTATTTTCTTGTGGCCCGCAGCAGCTTTCCATAAAATAATATGGCCCTCATCGCATTTTGAATTGTGCATGGCCTGTTTCTAAACTATTTGCTCTTGTAGTTGTTACTCAAGTTTTCTTTTTCAGAAGACATTCATAAGCTAATGCATTAATAAATTTTATACTGTAGCAAATTGTTATTTACAGTTAATGACATTTTGTACTATAATGTTGTAGGAGTTTGATTTTTTGAGTGGGCAGATTTCAGTATACAAAGAAAATAGTTTGCACTTGATGAAACATTGGGGGGGGGGGGGTGACGAAGTGTTTCATCTTTGTATGTCATGTAAATATTTTCTGCAGGATTTTAAATTAAATATTAATAACTGTATGTTTTAATATATATTAATCATTTTTGAGGCATTTAATAATACTTTTACTAAAAACTGTTATTGGGATTGTTGATAACAGTCAGAACCAGACAGTCAGGTTATTGCTGGTAAAATGATTAATGCTACTATTGTGGGTTTTATTAAAATATCAAGCATATCTCATTTAATTTTGTATTATAAGGTCACATTTTCCTAGTTTAAATAGGATTGCCTTTGACATATCTCTTTCATTTAATGTGTGATAGTGCCTTTATTAGTACTTTTAAACAAAAATTAATGTGTACTGGTCTTTAGTAAATCAAATTATTGGAAAGCACTAAATAAATATCTTTTATATAATTACATTAATAGAGAATGTTGCTTTTTCAACAGAAAAAAAATAATAAATAGACTTTCACTTAGGTCCTTGAAATTTCTATGAAAAGTATTTCAAGATTCTTAAAAAGTACTTAATTTATAGATTAGAAGAAGAGTGAGGATCCTGTATGTATAGTAAATGTAAAGGAGTTACTAACTACAAAGGGGGAATAATTCTAATGATGAATGAACATACTTCTAAATTTGTTGCTTGAATAATGAGCCAACAGTTGGTTTTAAAATATGTTTTATTCATATACTTTTTTTTTTACTATTACCATAGAGGGAGGAAGCAGTGACGAGCAAAGTAATAGTGTAAGTGCTGGAGCTCTAGCCACAATTTTAATTTTCATTGTTGTGATTATAAGTGTTTCCATCTGGGTATTCTATGCTTACAAAAATCCTCACAGTTCATCTGGTCAGTTCTTGATTAAGGTATGCATGATCTTTAATACATTTTTAATTGTTTGTTGAATAACTTTTAAACTATAATTTCTATTTAACATATATTTTTGGGGTATGTATTGCAATAAAATTTGTATAAAATGTTGTCACACATTTACACCTGTAAACATATGTATTGGGAAGTAAACTTTCATGAGCTAGAAGTGGCACAACCAGAAGTGCTTTCTGGGAGGAGGGGAGATATTTCTTGTTCCTTTTGGAATTTGGATGGAAATTAACTCTGGAATTACTCTTATTAAATAACAATGCTTTATCTTCCATGAGTGAATATGTGTATAACATGAAAATGAATGATACAAAATTTTTATACTTATCTGCTACACTTGACTATTTTATTGTAACATATTTAAAAGAATTATTAAACATACTAAGTTTTAATAATAGTCCCATTATGTACTTTATTTTGCATCCCCACGTTATTTATGTCACCTCCCATGCTCCCATTTTTTTTCGGCAGATATATGGATAATAGTGTCTGTTCAATGTTAATCAGATAGCATATTAATATTTTTTGTTCCTTACCTTTTACAAGGGAGTGTTTCAGTTTACTTTCAGATTAAAAAGAATTTTTTTAACTATACCTTGTGTATTTTTCTTAATTCATAGTACCGTCCAAGCCAGTGGGCAGTCAAAAAAGAATCCAGCATTCCAGCTGCAAATTCCCGACATTTGTGAAAAGATTTACATCAGCTCTTGAAGAGTTAGTGTATAAGAGAAAGCATGCTTGTTGATAAACATTTATATTGGTTGAAAATGAATAATAGATATGCTTAAAGTGTGGCAACGTTTTGAAAAGATGTGCCTCTTCATTTTTTTTTATAACTGTTGTCATAAAATATTGTCTTAAGTTTTTTAGTTGACATTAAGTACTATGATGAATTATTTTATGTGTAAGTATTCCTGACAGGAATTAAAACAGTATTAGTGTATTCATGAGTTTTCCATATATTTAAAAGTTGATGGAAAAAGTGGATTCTTTATTCGCTGTGATTTATAACCTTTTAAAAATCTCGTAATATGGTCTATCTTAAAAATGGCCTTTTAAAAGTTTAAATTAAAATAATTTTTAAAAATTATATTTAGGACTATTTGTGCATATTTAGACATTTTGTGAATTAGGAACTCTTATAAGGTTTACAAATATTTGTATAATTATTATACTTCAAGCATAGGAAATGAATAATAAATTTTTACGAAGAATTTAATTAATTTTGTTAAAAATCGAAGAGTTCATTCATTTTTATGATGCTTATAGATCTGTTAATAATTTTTTTATACCCACCTTTTATAGTATATTCTTTTATACTTTATGCTTTAAAAATAACTAAATTATTTCTAAACATGAAGTCATTATCAAATATATGAAAACTTTTCCCTTTTTAATATGGTTGCAGAGAGAAAACTTTGTAATTCACTGTGTTATTTATGTGTCAAGTGCTTGTATATATGATTTATATTTCTATATATTTTAAATATGTTACCATGTTTCATTGACTTTCTGATAATGTTTAATTTTCTTGTTTATGAATTATAGAGTTTATGACTGGTTAATATTTTTCTGTGTGTGTATGTGCATATTGATTTCTATGAAATCTTCAACAAGATCTTATGTTGAGCAATGTATGTCAAATTGCTAAGTATGGTTTGCAAATTTGTTCCTGTAAATAATGAATTCTCATTAATCCTTTTCAAATTGCTGAATATTAGATTTTGATTCTGATTTTATGTTTTGAAATTTCTTAAGATCTGAGAGTTATGCTTGTTTTTATAAATTTCATAATTATTTCTATGAAAAGTTTATTTTTATCAGCATTAATTGACGTCCGTGAAATCTACACTAATAAGATGGGTCTTGTATGCAAATGCCATCTCCTTTATACCAACAGCCATGAACTTAGGTTTCATCCTCAAAATGGTAAAATATAGGTCCATACCTGTTGGCTATGCTGGAAATGTATAATAGGCATTTCCAGCTTACCCAACAGCAATGGCTGTATATACAACAGCTACCCAAGGCTGTTTATCCAACAGCTGTGGCTGCATATACAACAGCTACTTGACAGCTATGGCTAGGTATCCAACACCTATCCCAACAGCTATGGCTGTATATTTAACAGTTTCCCATCAGCCATGGCTGCATATACAACAACTACCCAACAACTAAAGCAGCATATACAACACCTAACCCAACAGCTATGGCTGTGTATCTAGAAGCTACCCTAAAGCTATGGTTGAATACCAGACTGTTACCCAACAGCTATCGTACAAGCAGCATATTCAATCAGCAATGCCTGTGGGCTCTATTTTTCTCTCAAATTTTTCAGCAGCTAGAAACTATACATTGATACATTCCAAAAAAAATTGGTCATGATGTTTTGAATCTCTTTTTATTGAACTAGTCTCCCAAAAAATTATGGTGTTCAAAAGTAGTTTTTATGTAATCTGAGATTATATATTTGTTGCAATAATTACTTTGTTTGAATTTTGTGTCTATAGAAATGTATATTTATTTACATTGAATGTAAAATTTTTTTATAAATGTTTATATTGTTGAAGGTATTTCTCTCTATATATACATATATTTGTTGGCATATCTGGTATCGAGATCTGATTGTTAATAATCTTTTTATATATTTTATGGTGATAGATATAATGATGTTATATAACACTTTATCCATAGAAAAAAAAAGTGTATGACTCTAGTCTGTTTTCATTTAGTTTCATGGAATTATTTTCAAATAAAATGTGTAGTTTAAGTGGTATTTCTTCTGTTTCAAATATAACATAGATGTCGCTACATTTGAATATTTAGTAATCTTTCTTTTTTTATTTACAAGTGATAACAGGCATGCCAAAAATGTAAAAAAAACAAAAAGTAGGTGGTATACTTCAGTGGAACATTTAATAATTTTTTTTTAAAAATATTAAAATGCTAAAATAATGAAGGATAATTAGCAGTATTTCCTTTTTTGTAGTAATATTGATTATCCTGTCTAATAGTTACAGGTACTTGGTAGAAGTAAATTATTTATGAACTGAATATTTTACATGCCTGTAAGCAAATTATGTAGTCATTTAGTTATTTAGCTTGAGATTCAAAAAGGGCAACTACCTCTAAAAGGAGACTTCTGAAGGAGATTAGTGTTGTTATTTGTTGAGACAAAACATTGATTTTATTAGTTATATGGTTAAATATATATATATTTTTTAAAACTATTTACTACATGGATTTCAAGTATTATACTTGTATTACTGAAATACAATACAGATTTATTAGAGAGAAATGAAAAATTCAATCCCAAAAATTTGTTTTCCTGTAATTAATTTTATTTTATTTTATTTTTTGTATTAGTTTTGTATTTTCAAGTAGTCGAGACTCCATAGTATTGCTTATAAGTTTTTTGAATTTATAATAAGGAAAAGCAGTATGCATCGAGTAGAATCCATGCTTTGAATTTTCATCTAGCACAATATATTGATGGATGCCGTGTGATCATGAGACAAGCCTGAACTTTATCCTTTAAAAAAAAAAAAAAAATCTCCGAACATGGATGAAATACACTGGTGTAAGAAATTAAGAGAATTTGCAAACTTGGTCGATTATCTCTAGAACTACTGTACAGATTTTAATGAAATTTGATATGTACATACATTGATACAATACAAAACAAATAACCATTCAAAAATTGTAATACACACGCATGATCGTGCATAACACTCGTTGGAGTCTGAAGATATGAAACAGCGGTTGCAGAATAAACAAAAAAAGAGTTAATAGGGGGTATGGTCCCCTCTTACAGATATACAGGTCTCGCAGCGTGATTTCATACTTGAAATAAGGCAGTTTATCATTTCCTGTGGCAATTGGTCCCACTTGTTCAGAAACGCTGTTTTCATTCCCTGGATGGTTCTCAGAGGGGGGTTGCGAGTTTCAATTGCCCTCCCCAGAGCGTCCCAGACATGCTCTATAGGGTTAAGGTCTGGAGATCTGGCTGGCCAATCCATCCGGCGAATATCCTCTATCTCTAGAAATTCGCCGACCAGAAGAGCTCTATGTGGCCTCGTGTTATCGTCCATTAAAATGAACTCGGGGCCAAATGCACCCCTGAAAAGGCGAACATAGGGCTCCAAGACCTCATCCCTATACCTCACACCAGTCATAGTGCCTCTTTCAAAGGCATGGAGAGGTGTCCGGCCATCCAACATGATGCCTGCCCAGACCATTAAACCTCCTCCCCCACAATGGTCGATTTCGCGGACATTGGAGGGTAGGTAGCGGGTCCCTGGTTCTCTCCATATGAACGTACGGCGAGAATCGGTGTTTAGGCTGAACCGGGACTCATCAGTGAAGAGAACGGTCGCCCATTGATCCATACTCCAATCTCTATGCTCTCTGCACCATGATAAACGGATTCTCCTGTTCGTAGAAGTGAGCGGGACGCAAACAGCAGGTTTTCTTGCAAACAACCCTCTCTCATGAAGTCTTTTGGAAATAGTCACCCTTGATACACGGGTTCCTGTGGCTGCATACCAGTCACGAGAGAGCTGAGAATCTGAAGCATCCGAAACATTGCTGCAATTGAATGATGTTATTACAGTCTTTCTCATTTCGGCACCAATACAACAAGCTAATAATTAAAGTCTGGGAATTTTGGACCCTTTTAATGGAGTAACTCTAGATTTAGCCTGAAATAGTTGTACTTATACTTGTTTCTCGTTCTCACATCTTAAGTAAACAGCGGTTGCAAATGCATTCTTTGAAGCATCACAAAAAACATGCAGTCTGTAAGAGGAGCAGTTATCCATTGTTGCTTGTCTAGGAATCTTTACCAAGGACAACAAAGGCAATTCACTCATCCATTTTAAAAATTTCTTCTTAATATTGGCAGGAAGTTCAGAGTCCCAACTCAATTTCTTTTCCCAGCTCTTCTGTAAATATAATTTTGGAAGGAGGGTGACAGGACAACTAAAGCCTACGGGATCGAACACCTTTTGCGTAATTGATAACATGTTCCGTCTTGACACGGGCAGGTCTCCCAAACTTATAGAGAGAACGTCACAAGAGAGTGTGTCTTCATGTTTGTCCCACAAGAGTCCCATCACTTTCACAGGCTGAGTATTATCATTGACGATATCAATTCCCGACCGGTGCCATCCTCTTAAATCGAAACTAGCTTCAGCCATTATTTCAGTGGCCCTTGCTCTGAATAGTTCTGCCTCTTCTATTGAATCAACCGAAGTCACACAATTATCTACGTAGAATGATGAGCGTAGCTTCCCAGCAATACATTTGTGCGGAGGCCCATACTGTCTTAAATGAAAGTCGATCACTGCTTCTAACAGAAAAGGGCTACAGTTCAAATCAAAGATCACCCGACGATGACGAAATTCTTTAATCTGTCTTTGTTCTGGATCATTCCACCAGAGGAATCGCAAAACATCTCGGTCATCTTCGGTTACAGATACTTGTAGGAAAGCCCTTTTTATGTCTGAGATAATTCCTATTTTCCTTTCTCTAAAATTTAGTAATATCGTTGGTATCAACTCTAGCAGATTTGGTCCTTTAGCCAAGCAATCATTTAAAGACAGAAAGTTCTTCGGTTTACATGAAGCATCAAATACTGGCCTAATTGCTTTAGTGGAACCCTCTTTAAAGACCGCTCGATGAGGGAGATAATGTACAATCCCTCTTGCTTCATTTTCTGATACTTCTTCGATTATTCCTGATTTCAACCAGTCTTCAAATACTGCATTATAGTCTTCTAACTTATTTTCAGAGTTAAGCTTTCTTGTGGAAGAAATTAGTCTTTTTTCAGCTATATCTCTATTGCTTGGCAAATCTCCACGGTCACTGATCCACGGTAAGCTTACTTCATATCTGGTTTCATTATCTCTCTTCAAAGTCTTATGGAAATGATCACGTACAGCATTTTCTAATTCTTGACAAGACTTGTTCTCGTTGGGGTCTGTTATACCCAACGCTTCTAATTTCCACAAGTTTTCTAAATTATTGTTATGGACCAGCATCGATGTTATCATGGCTGAAGTATTTCTAGTTGAGATACAGTCATTTATCTTGCCCATGATTACCCATCCTAGCAAAGTGTGCACAGCTATGAGGCCACTATCTAATTTCTGAAGTTTTCCAGTCAAAATATTTCCAACTGTATCAGCACCTATAAGAATTTCTATTGGCAGATTTTCCCGTTCTGAATCTGTAACGCGAATGTTTCTCTGTATTATTTTTTTCATCCAAGGTCCTGGAGGCAAACTTGGTATAGAGCCACAAATTTTTGGTTGATCCAATAGTTGAATATTGCAAGAATAACTGTTATCAATGCTACTAATATGCAAACTATAACATTTGTGAACTTCTTTCTTCGAGGTAACTCCACCAAAAAGTGAGTGAACTAACGTTTCAGATCCTACTGGTCTACATCCCATTCTTTCGACAGTGTCTTTTAATATATATGAGCGCTGCGAACCAGTATCAAAAAGGACCCTTACTCTTTGTTTCTTTCCGTTAGCATTAATATTAACCAGCAAAGTTTGAAGAAACACATTTTTTGTGCTACCAGAATTAGCTAAAGTTACATTCTTATCTTCCTCAGTATTTTCCTTTATTTCATTCTTCGTATTTACGGTAAGTTCGGGGCATACAACAACCCAGTGTCTTTTCGAACAAATTAGACAGCATACACGTGTCTTGCATTGTTTGGATCGATGTCCCACTTTTAGGCAGACAAAACATCCCCTTTTATCTTTAATAAGATTATGCTTTTGGTTGAGATCCATTTTAGGGACTGAAAAACAATCTTTAGTTTCATGATGTTTAATCACAAAATAGGCAATTAGTTTCTTTGTTTCTACTAGTTATTTTCTCACCAGCAAAGAGATCATTTGCTGTGGGAACCGAAGCTTCTTTACATTTTATTTCTTTCCACAACTTAGTTTCACTCAATTTAAATCCCGATTTTGCAAGAGAAATTCTTTGCTCCCCTTCTACTTCGTTTCTTAAGAATGTCAACAGCTGTTTTAGCTTATCGCAATAAGAATTATCTTGAGAACTAATTGGAGCATTCCTCAGCCAATTTCTTCCGGAATATACGATTCTACTAATGGAAAGAGCATTGCAGCATATTTGTCACTAGTCATGCCTATGGATTCTAATGCTCTTAAGTACGATTCTAATCTATCATATAATTGTGCTATATTTAGTCTCCCTTTCTGAACCGTAGCATTTTTTATTACGAGACCTAGCATTTCTCGAACATAAAATTCGATTAACAACTTTTCTCTTCCAAACCTATTTGTTAAACCCTCAATAACTTTATCATAATTATCTGCAGTTGCAGGAAAGCTCACTACTATATCCCGTGCTCTAGTACCATGTATAGTTGCTTGTAGTAAATAATGGAATTTATCTTCCTTTTCAAGTAATTTGTCATAATGTATGCACTTAAACTGACACCAGAATGTTAACCAATCTTTAACATCACCTCCAAATTGTTTCAGTTCTATTTTTGGCAACTTTAGTTTACGTTTATTCAAAGTCGGTGATGTACTTACCGACGCAGAACAATCAGTTGGGACGTCTGGATAGCAAAAAATGTTTCCGTTCGAACTCGTATTACGTCCATTTTTTCTTTATATCCCTCAATACACTCAAATTCACTAGAATAATCTTCGTCTGTTTTGTATTCTAAACTTGAAATTTGGGTATCCCAGTTACCAAGTTCATCATATAAGCGATCTAAGGTAGCGATTTTTGTTTTTACTGCTGGGTCATTCCATGTCAAATCAACACAATTTTTTGCAAAATCCGGAATGACCCTCCCAGATTTTGACGATTTTTGGCACACTTGCAGGTTTCATGGACATATGAAAAAATGTCAATTCTTAGTGGTCTTACTTTATCGGTTCAAAAGTTATTAAACATTAAAATTTCAATTTTTTTGCAAAAAAACACCACATATGTCGGTCTTAAAATGGCTGTAAAACAGTGACCATTTGAGGTTCAGACCTGAACTTAGGCTCATTTTAAAGCTCTATTTTAGGGCTTTCACATGATATGCAACACGATAGCATTTATAAAAAAATAATTTTTTAAAATCAATTTTAAAATTTAAATTTCTCAAAAAGCGACAATTTTAAAATTTTGAAAAAATTCTCAAAATAAGTTTATATCATCATCTAACAGCACCCAAAATCTTATTTTGGGATCTTTATGGGATCCTGAGATACAGAAGGTATAAAGTATGCATGGGTAGAGGAAAAAATGCCAAATCTTCCATATACATATACAAATAAATGTAATTATAATGTATAATTATACAATCATATATAATTATAACTACATTTATAATTATAAGTATATATATAATTATATACATATATAATATATATATATATATATAACACTTTTCTAGAAAATCCAATCTATCTGAAAATCATAATTTTATTTATGGAATCATGCATAGAGTTTACCAGTTTAGAGACATGGAAGTAGCATATGTACAGCTATCACATCTTCATTTCTGGGAGGCGATGAACTCTTGCAGAATATCCTCAATCTTTCTCACCTCGTTGCCTTGTAAACTGCATGTTCAACCAGTTGGTGTGATGGGGTTCACCTTGCAGATCACATTTGAAGAGGGAATCCACAGTACATCAGGTCTTGAAGGGTATGAAAATGAAGGAGATGGTCCTTGGGGATGGAAAAATGTTGCCTTTACTTCATTTACATATTCATTTTTAGCTAAAACATAGCTTAGGTACCATTTGCCATCATAGACTGCAACCACATATCCACCCATGTCACTGAAGCCCAACCTATTTCCATAACTTGCTACAGGAAAGATGGTTGATGTAGATGCAGAAGAAAAGGATTTTACAGTTACTTTTGTTGTACACTTTGAGGGTCCACAGGCATGGAGCTTTAGTGTCCCTGGGATAGCTACAGTTTTGCTGTACTGGTGTACCAATTGTTCTTCTGTTTGAATATACTCTTCATGGTTTACATATGTGAAATCTGTTAGAAATATTCTGATTTGCCCATTCAAAGAGTTGTCTTTGAGTCTGTATTTGGTCTTCATAAGGTCGCTGCAGGCTAGCCAATCTTTTTACTGTGCCCCCACTCCATCACATGGGCCTTTTCCATGTGCAGTGGCTGAAAAATGCCATTCAGCTTCAACCCCAAAATCTTTGTAGTGAAGGCACAGGTTTAAAAAGTTCTTTTTATTCTTGTATTGGGCTGCTGACCCATCTGAAAAATAGTATATTTTTTTGGAAATGTTTCAAACATTGATTTCAGACACTGGATTAGTTTTGTTTGAAACAGATAGACTGCAGTAGTGTTGTGCTCAAGGCAGTCTGATATTATTACAAAACTGAAATGCTCTTTTTTATCTTCTTTTTTAAAATACACTACAAACGGATGCACTGTTGCCTGGTTATGTGTCCAGTGATAAGATTGTGCTTCGTCCTGTAATACGAAGGAATAATTCTCAGAAAAATCACAAAGGACCACCACCTCAGAATCTAAGAGATTTTCCTTAGTCTCACTCATAAAAGAATTTTGCTGTTTTGCCATGAAGTCATGACGAAGCAGAACAGAGAGTTTCTCACAAAAAATTTCAACGAAGTCATCTACTGATTTTTGGATTGTTTCCAAGTTACAGCGATCAACAGAGATCCACTGGCTAAAAGTAATAGTCTCAATTGCATTTTCTTCAAACCTTCTTTCCAGAATCATCTGGATTCCTTCTGTTCCTGGACATAACACACAATTAGAGAAGAAACAGTTAATTGACGGTGGGTTACAGACCAATATTTGCAAACAGTCCTGGTATGTTTTTATCTGGTTGTCTGTGATTAATTTCATTTTGCTGTTTTCAACCATAAGTTTCACATTTTGGTGAGTAGTACATACACAAACTGAGTGGGTGCTACTCTGACCAGGCATAATACAGTGTTTGGGCCGTAATTCTGCAAATTTAGAGAACCCAACTTTTATACCTGGAAACTTTTCCTGGAAGCATTTGTATACTTCCTTTAAATTACTCAGCATCAGTCTCTTGGAAACTTACTTTAGCACCTGTGATGTCTTTCACTGAAATACATCAGAGGTCAATCACCAATCAGCTTCCTCCATTCTCAGATTGTTATATATTGTATCTTATAATTTAGGGAAAGATTTTTTAAAATCTGTTTGATATTTTTTCACTTTTTAGTAGTGTAAAGGAGATGAAATTAAGAATTAAATAATAAAATCAGTGGCGCACCCAGGATTTTTTCTTGGGGGGGGGGCCGAGATGAATGGATAAAAATATTTACAATGCATGGGGGGGGCCGAGACGAACGAATACAAATATTTATAATGCAAAATCAATATTTCTACTTTTTTGGGGGGGGCCAAGGCCCCCTGGGCCCCCCCCTGGGTGCGCCACTGAATAAAATTATACATGATTATAAATGTAATTATTATATTTATATATATTTTTAATCACATATTACTATGCAATTACATATGATTGTATAATTATATATTATAATTATATTTCTTTGTATATAACTCTATAATATGGTAAATTTAGCATTTTTCCTCTAACCATACATAATTTATACCTCCTATATCTCAGGATCCCATAGAGATCCCAAAATAAGATTTTGGGTGCTGTTAGATGATGATATAAACTTATTTTAAGAATTTTTTCAAAATTTTAAAATTGTCGCTTTTTGAGAAATTTAAATTTTAAAATTTCAAACTGATTTAAAAAAAATATTTTTTTTTAAATGCTATCATGTTGCATATCATGTGAAAGCCCTGGAAAAGAACTTTGAAATGAGCCTAAGTTCAGGTCTGTACCTCAAATGGTTACTGTTTTACAGCCATTTTAAGACTGACATATGTGGTGTTTTTTTGCAAAAAAATGAAATTTTAATATTTAATAACTTTTGAACCGATAAAGTAAGACCACTAAGAATTGACATTTTTTCATATGTCTATGAAACCTGCAAGTGTGCCAAAAATCATCAAATTCTCAGGGGGTCATTCCGGATCACTGTGTTGATTTGACATGGAATGACTCTGCTTCAATATTCGGTGTCTCTAAGCCTAATTCTTCTACGATAGCGTTAAATGTGTTTGTAAACGCTATTCTGACTGGCTTTCTTTGCCTCTTTAGAGCTTCCATAATTTAAAGAACAAATGAAATATTTATTTGCTTACGATAACCTAATCGCATCACGTCCTTCGGTCACCAAATGTTGAGATTCGAAAGAACCACGCGTTCTCCTTTCTCCTCTAACCAACTTTATTATACGAACACACCCACTTTATACACTAAAAAGATCAAACATCGATGATTCCATCAACGACAGAGAAACTTCTGCGTTCAACGTGCAATTACAAAATTAAAACAAGATATGACGTCACAACAAGTGAGATGAGAATTAAAACAAGATATGACGTCATAACTAGTGAGATTAAAACCAGGCATGACGTCACAGCGATATCTTTTCTAGCTTTAAAAAATTTGCAGATATTATTAATATTTTTCTTCCAAGCAAGCTTACTATCCATGAAGATACCCAAATATTTCACTTCCCTTTCAAAGTGGATGAGCTGATCATAAACGTTA
This sequence comes from Dolomedes plantarius, assembly GCA_907164885.2. Taxonomy (NCBI): domain Eukaryota; kingdom Metazoa; phylum Arthropoda; class Arachnida; order Araneae; family Dolomedidae; genus Dolomedes; species Dolomedes plantarius. Next base: position 218,176,332 of record OU015491.1, read on the forward strand.
ACTGGGGGTGGGGGAATCCTATTGTATGAAAAGAAGATAGCTTTTTTTTATATTGGGATTTAATTTAATACGCCATTTATCAAATCAGCGCTCAAGAATGTTAATGTGACGTTGGAGGTAAGTATGCATATATCTGACATGATTTTTAGCGAGAATGGCTGTGTCATCAGCATAGAGGGCAAGCGAAGTGTTCGGGGTGGTGGGGATATCATTTATAAGTAAGTTAAATAAGACCGGTCCGAGTTTAGAACCTTGAGGAACTCCCGAATTAACAGGGCGTAGGTCTGAAGTGGTACCAGAATAGCAAAAGTTCTGTCCGAAAGATAGGATTGTATAAGTTTAATTAGGGCAGCTGGCATTTAAAATTTAATGAGTTTATAGATAAGGCCACTGTGCCAGACAGTATCAAAAGCTTTAAGAATATCAAAGAAGACAGCACCAGTCTGCATTCTGTTCTGTAGTCCATCATGGATGTACTCAGTAACACGAAGCAGCTGATGTGTGGTAGAATGTTTAGGTCTGAAACCAAATTGGGCATTAGAGAGAATAATATTGCTATCGATAAAATTATGAATACGGCTACAAAAAATGTGTTCAACCACTTTATAAAGAGAAGATAAGAGACTAATGGTCCTGTAGTTTTTCGGAAGGGAAGGATCCTCACCAGGCTTATGAATTGGGAAAATAATGGCCGATTTCCAGGGATGCGAGTAGTATTTAAATTTAAAGATGTTATTAATTAAATCAGTTAAATAGTTGGCATAATGAAGGGGGAGATTTTTAATGGCATTATTGGTGATACCGTCTTGACCAGGGGATTTTCTATTAGGGAGGGAATTAATTGCATTTAAGACTTCGCTAACAGTGGTTTTTTCGATCTCACTATTGTGATTACTGGACTGAAAGTTCTGGAGGATATCATAGACTTTATCAATTGTAGTTGGGCAAAAAAAACACTAGAGTGGGGATTGAATTGGGTTTCATAATTAGCTGCTAAGGCCTCAATTTTGTCAGAGTCACTAGTTAAGATACCAGAACTGGAGTTAAGGTTGAAAGGGGCTTATGGGGTTTCCTAATTCTCTTAAGATATTGCCAAACTGAGTTATCAGTGGGAGCTAGTGACTCAATCAATTTTTTCCATTTATTATTTTTGAAATTTTTGATTTTTATTTTAACCTGATTGTCAAGATTTTTGTAATTATTAAGCATTTTGGGGTCCCGAGTTTGCTGCCAAATTTTCCTGAAATGGTTCCTATATTTAATTAGGTAAACAAATTAATGGGGTAGTTTATGATAGAAATATTGGGGAGAGTGGACCTTAGCAGATTCCAGCGCGCTTTGGATGGTCTTAGTGATAGAGGTAACAGCAGCGTCTATGTCACCGGGACTGTTAATATCATTAAAGGGTGGGGAGGAGTTGTTAACAAATTTAGTGAAAAACTGCCAATTAGTATGATAAGGAGAGATGATAGAAGGGAGCACGGGGTTGCAGTTAATGTCAAGTTTAACAGGTAAGTGGTCAGAGGATAAATCATTAATAGTATTAATCTCATACGGATAGTGATTGTTGTTTAAAAGGTCAAAGTCAATGATGGATTGGGAGCCTGAAACACCAAGCCTGGTGGGATAAAGTGGGAAAGCAATATCAATAGAGTTATCAATTGAGTAGGAATTAATTTCAGTACCATATCTGGTTACTGAACGGTCATTCTGGCAGTTCCAACGGGGGTGGTGAGCGTTAAAGTCACCAAAAAGTATAACTTTATGGTCAAGATTAAAAAGTTGAGAAAGTTCATTAGTTACGGGTCTACCATCGATAATTCTTAAGTAAGTGGAAACAAGGGTGAGAGTAGTACTAGAGTTTATCCAAATTTTAACAATTGTGTTTTCAGTGGTATGTAAGTTAATACTGGGGAGATGGTTATGTTTAATATTCCGTTTGACATAGATCGCCGTGCCACCGAAACGTAGGGGAGCGTTAGTATTAGGGTCAAGGCGGGGAGTGAAGTACAGACTGTAGTTTTGAATTTTAAGAGTTCTGGGGGTGGGACACTTCACCTCCTGTACCAGAATAAGATCAACGGGGTTCTTAATAACAAACTCCCGAAGTTCATGAATACTTGTACGCAAGCCATCATCATTCCAGCTCAGAACAGAAATTGCAGAAGAAGTAGAGGGGAACATTAAGGGGCAGAAGAGGTGGCTGCCTCTTGTGAGGCAGCAGAAAGAACGTTATTTATAGACGGTGAGTTAAGTTTATCAACTAAGTAATTAAAATCTGGTATATTCATTTCGTAACAGAGTTGTGTAATTTCTTTAAGAACATCCCTAATTTTTAAAAGTTTATTTAGTGTGCCTTCAAGGTTTCCCATTGGCGTTACTCTAGAGGTTGGAGTTTCAATAGTAGAATTAGCAGGAGTTACAATATTAGTGGTTTGTTCAGTCGTTATAGTGGGACAAGGGGAGTTATTGGGCTGAACAGCCTGGCTGTAAGAAATTGTTGAATTAAAAGGTTTGCTAGCAAAGGTATTTCCTGAGTTTGTTGGGACAATTAGTTGGGGACTATAATTACCGGCTTTGGCCGCTTCTTTTATGGTCTTAATTTGGTTACGTCTAATTTTTACCTGTTCCGGGTGAACACTGCAACCACGATAGTCAAAATGTCACCATTGCAATTAGCACATTTTGCTGGGGTGTCACGTGGTTTAGTACAGGCTGCTGATGAGTGTGCACCAGCACATTTCATACAGACAGGCTGTAGAAGGCAAACTTCACTACTATGGTGGAATTTTTGGCAGTTGAAGCATTGCTTGGTACCTTTGAATTTGTAGGATTCAACCCAAACTACGAAACCTAAAAAGTGTCGGATTTCATATATATGCTCAAGAGTCTTATTTTGTCGGAGGTGGCATAGGAAAATCGGGAGAGGTTCCTTGGTGTTAAATCGTTTGAGTTGTGAAACTTTGTTTACCTCAAAACCAAATTCTATGAGTTGTTGTTTGACTTCCTGTACTGGAATGTCAATGGGGATACCTTTGATTAGGACTTTAAGAGGCCTTTCAGTCTTGGGATTTTTTCCAAAAAATTCAGTTTTAGTGGCGATAAGGTACCTTTGGATATTTCTAAATTGATCGATGGTTGTGGGAGAGATCTTAAGAAACTGTCCTGAGATAGTTTTGGGCAAATTAAATTGGATTAGGTTGTTTATATTTTCGATAATCTTTTGATAACCTGGAACCATTTTAATAAAGAATGGTTCTGGTTTAGGCTCTCTATCTACTTGGATGGTTATAAAATATTTATTCAGCCAGTTATTGGTTATTGCAATGAAGTCCTCATAACTGCACCTAAGCACTCTATCCATTGCCTTGAAGTGTTTCAAAATCAGGCACTCCGTATCATTACTGGCGCAGTGAGGTCTACCCCCATCCTTGCTATGCAGATTCTGACAAACACTGAACCCGTTTATAATTGTATCCAGAGAAGGGCAATAGCCTTATTTCAGAAACTGGTAAGCCTACCTAATAACCCTTTATGGAGAAATTATGACATAAACAGAACCAGAAATTTGAAAACTTAGTATGGCTTTATCCAGTCGGCTCTGAAAGTTGATCGTTCTTTGGAACTTTGTCATGAGACTTCTATTTTGCCTTTGCCTATGTGTCCATTGTAACCGTGATTGTTGTTAATATTAAATTAATTAAATTAAAGATTGGGATTGGGAGTTATTATATTATTTAATTATATTAATTATATTTATTATGATTTAGTAATTTATTGGTTCATGATTGTGGTTAGTACATTGATGTGCTTCCCAAATAATGGAAATAACTCTGGTTATATTGACAAATTAATTTATTGATTATTAACACACATAAATAATACACTCCAATATTACTCAATATTTCCTCCGGCATTTACACATTATTCACAACTTCATTCCTACTAAATTAATTCTTTACTACACCTATATTTGACTCATTCATTTATTATAACAATATTTCGTACTTCATCTACACATATTACTTTCAACTTCATTCCTACTAAATTAATGTATATATATAAGTATATGTTGAGTTTGAGCGAGTGGCACTATTTTTCTGTGCGGAAGAATACAGCTACGTATAGTGGCGCTGTTCGCCTCGCCTCCGTTTCGTCTCCAGAGCTGCGTAGGGAATGTGTCGCTGTGTGCGCGCATATCTTGAGCTGTGTGCATTTTATCTTTTAACTGTTTTTTATGTCTTAATAAATATGGTTAATCAAGATCTAAGGACTGGATTTCATTCCGACATCAGAAAACAACAAATTGGTAGCAGAGCGTGGTTATGATTAATTATATTTAAAGAGGCTGCTGAAATCGAAACTGCCGAAGCACAAATCGAAAATGGAGAAACTTAACGTTCCAGAACTGACTGGAGAAAATTATTTCATCTGGTGTTTAAAAATGAAAGCAGCTCTGTCATTAAAACGTCTAGATACTGTTATTTCCAGTGTGAAACCAGAAAATTTGGATCAAAAGGAATCTGAAAAATGGGATCAAAAGAATGCTGACGCAGTAGCTTACATGCAGCTCGCTATGTCAGACGAGCAGGCGCTGCAGTTCGCCACGGAAGTAAATGCAAAAACTCTGTGGGAGAAAATAAAGTCAACATTCATGGGACAAGCTGAAGATCGAAAAATAGATGCAGGAAACGAATTAAAAAATCTGGAAATGACTTCGAATGAATCTGCGAACGACTATATTGCCAGAGCAAGAGGGATATTGTCTAAGTGTCTTTCTCTCGGATTAGAAGTTACACCACGGGAATTAGTTTTTTACACCGTTCGAGGCCTGAAAGGCAAATTTATCCTTGTGCGTGACATTTTGAAGACCCAAAGGGACAAATCAATGGATGAAATATTAGAAATTCTACGTGAAGAAGAAGCGACGAATTCCCAAAACGGAAGACGCAGTGAAGGAAACGCAGAGGCATTCATTTCGAAGAAGAATAAGAATTTTAATAATAGAAACTGCTACATATGCAGACGCCCTGGTCACTTAGCTAAAAATTGTTACTTCAACACAAGAAATAATAAAGAAAAAAAGAGGAGTTCACCAAATGCGCATTATTCATCGGGTGATCAACATTCCAGGTCTGCGCTTACGGTTTCTGCTCAAGATGATGAGCATGATCAAGTTTGGCTACTAGATAGTGGGGCTTCTTGTCATATGGCCAAAAATTCTTTCTGGTTTGAGGAAATAATACCAGAAATTAAGGACATCCACCAAGCAGGTAAAAACTCAGTGATTTATTCTCAAGGAACAGGTACTGTTAAAGCTAATACTATAAATAAGAATTCTAAGCCTATAACTTTAACTATGAGTAATGTAAATTATGTTCCTGATTTAAGATATAATCTGTTATCAGTAACCTCGTTAATGAATAAGGGATGTAAAATTGTTTCAAATCATAATTGTGTTTTGATTTTTGATAAACATAATAAGTTACTTACCAAAGCGTTTAAAAATGATAACAGACTTGAAGTGTATTTAGAACCTTTTTATAATTCTGAATGTTGTATTGTTAATGACAATTCTACTAAAAATTATGAGCTTTGGCATAATAGGTTGTGTCATTTAAATCCTAAATATATAATTAAAATGAAGGAATATATTGATATTAATGATGTAAAGAATTTTGTCTGTGAAACTTGTGATATAAGTAAAATTACAAGGAAAAATCATCCAAATATTGATATTGAGCAAAGTTCTGCAATTCTTGAATTAATTCATGCAGATCTTTGCGGTCCGGTTCAAACGGAATCAATTGGCGGTTCGAAATATTTTATGATATTAGTGGACGATTTTTCTGGTATATATTTTACATATTTCTTAAAAACTAAAAGTGAAGTATTTGATGTATTTTTGAAATTTAAAGCTAAATATGAAAATCTTACGGGTAAGAAAATTAAAAAGTTAAGGACCGATAATGGCCTAGAGTTTGTAAATGAGCAATTTGATAATTTTCTTGCTAATTCAGGCATATCTCGGGAAAAAACTGTGCCATACAATAGTGAAAGCAATGGTAAAGCTGAGAGAGCTAATCGAGTTTTATTAGATAGAGCTAGAGCTTTATTATATGAAAGTCAACTTCCTTTAAAATTCTGGGCTGAGGCTATTAATTGTAGTACAAGAATTTCCAATTTGACGCCACGTAAAGGAAAAGAAAAAATTCCTCTCGAAATCTGGACAGGCAAAAAACCCAAACTAAATTATCTTAGAAAGTTTAGATGTGTGGCTTATTTTCACATTCCGAAAATAATGCGTAATAATAAATTTGATATTCCAGGAAAACGGGGAATAATGTTAGGTTATGCTATAGAACGCCGAGGATACCGTATTTATGACTTAAAAAGTAATAAAATTATTGAAGTACGATCAGTTCGATTCAATGAAAATTTAAAAGGTAGCACTTATTTAGAGTATACTAGTTCAAAAAACAAAATGGCGGAGTTTGAGATTTTTGTTGATACCAGCGACCTAGATAAGAGACAGCCAGTCTCTATGCAGGAGGAAAAGCAACCCTCCGATGAGGAAATAAACAGTGAAAACTATCAACACGAACCGCAACTCCGACGCTCTGAACGGCTAAAATATAAACAAATGTCAGCAAATCTAACTGATGACATTCCAAACACTTTTTTGGAGGCGAAAAATAGTGTAAATTGGCGCGATTGGGAGTCAGCAATGAAAAATGAACTAGATTCGTTGAATCATCATAAAGTATGGGAAATAGTAGAAAAACCTCTAAAGGAAAAAATTATAAAAAGTAAATGGGTCTACACTTTGAAGGAGAGCGATTCCAATAAAATAAAATATAAAGCGCGACTTGTAGCTGCTGGATACAATCAAATAAAAAATAAGGATTATTTAGAGTCTTATTCACCTGTTGTAAACATAGAATCTTTTCGATTATTACTTGCGCTTTCAGCGAAATTAAATTTGATAGTTAAATTTTTTGACGTAAAAACTGCGTATTTGTATAGTGACTTAGAGGAAACAGTATACATGTCACCTCCACCTGGTTTTGAAAAATTAATTGGGGATGGAAAAGTTTGTAGATTAAACAAGAGTATTTACGGTTTACCACAATCGGGCAGGAATTGGTACATGAAAATAAAATCTGAATTGGAAAAAATAGGTTTGGTACAGTTGGCTTCTGATAATTGTGTATTTACTAAACATGATGGTACAAATCTTTTTATATTAAGTATGTATGTTGATGATATTGCTATTTTTTGTAATAATAATGAAATGTATCACGAGATTGTTTCTAAAATTAAAAGTGTATTTGAATTTCAAGAGAATAAGAATTCTAAATTCTTAGGTATGGAAATTAATAAACATGACAATGGTGTAAGTTTATCACAAATTGAATATATTGAGTCACTTTTGCTTAAACATAAGTTAGAAAATTGTAAATCAGTAAAATCTCCAATTGTTAAAGGAGAAGATGAAAGTTTTCCACTTACAAATGATTTAATTGATGTAACTATGTATCAAGAATTAATTGGTGAATTATTGTATTTAGCTAATAGAACGCGTCCTGATATATCATTTGTAACAACATATCTATCTCAGTTTAATCATAAACCGGAAAAGAGACATTATCTTATCGCAAAAAGAGTATTAAGGTATTTAAAAGGTACTAAAGACAAAGTATTGTTTTATAGCAACGATTTTGGTTTTTTGAATGCTAGTTCAGATGCAAGTTGGGGAAATGCTGAAAATGGTAAGTCATTTTCAGGTGGTGTAATCTTATTAGGTAATTCACTTGTGTCATGGAAATGTAATAAGCAAAAAAGTGTTAGTCTTTCTACATGTGAAGCAGAGTTATTTTCTATTTCTGAAATTTGTAAAGATATTATTTGGACTGTAAATTTATTATCTGAGTTGAAATGTAAAAAATTTATAAATGATGTTGTAACCTTAAATTCAGACAGTCAAGCAGCAATCCAGTGAATTAAATGTACCAGATCATCGACTAAATCAAGACACATGAACTTACGTTTTCATTTTGTGAAAGATTTGTTAATGGACAATATTATTAAACTGGGTTATATACAGACTGAATATATTACAGCAGATTTTCTGACAAAAGCTGTCAATGAAGACAAGCTAATTTACTCTCTGAAAAGTATTTCATTAATTTCTTAACTATGTATATGTATGTATTTTGTGTTGTATTTTTGTAAATGTGTGTATTTTGTGTTATAATTTTGTAGTGTGTAGTAATTTCTTAAACTTGATGAAAAAATGTGTCCCTCGCAGGAGGGGTGTGTTGAGTTTGAGCGAGTGGCACTATTTTTCTGTGCAGAAGAATACAGCTACGTATAGTGGCGCTGTTCGCCTCGCCTCCGTTTCGTCTCCAGAGCTGCGTAGGGAATGTGTCGCTGTGTGCGCGCATATCTTGAGCTGTGTGCATTTTATCTTTTAACTGTTTTTTATGTCTTAATAAATATGGTTAATCAAGATCTAAGGACTGGATTTCATGTCTCCGACATCAGAAAACAACAGTATAACATTATATTAAATTGTTTGTACGAATTATCGGTCAATTCCTCAACATATTATATTCAAATACTATACTCATCGCGCTCTATACTAATTATTATGGCTACACACTGAGAAGCAATGATAACAATATAAAAAGGAAACGCAAAGTCGGTACCTCGGAAGATGATTGTGGAATCACTCTAGGCATCTGGCACTCGTAATGATGAACTACGTCGTGTTTATCATCACACGGAATTAGGGCACTTTCTTGTCTGGAATACGGCTCCGTCGTTAATGGCAAGCATTCTACACGGGACACTTGGGCACTGTCAGCATCGGTTCACTAACTTTTAATGCACTCTCCTCATACGTCTATATGCCTTGACACCACTTCTACATCTCACAAACTTCTGACTGACTCTGACTTCTTAGGTTATATCTGCCTTCACACTATTTTTTATTTCATATATTTTCTTACTAATGTCTCCGCCTCTTATAATTTCCATTGGTCATGGAAATTATCATGCCATCGCCATTCGTCCGTGGCTGCCTCTTCTCAATCCCCTTTTTACCAATGCGCATCGAGGGCGGGATTTATAAATTCTCCCTCAAATTTAACTTTTTCCCATGCTTCGGCTTCAAGCAGGGTGGGCTGTTTTATAGCCATCATAAATTTTCTTTTATTCTCTTCTTGCAACTCACTCTCTTCAACTTTTATCTTCTATTTATTGCTACAAACACAATCTCTAAATTTCGTTTCGGTCTATGGCTTTCTTCCCTTCTCTTTTATTGCCCTGTTTCTTTCTTGCATTTAACAATTATTGTACTTTGTCCTGTACTTTTCAATGCTCCTGCCCCTGGCCGTGACACTACTGTCATGTCCCTATGACATCCATTGGATTACACTCACCTTGATATTAATCTTGAACTTAGTGCAAAAGTGCTGAAGAGGGATATGATTCCCGAACATTTAAAAGCTATAGCTCTGGAAACCATCGACACCAAATTCCCAAAAAGTGAGTGGTTACGTGTCTTTACAGATGGCTCCATGCTGGACAGACACCATGGTGCTGGAGCTGGCGTGTTTTGTGAGCTTTTTAATTTTTATCTCCCCGTTGGTCCATTTTCTACCGCCTTTGATGGCGAGATTGAGGCCATTGCTGTAGCGGTACAACAACTAGCTTTAAGAAGGGCTAATTTCGTTAGAGCAGTCATTTTTTCTGACTCTAAGTCAGCTTTACAGGCCTTATCGCAAAATAGCCAGTGCCAGTCTCAACGAATTCTGGATTGCAGATCAATTTTAAAAGATCTTTCTCATAAAATCTCTTTCCAGTGGGTACCAGCACATTGTGACATCACTGGAAATGAACATGCAGACTTTCTAGCTAAAAAAGGAGCCATGGTGACCCAGAGTTATAAAAGAGCCTCATCTTTCCATTCCCTGAGGCTAATTACAAATTTGACTTTCAGGAGTAATTTTAAATTTGAGGCTGCGGAGACATCTAAGAAGAAGAGTTGGGCGATTCTTGTCGAGAATCCCAATTATGTTCCCGAGGCCCCAAGAAAAACTGCCGTAGCGCATTTTAGATTATTAACTGGACATGACTGTTTAAGGTCCCATCTTTTCCGTATCGGCATTGCCGATTCGGCTGTCTGTACCCTCTGTGACTCTGGCCGGACTATGACGGCGGAACATTTAGACGAGTGCTCTGCACTAAAACGTTTTACTGATCTTGTTGAGAAGTATTGGAGAGCGCGTGCACTGATGGCATAGGTGCTATTTTTTGTAGTGTGTGGCATTTGTAAAATAAATAAAATCTACTTGGATGGTATCATCTGTTACAATTTCATCATCAGAATTTTCCTCAAGGGGGGCAAATTTATTTCTTGTTTCGATGACATCCGATTTTACCTGGTCTAATAAGTTTTAGCGAGCAACTCGCTTACCTTGTGGCTCATTACCTTCATTACTTCTTCTATTTTTTTTACTAGATTTTTTAACTACCGGAGTAGTATTAAATTTACTCACAATAGCAATTAGGTTTTTTAAATTATCAAAGTTAGGACCAAGGGTGAAAGCACCAATGTACTTCCACATACCTGATAATTTGCTGATCTCAAAGTCATGGTCGAGTCCAGTTGAGCTGCAGATGTTCGCCAAAGTCTCATCCAAAGTTTATATAATGAAGTCGATCGGACTCTTGAAGTCCTTAAATTCAGGTTTCTTATCACCGCAGATCTTGAGAAAGTTCAGAACGTTTGGCATTTCTTCAATTTGAAGATGATGAGGGTCAAGGTTTTGAAGAGCAACAGCTGGATCTAAATCGCATTCCATAACAGCATTCGCCAAATAAGTCTTCAATCTACCGAGGCAGAAGGGAGAATCTTTCGCAGGAGCGGCAGTAGCAACATCAAAGACGGAAGGGTTAGGAGAAGTGTTTTCTCCAATATTCGTAATCCGTAGGATAGTTGGCAAAGATGTGGATTTCATTATAGTAAAAATATTCAATCCACTGCTGTCAGAAAAAGGTTCCAAGTTGGCTTCCTTTCTGGCGCCAAAATGGCGTCAGAAAATGGCTTCAAATATGTAACTGAGCTCAAGCTATGAGAAACAATATTGAAAATATGAAGAGACGTATTGCAGCAGATAAAAATGTACAAGCTATAAATAGCAATCAATCTGGTAAAAAGATTGATATCAGCATTCGACGGAATCTTTATACAGTTAGTTTGTTTGCAAAAATGACATAAATAAATTTTAACACGATAGAACACGAGCAACCAAAAAAATCAATCACATCAGAGTGACTTACGTGGTAATTGTGTTGAGCTCTGTGATTGGTTAAAATTTTTATCATTGACGCTCGCATTGCTTCCCGAGAGCAGCTCCGGAAACAATGTCCTAAACTCAGGAAGCAAGGCCTAAACTCAGTTTAACCACATTATTTCAGAATAAAATACGCGTTATAGCATCAAGAAAATACAGTACTCATTCGTTCGGTTTAGGTCCATATAAATATCAGCAACACGATTGTCTATTTGTATGATACTTGTATATTTGAGTTAGATGCCATATTTTATATTTTGCGACAAATATCATAGGACATTATTCGGCATAATTTGGACTATTCCTCGATTTGATACAGAAGTCACGCTATTCGTTTGAATTATTTATAGCGGAAATTTATAAATATGATGTGAGATGTAATTATTTAAATCAGGGGTTCTCAACCTTTCAGGCTCTGTGCCCCCCTTTGAACACTGATGTGAGGTCACGCCTCCCCCTTCACCACCTCCATATGTGGTCAATACAAGTAGTACAATCAGAATTTGAAACTGAAGATGGTTATTAAATGAAAATATAGAATAAATAATTTCATACACAAAATTTAATATTACTACACATATCTTAATTTGGAACATATTATTATTATTAGAACATATGAAATCAAAGAATTAAATACAGATAAAATATTTTTGAGGTAATCAAGGATCTAGGTGAGGTTGACATGTAATACCCATCACTTTCACAACATTAATAAGAGGTCTGGCATTGTTTGTCCTTGACAAGTTTTTGAATATTAGGTTGTAACTCTGACAAAGCACACCTCAGGTCACTTTCAACGTCCAGCTTTGCTCGATATTTTGACTTTATGTATGCTAATTCTGAAAATCCAGATTCACGCAGATATGTGGCTGAAAACTGCCCTAACAACCCCAAAACTTCCAAAGCAACTTCTGGGTAGACAGGAAAATAGCGTAACCAAAGATTTTCAACATCCATGTTTTCGAATTCCGCGTTTGCTTGAAAATCACATTGTAGGTCGATTGCCTGTTCCTGAATATGATCAGGAAGTACATCCACGTCTATTATAAAAGGATCTCTTGCCAACTTAAATTCCCAGTTCTCTGAACTAATATCTGGAAAATAGTCTGCAATTTCATTTTTCAATGCTACCAAATGCCCTGATATAAGGTCCTTCAATTCATTTATCTGTTGAAATGGAAGATTTTTTTATCACCGAGGAGGTCGGTCAATCTTGGAAAAAAACTCACGCCTCCCTTGAAATTCTTCTACGCCCCCCCCAGGGGGGCGCGCCCCCCAGGTTGAGAACCGCTGATTTAAATGATACTTATAAGGTTATGACGAAGAGTTAATGAAGCTCGGTTCTCCATTCACCCCAAAAATAGTGAATTTTGTGAAGTTCGGCGAAAATTGCGCCAGAGTCACATATTGAAATTTTACGCTCAATGACAATAAATAAACGGCATTTAACACAAAATAAACATAAATTAAGGGGAAATAAAGAATATTTACAAATGTTTAGAAATATACGAGGGGTAACAATGAAATTTTGAAGACGGGCAGACGATATGCATAAAATAAAAAAAGGTCGAAAATTTAAATTTGAAATCTTTTGCCCGCAGACGATAGATGATTTGTGGCAACAATTCGGGAATGGAACGTCGTAGCGGAATGAAAATAGTCTATAACCATCGCGCAAGTTCAACCAATAAGTTGACCAAGTTTCATCGTAATCGGATGAACGGTACGGCAGCGCATAAAATACGAACAAACAAACAAACAAACATTCATTTTTATATAGAGAGATTTGTGAACTGACCACGGAGGCAATCGCACCTGATGCTCCTTGGCCTGATGGACGGGTTCAAAACTAGTTGCCACCCTCTTATTTTGTATTGCGGATATTTAAAAGCTATGTTTTCCTGTTTTAATTTTAATATTAGTTCCTCATGCAGTGCAATCATCTCTCTTCGATTTTGGATGCGGTGTGTATCGCATTTGCATTTTGACCTTATATCCAGTTCTGAGTACTGGATCGCACATGCATCGATCGAGTCATTTATGTTTAATAAGTTTATTACTTAAACGTATAGAAGAGAGTATCTTCACCCCTGATATTGAGCATAAATAAAACTGTAAAATAATGGATGAAGCACGCTTTTTCCTGCTTTGTCTACCCGTTTGCCCCGGGCTGGAGTCGGAATAGAAATAGCACAGTTCAGCCTAGTTTCTCCAAACATAGATATGTTTTCCTCGTTTTAAAAGCGTAGTTAATTTTCTTACTATTATAATATTGTGGGTGACTCTGGATCTGCGTATAGGTTATTGTTTATATTTAGTGTTCAAGAAACACAAACTGTAATCTGACTCCGTCTTTTTTATTTGTTAACAAGATTAAAAACAAAAGCAAAAGTTACATTTTTAACTGCTCGTTAAAGAAATTATAACATAACAATAAACTTATGGCTAAGAATGCAGCCAGGTAAACTGCCGATAATAGCAAGGCGTGAAAAAGACGGGAAGGGAGTGAGCTGCTGTGAACTTCGGTTGCATGTTTATATATATCACGGTGAAGTGCTTTTCCGCAGGCCGCGACTTCAGATTTGTCAAGTGACGTCACCAATAATTTGAAGGAGTGGATTTGAATAAGCGGCATTTACAAATTTGGATAAACAGCAAAACCGCAGCGCCACAATACCATGCCGAGAGATTACTTTTTGCATATTCAAAACGTTAAATGCTTATGAAAAATCTCTCTATTTACACACCGTATAGGTCACGTGAATATTAAATTGTTTTTCAATCGTAGGTTAAAAAGGCAAGAAGGCGATGAAAATTGGATAGACTCGCCTTAAGGAAGAAAACGTGGCATTTTGAATTTTTTTTTCTTTCTTTTTAACGACGCAGGCATGAAAACAGGATGAGAGACTGAGCACAGCATATTTTCATAAGGGGAGAAAAATATGCCGCAGAGCGATATTGAAATTCCACCCAGAAAAGAAGAAGAAAAAAAAACTCCAAAAGTGTTTTGTGTGATTAAGTAGTTCATTTCAGCTGCTCACTTTACACGCCGGAAGTGTCCCCCAAAACATAAACATGTTACGAAATGTTTTTCAAATGAAACTTTTCCCCATTAAATGCGGAACGGTTTAAATGTTCCCTTAAGTGTTTATTTAAAGTGTAATTATGAATATTCTGTGTGTCAGGCAGACGTTATGAATTTTTTCAGTCTCTCGCGACATTTTTAAAGCCCTAGCATGTCGCTGTATGGGAGTTTATTAAATTTCGCTGGGAATATTACTGTGTATAAAATATTTCTCATTTTTCTGGGTGTAGATGTTTATATAATCCCCTGCTTTGTTTATATTTGTGTTTCGAATCCTCACAGCTGCTAGTTTATACAGATCATTGACAAAAGAGAAATGTAAGTCAAGTGAAGATTTTTTGAACCAAAGTATTAAAAAAGAAATTAAAATTGCCCAAGAAGGTGAATTTTCTGTGATACTAAATTAATGCCTCCGTATTTTCACGGAAAAGGATAAATTGAGGAAACAACTTATTAAATCAATAAAACTTTTTTTTTTTTTTTTTTTTTTTGTGTGTGTGTGTGTGTGTGTGTGAGTAAAGAGGTTTTCGTTTGAAATGGTGTCTGCACTAAATTAGAATGCGTAGAAATTAACTTCTTAAATTTTTTAATGACTTATTCATTTATTTTCACTTTTAGAATGAAAAAAATAATAAATCTGACATTTGTCTGTTTCAACACGAATGACAAAAACAACTATCTGAAATAATTTTTTTTCTTGCATTAACTATTTTTTTCTGTTTTTGGGGGTCATTTGAAACAAAACTGTTGAATCGTGAAACATTTCTTAAATTCTTTTTCACTTGACTCGCTATTCGTTAATGTTGCTGCGTGGTGTGGTGGTCCTATTGGATTCACCTTGCTCAGTGTTAACCATAGGGAATATTTTTCCAGTTATTGACGGCTGAGATTTAAAGACTTATTTTTTAATTTTGTACTTCGTAATAGAGAAAGACATGTTTACTCGGCTGTCTTAATCATTTTAGAAATATCGTCTACCAACTGGAAATTATAAGCGTTTAAAACACGGTGTACCCCATTTCCCTCCCCCCCCGCCTACTTCGAATAATTCAAATTTAAATATATTTGAGTTTTTTTAAAGAACTAGGGGCTTTGCCCCTAGGCTCGCTACGCTCGCTCCTCTGTTATGGCTAATAGCGAGATACATAGGGGTAATTCTCGGGCAATGTAACAGCCATTTATTGTTGTCAGTCACCCTTATGCTAAGATGAATCACTGTTGAATAACTGTTTCAGCTTTAAAATTCAATTAAAAATCGAAATTTTAAGATAGAGACTTGAAATGAGGTTTATATGAATGAGAAAGCTTTCATCTTACAGATGATGTAAATATTTTCTTTGTAAGATAAAAACTCGAGGAGCATCGATATTGCATCTACATATGTGACGATATTTCTCGAAAAAGTGGGTTTAATATTTTGATGAAAATATTAGTCTGTTTTAAATTATCTTTAAACAAATGAGGTCTTGTTTGAAAGAGAAATGTCTGTAGTCTTAGATTGTAAAAAGATCAAAATTCTACGATTAATTTTTGGCGAGTTATCGTAATCTGAACAGGAAAAAGTCAATATTTTCCCACAAAACATAAAATAAAAAAAACTTAAAGTCCGACGAAGATGAGACATATCTTACTTTCTTACCCGCATTTTTCTGCATCTATTGGTATTGGTCTCGACCCCATACCCCCAGCGGTTTCGGAGGAGATGGCGTGACAAGCTTTTGACAGCAGCGACGGCAGCAGCGGCGCCAGTTACTTTTTTTTTAGAATAGACAGATAACAAAGATACCCGATTGGAATTTTTTTTTCTCTACTACGGAGTACACTATATACAATCAATATATATATTTCAGGTAGTCTCTTCTAACGAAACTACCGCTGGTTATTAACGTAGGATTACTTATCGTTGCTTACCTCTTTTCTATGTCTTTCTTTTTTTTATGCATTTTGGTACGTTTCTGTTTAACTGTCTGGGTTTGGTGCGCTGCCAAAATTATAACTCGTGACGGACTCTGAATTTTTTCTTTCCGGAGGACCATTATTGAGGAACGTAATCCTACGTTGAAATATCTCTAAATCCAAGTCGACCTATTATTGGAAACATTTTCTCCGAGGCAAATTCTCTCAGACAAAAAAGATCAAGAATGCACGTCGCCCACGGCACATAGGCTACGAGCGAATCTCAAGAACACAGATTCAACCTGCTATTGAAACTTTAGTTAAGCAATAACAATGTTAAGTTTCACATTAACATCCAGGTGACATTCATGTTAATGTGCTGTTATCATTGGATTTTGAAATTTTATGTCCTATAATTAGTGTTGCATTCATTCTGTTTTCACAAAATATTAAGTACAAAATACATTGATTCAACTCCCATTTTTTGTTGTTTGTAGAAAATAATAAATAAAAATATTTTTTATTTAATAACAGTTATAAAATTACAAAATACTTTTTAAAGCACACCATACACACAAAACTTCAGTGACGAGTTTTTAAGGAATTAATCCTTCATCATCATGCTATAAAAAGGAAATCAACCAATCATCTCAAAGGCTGAAGTTCGTTTGCAAATAATACTGTTTACCTCTGCCTATACAGTGGTACCTCGATTTACGAACTTAATTCGTTCCGAGACTTGGCTCGCAAACCGAAGCAGTGTTTCCCATATAAATTAACGGATGAAGAATTAATCCGTTCACCCCCTAGAACAGGGGTGGCGAACCTTTATGGATCAACGTGCCATTTTTTTCTAAAGAAATGTTTAATGAGGCAATAGACGTGCCGTTAAATAATTTTGACTTAGTGATTATTGGGAAAATAATAAAACTAAATACTAACAACTCAAAACTCTTTATTTACTAAAAAATAATAGTTATATGTGTAATTCAAATTAAAGTAACATTAGTGTGACTTCTGTTGTTGCATATTAGATGACAAATAACTTATATTAGGGTAGTAAGATGTTGCTTTTAGCAGAATGCATGCTGAACTGAATCATCTTCCAAACGGTTTCTAAGCGAGTTTTTAATGTTATTCATCTCTAAAAATAATGACTCGCAGGCATAAGTAGATGAAAATATTGTTAAAATAGCATGAGTCAGCTTCTTCAAACAGTTAAATGTATCTGGAATCGAATTCCATGTTGCTAAAATTTTGTTACTGGCATTTTTACTTATATTGCTTGTTAATCTTTCTGTTTTAATCAATTTAAACTTTTTCCTTGTTTCAATAAATTTTTGAATCCATATTGAACTAGACTGGAAATCAATCAGCTGCATTTCAAATTCTTCAATTTCCAACCAATCGAATTGGGACAAGTTCAGTTTATCAAATGAAATCACATCAGGGTACATAATAAACTTGAGCGTTTCCGATAATTCTTTGAACTGAGAAAATCTCGCTGAAAATTCCTTGATTAAAGAATCAATTACGGAACTTAATTCATCAATAACTTTTTCTTCGTCTGCTTTCTCATGTACATCTAAATCTTTGATATTTTTTTTCAAGTTAGGGAAATCTTTGTAGTTTTTTGTAATAAAATCATTTCTGAAAACATGCAGTTTAGCGTCAAAAGCGCGAATGAGATCCATCATGACGATAATTGTTTTATTTGTACCTTGCAGCTTTATGTTCAATTCATTGAAATGTTGGCATATGTCTGTAAAAAACATCAATTTTGAAAGCCACATAATATCCATTAGTTTATATGCAAACCGTTTTGATCGGTGGCGTGCCCAAAATATTGTGTTGCGTGCCATCAATGGCACGCGTGCCATTGGTTCGCCACCCCTGCCCTAGAACATAGTTATTTTTACCTTGTTTTTATGGGTTTAGTTATAAAGAAATGATAAGAATAAATGAAAACAGACTTTATTATGAAGAACTAAGACATGATAATTGTTCAGTACAGGATTTTAGCTTTGTAGTGGATAATTGCTCGTGCAGATGGTTGATTGTTGAAAAAGGAGGGAGGACTTCAGATGTTATTGCTTGGAAGGCAAGTCATCTTCCGTAATATCAGAAGGCAATTCTGATTTTAGTGTTTTTCTCTTCGTCTACTTTCAATCTCACTATCTGATTTTGGCACCAGAAACCGATCAAAATAATTTGTCTTTTGCTTTTCTGATGAATTTCAAAGAAGTGGGACATCACATTGTCATTTAGCATATTAACTGCTTTGTTGGTCACAGATTTATTAGGGTGATGCTTTTCAATAAATGTTTGCACTCCATTCGCTGCAAATTTCGTTTATCATGGCAATAGAAACTTTTTTCCTATCATTGTCTTTCTTTGACAATTGCTCTTCCTGGATAGCGTTTACCTGTTGACGCTGCAGCTCAACCAGTTCTTCTGTGGTGAGTTCTTCGCTGTGTTCCTCCACCAGCCTCTTCCACATCTTCACAGTCGACCTCCAAGCCCATAGTTTTGTCCATGGACACTATCTCATCTACAATTTTGATCTCTACCTTTCCATTATCAAAGAAGCCCTCGAAGTCTCTCTCTGGCACACAAGTTGGTCAAAGTTTCTTCGAGTCAGACTGCAAGGTACGATAAGAGACTTCCCTCCAGGTCATATCAATAAGATTGATGCAGTTAAGGATACCGCAGGGCTCCTTCTAAAAATCTCTCAAATAGGTGTTATTTGTGACTTGAAAATTCCTTGAAAAAAGTGCCATGATATACAATTTTTTAAAATTAGAGATAACCTGCTGGTCCAAAGGCTGAAGCAAAAGAGGGTGGTAGAAATTTGACCTTAAAGAAATTAATTCTATTTGATGTTCACGTGTTTTTCGAAATTTGGAGGTTGAGCAGGAGCGTTATCCATGACAAGAAGACACTTCAAGGGTAAACTATTCTCCTGAATATATTTCTTAGCAGCTGGTGCGAAGACCTCAATAATCTACTCCATGAAACTGATTCTTGTTACCCGGGCCATAGCATTTGCTCGCCCCATTACAGTTTAGCCCTCAGTACATTATTTTTCTTGTATGCAGGAGGATTTTCAGAGCGGTAAACTAAAAGTGGTGTTTAGACTATAGATTCGTGTTTAAATAAGCTGGCGGATCAACAGCATTGTTTGCTGCAAAATTAACTTTATTTTTATTTCTCCGCTAACGGGAGGCAGAGTAGCTGTCGACCGCTGTCAAGCGGTGCTTTCGTACTTCTACTTATTTTTACGCACTGCCGCTAGAGGGCACACGGAAGCATCTCATGACACTAAAGGGTTATATGACGTAACATACACCCCGCGTTGAAATCGAAGGTTTCAACAATTATAACAGCTTAACACATAAATTTTCATCAAAATGCAATACACATATTACAATTACAGTTAAAACAACAATTAAGCAAATTTTACAAAAACAAAAGAAAGTGATAATATGCAAAGTAAAGGAAAAGTTATATATAATTATATACAGTCTGAAAAGTTCTATATACAACTATTTACAGTCCATGGGTAATAAACAAACTTGATTTATACCCCTCTTGAAGATACCCTCAGAACTTTTTACCCAAACGACTCTGACCTTTCCATCAGAGCCCTTTACAACTTCATGTATACGTCCTAACTTCCATTTATAAGGTGGCAAATTGCTATCCTTCAGTAATATCATGTCGTTCGGATTTACATTATCCTTAGTAAATTTCCATTTATTTCGTGATTGTAAATGATTCAAGTAATCTCTCGACCAATTTTTCCAGACCATTTGAACTAATTTGGTCGTTTTTTTGCTATCTGGATAAATAATTATCTTTATTTTCTGTTAAATTTGGCTCTGGTATCGAAATTAATGGACGGCCAATTAAGAAATGTCCAGGTGTTAATGCATTACAATCATTGGGATCTGTAGACATAGGCATAATAGGTCTACTATTGAGAATACCCTCTATTTCTGTTGTTACAGTTAAGAATTCTTCGTATGTAAGCCTTGTAGAACCCACTGCTCTTTTAAGGTGATATTTAAACGATTTGACACCTGATTCCCATAACCCTCCAAAGATTGGGGACCAAGGTGGGATGAATTTCCATTTAATTCCTTCTGTGATTAAATAATTTACAAACATTTCAGAAGGTTTACTCATTAGTTTATGTAATGTTTTGATCTCAGAATTTGCCCCTATGAAGTTCTTGGCGTTGTCAGAAAAGATACAAAATTTTTTTCCACGTCTAGTGAAAAAGCTTTTCAGTGTCGCAATTAATGCGTTTGAAGTTAGATCTATGACCACTTCTAAATGAATCGCTTTAGTGGCACAACGCACAAATACTGCGACATATACCTTTTGAAATATACCCTTGCGTTGACCCTTATACTTGATTAAAAAAGGGCCACAGAAATCAATCCCGCAATGAGAAAATGGAGGACTAGGATTGACTCTTTACGCAGGCAAGTTTCCTAGTAGTTGGTTGGAATTAATGGGCTTGGTTTTGAAACACGTAACACATTCGTTAACAATTTTCCTTGTGAAACTTCTTCCTCCAATTGGCCAAAATTCTTGCCTGACACAATGCAACAAAGCCTGAGGGCCTAAGTGTTAATATTTCGTATGGAGGGATTCCATTATAATTTTTGTAAGTTTGTGTCTAGATGGCAAAAGTTTTGGATGTTTAGTATTTTCATTTACATTAGCATTTTGTAACCTACCACCTACACAAAGAATCTTATTGTTATCCAAAAATGGATTTAAGTTGGCTAATTTACCAAATTTAATAGGTTTGAGTTTAGTCAAACCTGAAATCTCCTCAGGAAATTCAGCTCCTTGAACCAATCTTACCAATACATCCGATGCATGATTGAGCTCCTCTGTTGTTAATCTACCTACCTTGCGCTCCTTGGAATTTCTAACATTTTGATAAAATGTGAAAATGTAACTTAAAATACAAATTTTAGTGAAATTATTACTTAAATTTAAAATATTATCAAGAAAATCAATTTTTGTATCCCCTAATAAAACTATTGGAACAGAAGGTTTAAGTTCCTTATTATATAAATCATCATTTTGAATATCCCAGTTACTTGAAGATAGAATGTCTGAATTTAAACAAGTGGGGCCCTGCCACCACAAAGAGTTCTGCTATAAGTCAGCAGCTGATGCATCACGTGATATAACATCTGCCGGATTGTCTGAAGAGGGAATATATCGCCAGTCATAGTTAGGACACAAAGAGTTTATCAGCATCACACTATTAGACACAAAGGTCTTTAGCTTTTCCGGAGGTGTACGAATCCACGCCAAAGCGATGGTGGAATCACTCCACATGTGGTTAATGAGAATTTGTAGGATTGGCACCAACCTCGACACGAGGCGAGCCAACAACAAAGCAGCGGAGAGCTCAAGACGAGGAATAGTTGATTTCTTAATTGGACAAACTCTTGATTTTCTGCACAATAAATTTGTTTTCACTTCTCCATTGATGAGTTTAGAAGATATGTAAATTGTTGCACCGTAAGCTTTTTCTAATGCATCACAAAAACAGTGCAGGTCAATGGTAGTAGCATTTGGAAGAAGGACAAACCTTGGAATCTGCAGCTGATTGACTTCAGGTAACTGGTTTAAAAATTCCAACCAGTTATTTAATTCGTATGGTGGAATGGGATCATTCCACATGAGCCTCAACTGCCAAAGTCCTTGCAGAAATATTTTCGCCCTTGTGACAACTGAACCGATAAGACCTAATGGGTCGAACAGTCTGGCGATAGTTGAAAGAACGTCACGTTTTGTGTAGCTCTCTGAATGTTGTACTGCGACTCTAAATTCGAAATTGTCAGACATGGGTTGCCACAGCATGCCAAGTGTTTTAACAGTGGGCAAGTCTGATGAAAATGAATATTCTTCAATTTTGTTGTCATTTAATAAGTCAGGGTTATTAGACACCCACTTGTGCAGTTCCATACCTCCTTTAGATAGGACTTGAGTTAACTGAATTTGCAAGTCCTTTGCTTCTTCTAAACTATCTGATCCCGACAAAATGTCATCTACATAAGTATCATTGATTAGTGCTAAGGACGCCTTGTAATAATTATTTTGTGCATCTTCAGCTAGTGCCTTTAGAGTTCTTGTCGCTAGAAACGGAGCATAAGCTGTACCATAAGTGACAGTTTTAAGTCTGTATGTCTCCACTGGAGCACAAAGAGTTGGTTTCCACACTATCATTTGTAAATTTCTATCCCTGTTATCTACAAGAATCTGTCTGTACATCTTTTTTATGTCCGCACTGAATGCATATCTATAAGTACGGAATCTTGCTATTATGGAAAATAATTCTTGTTGTACTGTCCCACCATTCAGCAATATGGAATTCAGAGAAATTCCGCTACTTGATTTTGATGAAGCGTCAAACACGACGCGAAGTGGTGTTGATGTGCTTTCTGGGCGGAAAACAGCATGGTGTGGAATAAAATAGCTCTCCTTAGGACACTTATCATTGATCACTCTTTCCATATGGCCAAGAGAAACATATTCATCCATAAAAGCTTTATATAATGTGCCCATTGTCTTGTTTTTATCTAATTTTTTCCAAAGTAAGTTTAAACGCCTTTCTGCAGTTTCTGTAGAATCCCCTAAAGTGTGCAGTTTTTCTTTAATAATTGGTAATCTCACAATGTACCTTCCTGTTTCATCTCTTTTAACTGTAGAACTAAAATGTTCTTCACAGTACTGTTTTTTAAATGTTTTTGAGTCATTTGAATTTCCTATACGATCTCCACGAAAGGATTCTAATTCAAAGAAATGTTTTATAACCTCACCTAAATTTTCAGATTCTGAAATTAGACTAGAAAAATAATAAGAATCTGTATTTTTGATCGACCCTGTAACTAGATATCCGAAAACACTGTTTTGCAATAATAATGAACCGTCATACGATCTGAATTTTTCCGCCTTTAACAAATCAAAAAATAATTTACAACCCAACAATACACTGATTCTGCTAGGGACATTAAAATCTGGATCAGAAAGTTTTATTTCATTGGGAAAATAAATACTGGATATATCAATTCGTTGAGTAGGCGTTAACCCAGTAATACGAGGCAAAATAAAAAATGATAAAGCTCGGCTAAAATCCCCCTCTTCATTAGATATTTTTGCTGTGGTTTTATTTTTCACACAGCATTCACCACAATTTATTCCCGTAATAGCTGTGTTAACTTTTTGTTTATTCAATCCTAATGATTCAGCTGTTTCCGGGGTCATGATGGATATACTGGAGCCATTATCCAAAATCCCTTTTACTTTTATTTTTTCTCCAAATTTGTTTTCAATATATAAACTGACTGTGCAGAGCAACGCACTATGTTTGGAATTAGCGGCTAGAGACGATTGCATAACATGTGGGGCATTTGGCGCCAGCCTCGTATCCGAAGGCAATGATTCATCCACCTGAGAACAATTTTCACAGTTCGAAAGCGGTAGTTTCGATTCCGATGGAACATGAACTAGAGAATTGTGACCTGATTTTTTACAAATTCTGCAGACAAACGTTGATTTACAGGGTGCATTATGAAACTTTAAACAATTTTTTACACAATTTGTTTTCATTTTATATTTCTATACGTTTAGAAACACTCATATTCAAAAATTTCGAACATCGGTACAACGGATGTTCTATGTTACACAAAACGCAGGGTTTGACATAACTTTTTTGTTTATTTTGATTAACAAGTAAATTGTTTACTTTGCTTGTTGTAGCCTGACGAAATTTAGTTGTGGTTGGGGGTTTGTAAATCTGATCTAAAACGAGAGATCTTGCATGTAAAAACTGAAGCAGCTTTTCAAGCAATGGAATTTCCTTTGATGTAAGAGACATTTCATATGCCTTTCTTGTTTCTTTATCTAATTTTTGTGAAATAATATTTACAAATATTGCATTCGTAAGTTCGTTACACTCTAATTTTAGAACCTTTAAGGCTCTTAAGCTTTTATTTACTGTATCTGTGATTAATCTTAAACCCTTTGATGACTCAACATTTAATTTTTCTATTTTGAGAATAGACTGGATGTGTATGTCAACAACAGCCCGTTTGTTTTCATACCTCAGCTCTAAAGCAGCAAATAACGACTCAAAAGTGTCATCACTTGTTTCAATAAATTTGGCTTCACCACGTAAGGCGGCCTTCAGGTAGAACAATTTTTGTTCTTCAGATAATCCTTTATTGTTTGTTATCAAACTAACAAATTGAGTTTTAAAGTTAGTAAACTGTTCGATTTGGCCACTGAAAAATGGCGAAGGAATTTCCGGTAATTTAGTGTTAAGTTCTAACTGATTCATGACAGATTTAAAGTTTATATTTTGCCCAGCTTTAGTTGACTGAGATTCAGATACATCAGATTTAAGTTTAGAAAGTAAGCATTTGACATTTGCCTCTAAATTATCTCGTTCTTCGTCCATTTCAAGTAATTCTGTATCGGCTTTCGACAGGGTTTCTTCATCGGCTTCTTCCAGCTCTGAATAGTCACTAAATAGCTTGTTAATTTCTTCTTCTATTTGATGCAGATTACTTAACTTTTGTTCCAACACTATTTCTTGTTCTTTTTCTTCTTTAGTTGAATCATACATTTCGATGAACTTATGCATATGAGTAAATTTTGTTTTTATCCTCCCGCGAATCCTATTTAAATCCTTTAAAGTGGGAGATTTTTTTTCTTTTACATCCATACCTGATTTCTTTTCTTTTATATCCATACCTGATTTCTTTTCTTTTGTATCCATATCTGGTTTCGTCTCCGTCCTCAGTAGGACCACAATGTTTAGACTATAGATTCGTGCTTAAATAAGCTGACGGACCAACAGCATTGTTTGCTGCAAAATTAACTTTATTTTTATTTCTCCGCTAACGGGAGGCAGAGTAGCTATCAACCGCTGTCAAGCAGCGCTTTCGTACTTCTACTTATTTTTACACACTGCCGCTAGAGGGCACACGGAAGCATCTCATGACACTAAAGTGTTATATGACGTAACAAGTGGCTTGATTTTACAATCCTCACTTGCATTAGCATACAATAAAAGTGTAAGCCTGTCCTTCATAGGCTTGTGTCCAGGAAGTACCTTCTTCTCTTTGGCAAGTTCTTTTTGGCATTTTTTCCAAAACAATTATGTTTCATCACAGTGAAAAACTTGGTTTGGCATATAGCCTTCACTTTCCACAACCTTTTTGAATTCATCAACAAATTCATCTGAAGCTTTTGTATCTGAACTAACAGCCTCCCCATGCCTAACAACACTATGAATTCTACTTCGCTTGCGGAATTTCTCAAACTAGTCTCTACTGGCTTTAAAATCTCCACATACTACACCATTTGTACTCGGTGTTTTAGCTACCAAATCACTGTGCAACTTCTTAGCCTTTTCGCATATTAAAGCCTCACTAATACAATCAACAGAAATCTATTTTTTACGTATCCATACTGCTAATAATTTTCTACCTCTTCTGTTACTTGAGGCTTTTGCTTCGTTAAAACAGTCACTCCTTTAGCCACATCTGCTGCCTTTATTGCCTCTTTGCTTTGGAGGACAGTACAAATAGTAAATTTCGCCAACTCAAACTGCGTGGTGAGATCAGGAACACACACACCATTCTCATGTTTAGCTATTATGTCCTTCTTTTTCTCAATATTTAGATTAGGTTTCCTGCTAGCAATATCACTTGCTCTAGCCATTTTCTGGGAAGCCATATTGAGGGCTAATTTAAACAAAAAAAAATCTGTGAAATGAATGATCAACCGACGTTAAGCTGTGCTAGAGAAAGCCCAACTGAAGTTTTTACACATTTAACATTTCCTGTTTGTAATGATATTAACTGTCAAAATATCAAATCCGTTTTCTGATGGAGAATTTATTAAGGAATTCATGGAAAGCGTGGCAGATATAATTTGCCCTGATAAGGAAGATCATATCTAAAATCAGTTTGTCTCATCAAACTATTTCCAGGAGAATTGACGAACAACCTGGGAAATATATCGAAAACGACTTAAAAAGTAAAACTTCTAGTTTTAAGTTTTATTCTCTGTCGATAGATGAAAGAACTGATGTTTCTGACACGGCTCAATTTTCTATTTTTATTAGAAGTATAAAGACGAATTTATTATAACTGAAGAAATGGCTTCTTTAGTACCGTTAAAAGACACGACAACCTCGAGAGATTCATGTGAAGTAGTGAAGAAAATGTCGATTCTATTCTAATTAACTCTTATTAAGATATCTGGTATAGTTACAGATGGTGTCCCATCTATGATAGGCAAAAAAGAGGGACTTGTCAGATTAATAGAAGACGATGCCATTGCTGTTGAAAATTCTCGTTTGGTGAAGTACCATTGCATAATAGAACAGGAAAATTTATGCGGAAAAGCTTTAAGAATGGATCACGTTATGCAAATCGTCGTCAAAACGGTGAGTTTTATAAGGACTCTGGATTGAATCATCTCCAGTTTCAGGAATTTCTTAAAAGCTTGGATGCTGAGTATGGTGATATCGTATACTTTAACAGAAATAAGAGGGCTCAATTGAGAGCAAATGTTAAAAAAGAGTTTATAGCCTATTTGATGAAATCAAATTGCTTATGACATTTAAAAAACGTGTGCCAGACCTTAATGATGACAACTGGCTTGCAGATTTAGCATTTTTGATAGATTTGACTGCCCATTTAAATGACTTAAACACCCGTCTTCATGGAAAAAAACCAACTTATCAGTACAATGTTTCAAACCATAAACGCGTTCCAAATGAAATTGAGATTATGGCAAGCCCAGTTAAATATTTACAATTTTTGCATTTCGAGACGCTGACCAAGCAAAATTCTAAAAATGGTAAAAAAAAAAACAGCCCTGCTTTTCAATTTAGTACAAGAATTTAAAAATCGATTTCGGGACTTTTGAAAAAATAAACAATTGTTTTGCATCTTTGCCACTCCATTTACAGTCGATATAGATATGCTGCCAGCAAATTTTCAAATGGAATGCATAGAGTTGCAATCTGAAATCCAAATTAAAGAGAAGTTCTATCAAGTCTCTTTGTTTTGACTTTTGTTCTTGACTTTTATAAATCATTCCTTCCCAGAGATAAATATCCCTCACTGCATAGACATGCGTTATTCATGTCATCATTGTTTGGAAGCTAGTACATCTGTGAACGACTATTTTCAAGAGTGAAGCATACTAAGAGTCAAATTGAAACCAAAATATCAGATGAACATCGTGAGAACTCCCTGAGAATTACAAGAACTTCAATTAACTCAAATATTGATGCATTAGTTTCTTAAAGACAAATATCACATTATGACACCTATAGTTATTGATGCGAATGTAAACTATAAGTAGACTGTAGAATGCTTAAAATAAAATTTATCAGTCAAAAGTTAACTCATGGATGAGTTTGGCAAAAAAGCAAAAAATCTGAAAACAAATTCTGGAAAATTTATACGCGGGGTCCAAGGGGCAGCATCCCTTAAAGAGGGTTTAAAGGGGGCGAAGCCCCCTTAAGCCAGAACATTCTTAAAGCATATTTTGTTACACTCTTAGCATGTCTTTTTCTTAGACTAAAAAATACAGAAATAAAATTAAAAATATTTCAAATAATGGAGTATACGCAACGGGCGTTTTTTTGAGACTTTTGTCGCCAAATCCCCGTGTGTCTCCGGGGATCTAAGTTTGGCAGCCATCTTGAAAATCCGTAAAAACACGTTTTTTTCCAATTCTCCAAGCTTCAAATTTAAAAAAAAACATGCTTTTGTTGGAGGTTATTTTCCAATACACGGTGCCATAGACAATTTGGCGAAAAGTTGGTGCAAAAATCCCTTTCAGAGACCTGTTAAGTTTAAACTGCGAAATGTAAACAAATGTGGCGACCAAGAAAGAACAAATAAATAGGAAAACAAAGCTTACTGCTGGCTTTATGAAACTCGTAGGCGCACACGGGATCTTCGCTTCGCTCAGATACCCTTGCTTCACTTCGTTACGCATCCGTCCAAAAACATTACAAAAAATCCCCAGCCCGGTGGCTTCGCTACGTACCGGTGGCTGTAGTACAGTAATAAAAGCTTCCGCTGGCTGTAGCGGCCAGTAAAACAAAGCTTATCGCACAAAAATTCAAAAAATATCATCCGAGCTTAAAATCAGAAAATAAAAATCGCCAAACAACTATCAGATTTGGCGAAAAATCGCCCCTTAGCGTTCGTTGTGTATACTACATCTGTACTCAAAGGCTCTTTGCAGAATATTATGCAATAGGCAACTCTAGATTTTTCAAGTTTCCGGAAAATGTCTCCTAAATATGTGTTTGCTACACTTTTCTCCAACCATTCCCAGCGCCATGGATTTTTAATGCCAAAGTCGATCGCACGAAGGTTTAGTTTATCCGATCGACATACTATCTTTTCTAACAGTCGGCATAACGACAATAGTAAGAAAAATAAAACCAATCTATTTTCTTACACCACGTATTAACTAAAGCAAAACGCATACAAAATCAAAAGTATACAACGCCACGTGAGCAACGAGCAACACACGTGATATGGAACAGGTTTCTGGAAAGAGAGGCACGTCGGGACACGCAAATGAAAGAGATTCTCTGATTTGCTGTGACGTCACGATGACGACATAGCGACATGTATCCTTCCGTCAATCCACTTTCACTTCGATCGCGCTTGAAACTGCCGGTGCGAACGTAGTATAAGCTATATCGGAAAAAGTGGATCTTCTTTCAAAAAATGTAAAAAAGCGGAATTTTTTTTTGTTGCAGAAAATATAAAAAAGCGGAAATCCGCCAAAAAGCGGAAAAAACTCATCCCTGTTAACTATAATAAAGTTTATGTACATTATATACAAATATTTCCATCAATATGACACTATAGTCATTTGGTTAACTCTATAACCGTAGTAACTAGTGGACCAATACCACTAACACTAAAATGGCGACTACTCAGAACATTTTCAGAAACTCAACTGTTGCCATTAGCAACCATCAAAGTTTTTCTAGTAGCGCGCCAAGGTTGGCGGCTTTTACTAATACCAAGGTAAGCCGTAACAGTTTATCTTTATAATTAGAAATAAAATTTATACCGAAATAAATATGTTAACTATATATTATACTTTTCTTACTCATCAACTATTTTTAATGTTAGGTATATTTTCGTGAGGCCCGAAACTATTCGTCTTCTTTCAATGTGGCTTAAGGAAGCTAAAAGGTTGAACTCGTCTGTTCCAGGCCAAATGATATCCTTTTCAAGAACTGGAGAAGCAACCATCGGCAACTGGAATGTTTCATTTCATGCTTTATTAAAACTCCATTTTCTCGGTTTCGGCGCAGTGTGGGCCGGTTTCTTGTTGCATAACTCCGTCCAATTCTTTCATTTGACTAACTAGTTTTAGTAGCAGTTGGAAAGGGAAACTGGTCATTTTCCCTTCTGGTCGCTCGCGGGTTTACTTTTAATAAGATGGTCATTGTTTTGTTTTGCAGCTCAAAACGTCTCCTGGGGCCGAAAAAACAAATGACGCAGAATACGCGGCATCTCGATTTTCCTGTCTTGAACTTGAATATATCTCTTTCTGTTGTAGTAGCCATTTTTTTTTTGAACGCAGGATAAAAAAGAAACAATAATAATAATAACATAGAGCAGGCGCCCAATTCCCAGGATGGGTGAGTCTATTATAGAGCAGGTTTCGTAAGGGACAGTGCGATGAATATTAAAGAGGGGAATAAATGTTTGAGGAAACCTTAAAAACCTCGGATGTTTATTAATTTCCTTAACAAAACGAGATAAAAGCGTGGACGTGACGTGATGTAAAGTGAAACTTGCAACACAGTTATCAAAACACATGTGCTGAGGGATATTTCATGAGGAAATAGCATAGAAAAGTAAATTGCACTCATTATTTCTTAGAGATTTTTGGTGTGTGTGGGAGGGGATGCTTTCATATAAACATGCATTGCCATGCAAAAAAAATCTTCCAGCTTCAACGCATTTTTTTTTTTTTAATTTAATTTTTTTTTTTTTTGGGGGGGGGGGGAAGTTATTTACCTTCTTTGTCGTAATAGTCCCATCTAATTTTCGTGCCCTTGGTTGTAAGCTACGTTACTTTATAGTGTAACAAAATGAGTGTCAGGTTAGCTGATAAATTAAAAAAAAATTTAGAGTTTTCTGTCAGTCAATTTCTTCGTCCATTAACGTTTAAAATTCTCGGGCGATTCCTTTCATAGCGTTCCAAATGATTATCTCATTACTCTATCCTGACACTTAATGCGGGTAACAAAGTCTCCATGCCGATTTTTATGAAAACGTCGTTAGGAACACATATATGTTTCCCGAAAAATATTCTTCGTGCTCTTAAAAATCTGCCTGGCTTAAGGATTCGATCTCGAAACTTTCTGAAAACCGAGCAAGCGCTCATTCCGTTTTAGGCACGGATTGCATACGTGCATACGATTTTTCTGAATAATCTAATAGCACTTAATTTCTGTCATTGTTATTTTTCTCGAGGAATTATAAAGGGTTAAAAAATGCGTAAAATTTGGTCCGGGGCATCTTAATGGTTAGTGCTCGGTTCGAGTCTGGACAAGAACCAGTGAATGCTCTCGTATGAAAGCCAGGTATGGGTACGTTCAATCTGTAGGCCGGTAAGCCTCTTCGTGGGCTTTGTAGGGGTTGGAGGGTATGAGACAACCCGATGTCGCTCCTGGGTTGCTCTAAACTGTTGTGTCACCAGGGTAGAAGTCAGACTCCGACCCTTGTGGTGTCTAACAGCATGTGCTTAAACTGGAGCCGCACCCATTCAACCCTGCAAGGGACTCACGACAGCGAGCTAGCGAGCTACTCAAAAATAAAGTTTTGTGGGCTCCAAAAGACCTCGATTGTTGAAACACATAACCGCGTGATTATTCCATCTGTTTGTCGAGAAGTATAACTCTCCAGCACATTGAACTCTTTTTTTTTTCTTAACGTGGCAGGCACAGGCGCTTGTCATTTTCGACATCCAATCAGTCTACCCCACGACTTTAATGGGTTTTACCCTCTCTCCCACTCCTACGAACTCCTTGGAGGGACTTTTCTGCTAACAGATTTAAGCCGTACCCGGCGTAAACACGATATCACTCAATGGCGCTTGTCGAGACTCGAACCGTGCACCCTCAGTATCGAAAACCGATGTACTAATCAGTAGGATGCTGCGGGCCCTATAGTATGATTTATTAACGGTTTAGTTTCAGAGAAAATACAGCATTTCATTATTTTCGCAAGTAGCAGTCTAAATATAAAGTTTAAACATAAGACTGATTTGGGAGACATAGACCTTGCGTTAGAAATGAGGAACTTGAGTTGCAATTCGTGATGCTTATATTGTTTAACTAAAAGACTGGGTTTTTTGTTACGTTAAATAAATGCATAGATACGATCACGCAAAGTAAAAACGTATGATAATTTAAAATATTTCCACATCTAATAAAATTTAACTTCGAAATTAAAATACAGATCTGAATAATCCTGTATCTATTTATTCTAGCTGCATTTTGATGGACTAATACTTTTTATTTTCTGAAAGCGATAATTAAATTTTACAGTTGTTTGAATTTATGACTGATCTAACATGGATTTTTATGTAAAGTGTTTTCTTTCTTTTCCACCACTCTGGCATTTTGAAACTTAATTAAGGGTTTTCACTGCTAATTTCCAAATAAGTTTTGCTGAATGATAAACCTCGTTAAAGAACCCAAGGCATTCGCAAAATAAAATTCTCGTCTGACAACTTTTCATCGGCATTCTTTCCTCTCAAGTTTTGGCAACACCTGTGGGCTATGAAATAAACAATTTTACTTCTAAGCCAAATACAATCCGTCGTTGCACGGACTTGTGCGATTGCGAAAACCTCAAACAATACTCTTAAAACAAACTCGATCAGAGGGGAAACGGTTCGCATTTTATCTTTTAAGACTATTTACGCTCTGCTCACATTTATTTGCTTTAGAGGTTTCAATGGTTTATTTCGTAATGACTGTAAATAATGCAGTTGAAAAGCTCACCAATTAGGAAGAATGTCTAGTGCGATAGATTGCTTGGGAGGGAAAATTTGTGTCTGCCTCGCTTTTTAAACGCGGAGATTGCGGCAGAATTAACTTTTAACAAGTGCCACTGGCAACAGAATACTGTGTCTTGCTAATTCCCACAGCTCATACTTTCAAAAATTATATAAAAGAGCAAACGCAAAACATTAATGGCACATTTCATAGATTATACATACGAGCTTATAACACAATAATTGCAAAACAGCAATGACCATAACATAATCACTAGAGGAAACAATGCATATTAACATGTAATCATTCTTTTCATCTATGCTAGTCTTACATTTCGAAGAAAATCCTTTTTTCCCCTGATAAATTAACCTTTCCAAAAAGGTAATTTCGGAAACATGTCTATGTTTGAAAAAAAAATATATTTTAAGATATATTTTCTTTTGTTGTGGTATAGAAACTAGTGCGATATATTAGAAATTTTTGAGAGAATATCCTATTGTGCAAAAATCTCAATATGCGTATATTTCTGTAAAAGTTCGAAGATTGAAAAATCTTATGATTGACCGCTATATCCTAATATTTACCATAAACCAGACGCTAAAAATAATACTCTCATACATATAAACATACACACACACACTCATACTATATAATTCCTTTTCTCCAAAAGTGATTTTTCAGGAACGTACTCTTCTTACGCTGCAAGATCATCGAGCAAGGAATTATTTATATGCGTCGAGTGTTGTATTTCATCAGGCCTTAGAGAAATTCCTCAAAGACACATTTCAGCCCCAAATTCTTCCTAAAAGGTGACTTTTATACGTTATTATCAGCTAGAATATAATAAGAATGAATAAAGCTTATTTTCGCAAAATATTGTAATTTTTTTTTCAAAAGTTTTGATCGACTTTTAAAATTAGATGCACTTGTGTGTGTCAAGTAAAATTGTAAAATGTTTGGAATAATAAGGCTGAAATAAAAATTTTAAGTTCCAAATAGAAAATTTATTGATAAAACTGTAAAATTCTATTAGAAAACTTATCAAAATATTTGCATGCAATACCAAGATTTGAAATTAATCCTTTAATTTTAGTTTCAGCTTCCTGCATTGTGTCCTCTACATGGTAGTATTTCTCGATCATTATTGAACTCGAAAGATTACTACGTTAAAAAAAAATTGAAACTGAAACAAATGAACTGACTAAGTTTGACAGTTCCGGAATGAATGTGAGAGAGATAAGTCAAGAGAAAACGAATTTTGTTATCAGACGACTCATTACCGCTAAAAAAAAAAACTAATGCATTTGGTATTATGATAATAAAACTGAATGGGATATAATTCCAATTCATAAAGACCTTTCTGGAAAAACTATTGTTCATTAAGGACTAGAAATACATGTTCATTTTGGGCCCCGTCGCATTTTAGAAGTCTATTTTGAAGAGAGTTTTTTATAGGTGATAAAAAAAGCGAATTTCATTTTGTCTACCTTATTTTATTTTATTTTATTTTTGGAGGTGATATGAAAGTTGTGAAGTACCAAAAAGAGTTCCTATTTTTTCCGTCGTAATAATCAGGAAGATAATTTCTGAAATAAAGTTTTTGAGAACATTTGTGTTTCAAGCCTAGGTATTTTGGATTATTATAACTATGACATTTCCGTTTGTGCATCACAAAAATACCATTATAAAGATAATAGTGTATGTCTCTTAAATTGAGATTAACGAAATTCTCGATAGATTTAGGATCTTTTTAAAATCATATAGTAGTTGTTTAAGGCCTTACAATATTACACACGCACTTAACGTAAGGGTTAGATTTTAGCATCAAATTTTTAAATATTTTAAAACTTTATCTATTTAAGGCTTCTATGTACTAACCCCATTGGATTCGCTCACCTCAATGTTAACCTATGGAGAAAATTTGTCCACGGACTGCCGACTTGGATTTAAAGATTTTTTTTTTTTAAATTATACTCCGTCATAGAGAAAGAAATTTTACATTTGTGTACATTTTTCGTTTAAAAAAATGCAATTAATATTTTAAAATTTAAATTATTCGGGCAAAAATCTGGTATAGTGTGTTTTAAACGCTCATAAATTCCTTCGGTGGACGAAATTTATAAAATGAATCCGGTAGCGCTTTGCAGATAAGTTCGGGCTATCTGACAATATCAATTTTATTTGATTATCAGCATTTATGTACCTGTAAATAGTTGACAAAAATATATTTTAAATAAAAAATTTGGGGGCAGCACTTAACCCCCATATAGAGATAGAGCCATTGCAATCTCTCAAAATGTCAATCCTAAGGGGGTGGAATTCTCGAACTGTCAATTGGACACCTCCCACCACAAGAGCAAGAAGAGGAAAAGAGAAATACGATTTTTTTTCTTAGTACATAGCAGCCTTAATGCAGGTATGATCCATGGGGAATCTCATACACTGAGATTTCGTAAATGGAGAATAGCGGTAATGTGAAAATAGAAAAAAAATGAACGTCTCAGATAGCCTCATAAACGAAGATGCGTGAAATACCTTTAGGTTATAATTTATCTCGGT
Organism: Dolomedes plantarius; assembly: GCA_907164885.2. NCBI lineage: Eukaryota > Metazoa > Arthropoda > Arachnida > Araneae > Dolomedidae > Dolomedes > Dolomedes plantarius. The sequence goes on from OU015491.1 coordinate 218,211,337, forward strand.
CAATAATTTTTATGTGAATGGGATATTCATTCTTCTTTGGGCGGTTGTAGTTCGTGAAAATCCTTTCCTGATTTAACCATTTTTAAACCTATACATTACATTCAAAGCTTTTAAAATCTGGACTGCCAGCTAATTTCAAGGAAAGTTTGTATCTACATTTTTATCAAATAAGCAACGGCATAAAAAAAGACAGTTAAAAACTAAAAATACCACGATAATGGGAAACAATATCTCTATAAATGCACTTTTTACTGAAGAGTTTAGTAGAGTTTTAAACTAAAGAAATAAATAAACCTCTCTGTATATATAGATAAACTTCTCTAAGGACGCCAGTCATGAATCCGAAAAACGGTGTCCGTTTCAAGGGGTGGCTGTCAAAAAGAAGTTTCTACCATAACAATGTTTCTATTGAATCTGAATTGATTCTGAACAAATTAGAGCTATTTACGGGGGTGGCCGGCTATATATATATATATATATATATATATATATATATATATATACACAGTCTGTTACAAAAAAAATATGCTCCCAGAAGGCAACGAGCTACTATCACGAAACATAACATGTATGTAGTATATGAGGAGGTTAGCAAATGATTAAAAATTCAGAAGAACATACCGTTTTATTAAGAAGATATAGCATGAAAAAGGTTACAAATCACTAAGTAGTAAATCCACCTCTGGCAGCTATAGAAGCCGAAACACGGCGTGGTATCGAATCAGAGAGGTCACCTATGATCTCCTGCAGAAGATCATGCCATAATCTTTGCAACTGGGCAGTTAATTCACCAGTATTTCGGGACGGCTGCAGTTGCCTTCCAATCACGTCCCAGACGTGCTCTATTGGTCTAGTGAACTGGCAGGTCATGGGAGTAAGCCATATCCTTGAAGACATTGTTTGGAGAGTCGCGCTGTATGTGGACGAGCGTTGTCTTGCTGAGAAATGGCACCTAGGCGACTTGATAGCATAGGCAGTACAACTGGCCATAAAATCTCGTCCACGTAACTGCGTGCCGTCAAAGTGCGTTGAAGGACGACTAGAGGTGATCGTGTGTCCCAACAAATCGCTCCCCACACTGTCACACCTTGTGTAATCGCCGTATGCCTCTCGACAACAAATGCCAGATCGGACCGGTGGCCTGGCCGCCTCCACACGCGTATGCGCTGGTCATCAGCATTGAGACTGAATCGGGATTCGTCTCTGAAGATCACACGCCTCCAGTCGGTCACACTCCAGCTTGCCCGAGGTCGGCAAAAATACAATCGACACTGCCTATGATGTGGGGTCAGTGGTAGGCGTCTTAATGGACGTCGGCTCCTTATACCTGCGTCGGCCAGTCGTCTCCGAATGGTTTCCCTTGATACCAGGGGATGTCTAATGGCGTCGTAATAGCGCCGAACCGATAAAATGGGTAAATGGCGTCGAATTGATTCTAGCGAAGTTGTCGGTGCGGACGTGGCCGCTCTTATGATTGCGCGATCCTCGCGCGCAATTGTGCTCCTGGGACGCCCTGACCCTCCACGACGGTAGACTATCCCTTCCGTGATCCATTGTTGCCGACACCGAACAACTACCATATCGCTCCGACCGAGGTGGCGGCCGATACGCCTGTTCGACCAACCTGCTTTTCTTAGGCCTACTATACGCCCCCTCTCAAAGTCCGACAATTGTTCGTTCTGTCGTCGGTTACGTCTCAGAGGCATCTCTAGTCAGAATACCGTCCATCCAAGTCGACAGATTTGTTTGAATAACCATATGGCACGAGCAATCATGCTTTTAAACTCTCCCAGCTGCGCATCTCATATGCGCATAGCGCACTTACCCTTGTCCCATTGGCGTCGAAATTTTAATCATTTGCATATCGCTTACCAGACTGCATTCCTGCCAAGTTTCGTGATAGTAGCTCGATTTCTTCTTGGTGCATATATTTTTTTTGTTGCAGAGTATATATATATATATATTTGAGGCGCGGGGTTGCAATAAAACATCCACAACATAAACTAACTAAAAACCATCGTAAATAACAAATAACAATTAAGGTTTATTAACAAAGAATTGAAAAAACGTAGTCCGTCTACGACGGACTCCAAAGCGGGAGTCTTAATGTTCTCCCCAAACAGAGTAAAGGGGTCGTGATAATGTTCGTGCTAGCGGCGCCCTCTTGCGCCAGACATTATATGCGTTTACAAATAACATTTTATGAAGTTTACAGTTCATGGTTAAAATTTCAGTTCTGCTTTCTATAGATCGGCCATCCTAGCTGCCATGTGGCCTCGGATGACATTAAGCAATAGGCACTGACAGTCTCTGAAAAAGAAATAAATTGGAACACACTTACAATACACGGGACCATGCAGGGGATGCACTGGTGCTGACATCGGATGGCGGGATGACTTGTCAGTCGTCCGAATCGGGATAGTGGGGATGCCATGGTTTCATGTAGTCGGCAGCAGAGGACGTGATGTTGGGACCTTCGTGTTGTCCGACTTTGACGACGTCGTACCGGTCATGGGGCTTGACACTGGTCACTTGGTAGGGCCCTAAGAATTTGGGTCGTAACTTCATTCCAGTTCCGTACTGTGTACGCTTGATTGCACACAATTCTCCTACTTTGTACTTGTACGATCTTTTCCTCTTCTTATTATAGGAATTCTGATTTTGTTCTTGAATTTTAAGAATATTTTTCCTTGCTTCTTCCTTCATTTTATCTCTCTCTTTCATCGTCGCGTTAAGGTACTCTTCTTCTAAGACTTCTTTCACTCGTATGTCTGTTATGCCTTTTAGTTTCACGCCTGTCAACAGTTCGAATGGTGTGAATTTAGTACTTCGAGAAGCGGTACTGTTCATTATTCGTTGAACCATAGACACGTATTTGTACCATTTCGTTGGATCGGAAATTGAAAGTTTAGAGAGTATAGGAATTAAAGTTTCATGCATCCTTTCAACCTGATCGTTACCACGGGGAATTCCTGCTGTAATTTTAATATGCTCTATTTCTTCTTCTACGCAATAGGTCTCAAAATCATTCGAAGTAAATGCGCTTCCTCTGTCACTGATATTTCGGGAAGGATTTCCAAAGGTAGTTTGTTGTAGCTTTAATTTTTCTATTGCGTCGCGTGACGATGTCGATTTTACTGGGTATAACCATACAAATTTCGTAAAGGCATCGACGACAGTGAAAATATGTTGATAATTCTTGTTCGTAGAAGGCATAGGACCTATAAAGTCAACGTGATACGTGCTCAACGGTGAATTTTCTTTTGGGATAGGATTAAGTAAACCTTCTCCTTTGCCACGTTTTCTGTTACATAGGATACATTCTACGCAGTTGGCAATGACGTTATCAATTTGTTTTCTGGCATTACGTATGTAATAATTTTGATTTAAAACGTCTTCGGTCTTGGATGATGCAAAATGATTTTTACTATGAATTCGTTTGATTATTTCTTTTTCCATTTCTTGAGACACCATTAAAAGTTCTCTTTCATTTTTATACTTATATAAAATTCCATTTTTGACAAAATGTTCTTCATCATTTCCCTTTTCTATCAAGGTTTTAATCGTTTCAATATTTTCGTCTCGTTTTTGGGCAGCTTTAATTTTGGCGGTTATATCGTCGTCCGTATTTGAAATAATTAGCACAGTGTTGCAACTTAGCGCATCAACATGTTTCATCTGTGCTCCTGACCGATGGATAACTTCATAGTCAAATTCTCCCAAGAATAATGACCATCTTGCAATTTTCTGTGAAAGGTCTTTCTTGCCCATTATCATCTGGAAAGCCGCACAGTTCGTTACAATTGTAAATTTGGAACCAAGCAAGTAATTCCCAAAATTTTTCAATGATTCAATGACCGCGAGAACTTCTAATTCGCACGAGCAATACTTCTCTTCAGCTTGCGAAGTCTTCTTGATCATGTAATGGATGGGGTAATATTTTCCATTTTAATCTTCTTGCAATAACACAGCTCCGTATCCATGTTTGCTAGCGTCAGTGTGCACTTCGAGTTTTCTGCCTTGCGTAAATATGCTCAAAACGGGTTCAGTAGCGAGATATTGTTTTAATCGCAAAAATGCTTCTTGTTGGTTTGGACCAAAAATAAACTTCTCAGGTTTTCTAAGCAAGTCGTTCAAAGGTTTTGCGATAGTAGAGTAACCAGAGATAAATTTTCGAAAATATCCCGTGAGGCCTAGAAAGCTTTGGACCTGCTTAATTGTCGTTGGCTGAGGAAATTTCTGCACTGCAGCTGTTTTTGACGGAGATGGTTTAACAGTTCCGTTTTCGATGACATGACCTAAGAATTCTACTTTTTGCATTAAAAACTGGCATTTCTTCAATTTAATTTCTAATCCGTATCGAGAGGCTACTTCTAAAACTTGACGTAATCGTTGAATACCTTCTTCTTAATCTACTGACGGAATAATTATATCATCCATATACAATACAACAATACCTTCATTAATGAGATTTCGGAATACGTGAAAGATATATCTTTGAAAAACACTGAGGCTGTTAGAGAGACCAAAAGGTGTTTTCAAAAATTCATATTGTCCATCAGGAGTTACAAAACTAGTAAATGTGCGACAATTTTCTTCTACATCGGCATGAATAAAGCCATTTCGGAGATCAAGCGTTGTGAATATTTTTGCACCCTGTAATTTATCCAGAACGTTTTCAATTAACGGTAAGGGGAAACGATCCTTTATTGTTTTCTTATTTAATGCTCGGTAATCAACACATAGTCGCGTAGATCCGTCTTTTTTCTTAACTAGAACAATCGGACTTGCATAATCAGAGCAACTAGGTCTAATTATTCCGGCTTCTAACCATTCTTTAATTTGTTGATCTACAAAGGATTTCTCGGGAATTTCTAAACGTCGAGGTCTTTGATACACGGGAATATCGTCGTTTGAAATTATCTTCATAGAAATAACTACGGTTTCGGTTTTGTTTGGCGTATATGTAGATACAAGTTTAAAAATAGTGTCTTTTCGTTGCTTATCTTTAATCTATTTCGTTAGAAACAAAATTCGGTAAATTTTCCATCAACAATAAAAAGTTGTTCGTGTTGGAGGGCTTCTGAATGATTAAAGAATCTTTTTGCAAAATAACGTCAGCGAAATCTAACAGAGGGGTGCCAATAATAAGGTCAAAAGTTATCGCTTCGTTCGGGACTACGTGAAACAGCAATTCGAAGGAGTGACCGTTGATTTCCACGCTATGCATAAAAGAACCCTTGGTAAACACATTCTTAGAGCCTAGTCCTACTAGATTTATGGCGGGGGCAGAAACAGCTGGTAGACACAGTCTTTCATAGCAAGCGGATCGTATTACATGCAAACTGGAACCACTGTCAAAAATACCCGTCAGCTCATTATCGTTCAACTTGACGCTTATCTGTACAAGAGAATTTTTCTCTGCGGGAACACTGCTACTGATATTCACGGCTTGACTCGGGGTTTTATTACTTTTCACCGGACAGTTAGCAGAAACATGGTCATTCGTAAACTGGTTGCAGTTGAAACATTTTCTTCCGCGATCTTTAAATGGGCAAACACTATGATTTTTATCACCGCAGTTTTTGCAGCGCTGAAAGCGGGGAGACACGACAGGAGGGGTGAAAGGTTTTTTCTTTTTTGTCGTTTCTGGTTCAGTTGGAATCGTAGTATGATTTCGTATTTTTTCGTAAATACCTAATTTTTCCTTAAACTTTTAAAAATCTTTCGCACCGTAAAGAATTACTTTGTTAGATGGTTTATCGGGAATACCATCTATTACATATTGAATTAGGGATTCTGTTTCGATGTTATCTCTGCTTGCTAGTTGTTTCATGACCAGAAAATATTCTTTCAGAGATTCTTCGTTGTTTAAACCAGGGGTTCTCAACCTTTCAGGCTCTGTGCCCCCCTTTGAACACTGATGTGAGGTCACGCCTCCCCCTTCACCACCTCCATATGTGGTCAATACAAGTAGTACAATCAGAATTTGAAACTGAAGATGGTTATTAAATGAAAATATAGAATAAATAATTTCATACACAAAATTTAATATTACTACACATATCTTAATTTGGAACATATTATTATTATTAGAACATATGAAATCAAAGAATTAAATACAGATCAAATATTTTTGAGGTAATCAAGGATCTAGGTGAGGTTGACATGTAATACCCATCACTTTCACAACATTAATAAGAGGTCTGGCATTGTTTGTCCTTGACAAGTTTTTGAATATTAGGTTGTCACTCTGACAAAGCACACCTCAGGTCACTTTCAACGTCCAGCTTTGCTCGATATTTTGACTTTATGTATGCTAATTCTGAAAATCCAGATTCACGCAGATATGTGGCTGAAAACTGCCCTAACAACCCCAAAACTTCCAAAGCAACTTCTGGGTAGACAGGAAAATAGCGTAACCAAAGATTTTCAACATCCATGTTTTCAAATTCCGCGTTTGCTTGAAAATCACATTGTAGGTCGATTGCCTGTTCCTGAATATGATCAGGAAATACATCCACGTCTATTATAAAAGGATCTCTTGCCAACTTAAATTCCCAGTTCTCTGAACTAATATCTGGAAAATAGTCTGCAATTTCATTTTTCAATGCTACCAAATGCCCTGATATAAGGTCCTTCAATTCATTTATCTGTTGAAATGGAAGATTTTTTTATCACCGAGGAGGTCGGTCAATCTTGGAAAAAAACTCACGCCTCCCTTGAAATTCTTCTACGCCCCCCAGGTTGAGAACCGCTGGTTTAAACCACGTTTTGTCAACATTTTATGGAGTTGGGTGCTTGTGCACAAATTCTTGTTCAAGAGCTAATTTAAGCTTAGCCCACGAAGTTAAGCCTGATTCACCTTGAATAAAGAGTTTCGCTAATCCAGTTAATGATCGTTTCGCGAATATTAATTTTTGAACATCATTCCATCCGCATTCCATTGTATCCAACCTTTTATATACAGGGTGTATCAGTACAGCGGTTACAAACTTTCAGGATAGATAGAGTACACCTAGACTATGGGAAATAACATAGCAATATTGAGGAGCATTTTAAAATTTTCAAGTTCGGGTGTTGCCCTATATTTAAATTCAAACTGTAACAATTCTTAACTCATTTGACAGTGAAAAATGAAAAATTAAATTCTGGGTGGTCCAATAGACGCTTGTGTTTTGTGTCGTCACTACCACGCAAGGAAAGCGTTTACGAACTTGCATTGCTATGTGATTTCCCGCCGTCTAGGTGTATTCTATCTGTCCTGAAAGTTTGTAACCGCTGTACGGATACACCCTGTATATATATATATATATATATATATATTCACTAAATATTTCTACTTGTATAACAGCATTTTAAATAATTCTGTATGTAAAAGGATGTGCCAGAAATAGCAAAGCTTGTAAGATTGACCCGGATTACAGGTTTCAATCGTTATACCTGTAGTACAAAATGTGACATGATAATGTCATCTATTTTGATCTTGTGAGTTTGAAAAAAACCACTTTATAACTAGACCCACTGCTAAATTTACAGTTTTCAAATGGAAAATACCATTTTTACGTATTCGTATCGACTCTGGTATTGAAGTTTAGATTGATAATTCCTTCAATACTGTTGCGTCTTAAATTATAGCTGATAAAAAAGGGCTCTTAAAATCGATAACTATTAGTACTAAATTCCAGTTTCATTTCAATTCGTGGACGGCAAGAAATAAACTTTGTGTAAATGAAGTCCAGGATGGACAGTTTAACGAACACCCCGCATATATATATATATATATATATATATATATATATATATATATATATATATATATATATATATATATTTATATATATATATATATATATATATATATATATATATATATATATATATATATATATATATATATATATATATATATATATATATATATAGTGCTAGGAACGTAAACTATGATTAACTAGATTTAATTGGGTTAAAATTAGGCAAATTAGCGTTAAACAGTAATTTACTATTAGAGATTTCAACTGTGTTTTCCAATTCAGAAAGCAGCGTTGTTTTTTAGTGCAGTGGAGAATTCACAACTCTATGAGGTCATCAATGATTAATTGCCTGGCGCGCTCGGACCGATGCAATCATCGAATGTTCAAAAGCGCGTGATGGCTGACTCACGCATGTCACAAGATGCTTCGCCCGCGTAATTGCAGAGAGCGAAAGAGAAGAAAGCATAGATTAGAGTTGTCCGCCGTTGGAAGAGGTCGCTTGTCGTGGAGAAAGAGAGATGATGAGAACTTTGTGCGGATTGAATTGACTTTTAACTAGTGTAATAAAGAAAGCCTTCAATTGTTATTTAAGTCGTAGTTATTTGCCACAGGCCTTAATGATGACTACCTTTTAGATCAATTATTTAGATAAAGGTTACGCGGTATGAGTACCATTTCATATTATATATATACATATATATATATATTTACAATGGTGGCCAAATTTGTGGAAACCTTTTGGAAAATGTTTATTTTTGAGGTTTGAGGGCTCATAACACGACTTATTTTTAAGTAATGCCATTAAACATTTTTATCATTGGAAAGATAATTTAATCAAGAATGTAATGCAGTAATTGTTATGAATGATCTTTTATTATAATAGCAGTTATAAACCAGAAAACTGAAACACATAGATAAATAGAGATAGACAAAATTTGGCACCTCGTGAGTTAATACTTAGGGCTTGTTCACATAGCAGTCCGGTAGCGGAAGTGTTAAAATATTGAAATATGTTTAACCAACGACAAACCTCCAATCGATTAGAAACGAAATTTTTAACGCCTATGATTGTTTTATTTTCGTCTCAGCACCATCTTTTCTTTTATGCTTCCGCTACCGGACTCCTATGTGAACAGGCCCTTAGTCGGGTAACCTTTACTCCTTTACTCTTAATTAAAGCCTTATAACACCTTCCCATGGAGTGAACCAAGTCTTTTAGTTCTTCAGCTGTTATAAAGTGGAACCAAGATTGAATTATCGATCTCTATTTATTGGGTTTTATTGAGTATATATATATATATATATATATATATATATATACACGTATATATACATATATATACTATCTGAAAACCCGTACTTTGCTACGGAGTACATTCAAATTAAATACAACGGTCAATGTATGCAATTAATGCCAAAAATATGTATACATATATTTATAATAAATGCAACGATCAATGTATGCAATTGATGTAAAAAAAAGAAAAAAATATAGTTATAAAAAAATTGTAACGGATATTTTTATAGACAAAATAATGTAGAAGAAAATATTCAAATTAAATCTAATAGGACATACTAAAGAATATAGAACAGGTAATATAGTACAGTTTGAGGAACATATCTTTTACTGAATTTTAATATTTTTTTGGATAATGTCCAATCGTCTGCCGCAGTAGCAAGAAAAAAAAATTTTTTTTTCTCTATTTAGTTGTTATGCACTTGACGATAAATTTATTTAAAGTACCAGAAAAAGAAATCACGTAATCAGCATTTAATAAATTAAATTCTAAAAATTAATCTTTAAAAATTCACCAAAAATCAGAAAATGAAGATAAGAATCGAAAAAGATTTTCATTTTAAAGGAATATTTATGATTTTTCTTGTGATATAAATTTTATAGCCCTCAAATAATTATTTTAAATGCAAACTTAAAAAAAAGTCACTAAAGCAGCTTAAAAATTTAATTAAAAAAAATCTAAGAAGATTTTTTTCAAAAATCTTTCTTAGTGTGCACCCCTACACTACTGTATAAGAAGAACCCCCATGCAAAATTTCAGCACTTTAGGTCCAGCGGTTTGGTCTGTGCGTTGTATGTCAGTCAGTGAGCCAGTCAGTTACGGAACTGTTATATATATATCTATATATATAAAACACTTCCGTAACTGACTCATTCATTCACTAACTGACTGACTGACTGACATACAACGCACAGACCAAACCGCTGGACCTAAAGGGCTGAAATTTTGCATGGCGATTCTTCTAATAGTGTAGGGGTGCACTAAGAAAGATTTTTCAAAATTTCTTCTTAGATTTTTTTAAATTAAATTTTTAAGCTGTTTTTTAAACTTTTTTTACGTTTTCATTTAAAATAATACATTGAGGGTTATAAAATTTATATCTCGAGAAAGATCATAAAAATTCCTTCAAAATGAAATTTTTTTCGAATTTTTACCTCCATTTCCTGATTTTTGGTGAATTTTTAAAGATTAATTTTTAGAATTTAATTTATTAAATGCTGATCACGTGATTTCTTTTTCTGGTACTTTCAATAAATTTATCGTCACGTGCGTAACAACTAAATAGACAAAAAAATATTTTTTTCTCTTTCTAATGCAGCAGACGATTGGATATTATCCAAAAAAATACATATCCCTTACGATTTTTTTATAAATATATATATATATATATATATATATATATATATATATAGATAGATAGATATATATTTTACATCAATTGTATACATTGATAATCGCATTTATTATAAATATATATATTTATTTTTTGGCATAAATTGCATACGTTGACCGTTGTATTTAATTTGAATGTACTCCGTAGTGAAGCGCGGGTTTTCAGCTAGTATATATATATATATATATATATATATATATCCCGTTCTCATACAAAACTTAAAGATCTCTCCTCGACAGCGAAGCGTCGGGTCGGTGTAAACATATTTCGTTCGGGTCGGAGATGAAAGCAAACAAAGTGGGTGACAAAGATTGGTGAAATAACTCCGCACTGCCACAGGAGGAGAAACACCCAGAAAATTTAAACAACGCTGGCTTCGAAAATATTTTAAGGTTCACATTCTGCCCTATTTTATGCAATCGCGGGTAAAACCAAATCTTTGGCAAATCCTCTCCTTATCTGGAGTTTTTTTCATGATTCGATAAACCGTCGTTTGACGGTAGAACGAAAGGTAAAATAGAAACGAGATGATTTTAAGTGTTGGCATAATTTATTGAACAGATAAAAAGTAAGCGGTAGTGGAAGAGTGTCAACTTCGTTTGCTCCAGAGTGAAAAATGGGGGATAAAAAGGATTTCTTTTGCGTTGAACTTTTTATTCGAAGTTCGTCATTTGCCAAGCTAAACAACTTTTATGATTTTTTAAACCTTTCATTAGCAAGCTAAAAATTCCCACAGAAACAATAAGCTTAAATACAGGGTGGTCATAAAAAAAAACTTTGCCGACATATGGACCTCTAATGGCTGTTCCGTACAACCAATCGAGATGAAATTTCAGATATAGTTATTCAGAGGTATGAGCTCGGGATTCTGTGAACAGCAACACAGTGGCGCTCACGGTTACGGTTATAGGTATAGAAACTCGAAATTTTCGAACGGCAACGCCCGCTTTTCCCATCGCAAAATGCTCAGCGCATGCAAAAACCCTAAAGAACGTTGAAACGGTACTTGTATCACAAAAAACGGACGCGTTATGCCCGCACAAAAACAGCTCTGCGAACGGCCAATAAAAAAACACGATGATGGCTCCCATGTGGGAAATGCGTAATCGAAATAAAAGTCTTCTCTTGTGCGATCTGCGTTGTCATCAGAGATTGGTGGCTTGCCTCTGTCATATGCAAATTTTCCTCCGTGCGCCCCGATCGTGTTTCTGTAGGCTGCGGCCGTTCGCAGAGCTGTTTTTTTGTGCGTGCAAAATGCGTCCGTTTTTTGTGATACACGTACCGTTCCAACGCTATTTAAGGTTTTCACATGCGCTGAGCATTTTACGACGGAAAAAAGTTGACGTTGCCACTCGAAAATTTCGAGTTTCAGTACCTATAACCGTAACCGTGAGTGCCACTTTGTTGCCGTTCACGAAATCCCGATCTCACACCTTTCAATAATAGCTCAGTCAAAATAGGTTTTATGGCTTAAAAAAATATGAAAGTTTTGAAAATTGGTGGAGATGTTTGTTTCGGCATACTGTTGAACATACTAAAAGTCCCCACCGATCAGACTTGAGGTTTCGCCGCCATCTTGGAAAATGTGTAGACTATTTTTGTTTTTTGCAAGTAACTTCAGAAATATTGATGTTATGTAAAAAAATTGAATACAAAAATTGAAAAGCATTAAATTATGAACAAAAACATTATTTACATTTTTTTATAAGTCTAACACGAACAAAGATAATTGACTTTGAAAATAGCGAACAATCACGCGTAGGACGCAGATGCGCGGGTCATCCCCATCGCGATGGGGGGATGACCCGCGCATGTGCCCCAAAAGTCTTGCACACTCACGTTTGTCAAACCTCTGCATATCAAAGCTCGAGATAAAGTGGCAGCAACATCCAATGCACTGTTATCAGGTTGTATTCTGAGACTTGGTGGATTCTATCTTTTTATGTCATACTTAGGCTGCATTGGGTACATAATGGCTGGAAGTGGGTAAAAATAAATACTAAATTTGATGTATGCAACTACGTCAGTAAAAAAAAAAATGTTTCCTGGCCATGCATACGCTAGAGAAATCCTAGCTTATTTATTTACCCAAACATCTGTAGCAAAAATAATTTTTGACGCCATGGACATATCTGATTTCTAAAGCAGTAATCTCCAAGAGTTGTTTGAAGATTTTGAAGGCCTTTTTTGTGTTTTTACAGATAACTTGAGAAATATTAACTTTATGTAAAAAACAGTTTTATACAAAAATTAAAGAACATTAAATTGTGTACAAAAAATATTAAGTACATTTTGTCGTAACCCTAACACGAACCAAAATATTGACTATTAAATGCGGGTTGATTATGAATGTAAGATCCAAGTCTCGTTGCAGGCGTTTTCCTTTGAATTCTCTCCTCTCCCTCATTTGGGCAATCTTAAACACAAGAAAATAGACGAATGTTTTTTGGTATGTAGATAATTGATCATTTTTAATTTTATGAACGAATGTAATAAACTTGGATTTATTCACTACCATATTTTCATTGTATATAATTTTTTAAGCTTACCTACTTTATGGTTGTCGTGCTTTTTTCGGTACGGGATTGTTCGCGTCGTCAGTCTTGAAAGGATCGTCTATGGGTCAGCTAGCACCACCTCATTCATCAATTCCTTTTATTGGATCCTCATGATCTACAGTGCAATAACTGCAATGGGGTATGTCATTGTGACATACCCCATTGCAGTTATTGTAGGCCATTGTGCAGTTGATGCTTGCTTTCCGACACACGCATCTTTCTCCCCAGTCAGTCTTACAGTTGTAAAACACCATGCTTAAAATTGAAACGGGAGCCACTGCATCCATAGTTGTGATGGGCACGAGGGTTTTCGTTTGCCATTTCCAGCCTACACTTCAGGATTCTACTTATTCCCAAACCACTTTTGCATTTGGTGATACAACCGAAAGGAATGTCGCATGGATGTCTCTTCAGTTGAGGGAAGAGACGAAATATATGATTTTATTTTAGTGACACATTTTTCGAAGCATTTGTACCTAAACTTATTTAGGGACTTTTCACTGGGATGTGCTCCATACCAGATCAGGAAAAAGCATTCTCCTGTTTAAGCAACATCATTATGGTATGAGTTGCATTTATTAAGTACTGTCACGTCGCGTTCCATATCTTTACTTTGGAACATTTTTACACAATTTTTCTTTCCTTTGTTGAATGCTGCAGTAGTATCGCATCCACTGAACGCATGGAGAAAAAGGATACTTTGGTATGTCCCGATGATTGTATTTTATTTGACAAATGTATTTTTTTCTTTGCTTTCCCATTGCATGCTTTGACAAGGAAAATGTCTTTTCTGTAGGAGTGAAAGCTGTTAATAGAACTAGGTGGTCAACATCTTCACCGGTGATTACAACGATGTTGTTACCAGAACATGCTTCATTAATTGCAGTATTTACAATGAGAATGTCGGCTTCGTCATTACATTGTCGGAATCGAATTCCACTGTTTTCCAGCTCAGCTGATAGCATGCTGATCAGTTTGCTCTTGTTGTTTTCATTTGAAAGGAACTGTTATTGTTGAACAGTAACTCGCATGTTTCCATCAAAACTTATGTCACAATAGACCGTAGATTTTCTTCCATTTTTTTGTACTGTTATTGGTGTTGGATTAGCCATTAAAAACGACTATACAGCTGGTCCCATAATGCTTTTTTATATAGTTAACTTAATTTGTGCAAACCTCCGAAAAGTTAATTGTGTTCCCCATTTGACATGGTGTAGGAGAAAACCACTGTCCACAATGTTGACGCTGTTCTGGAGGTTAAGGTCTTTGTTTGGAACTTCAAAAACGTCGTACCTAGTCAATGTCGTTGTCTCTCGCACGCCAGCTTCATTAAACAGAGCAAATGTAAAAGGAGCTAACTCATATTCTAAATAAAATGCTACTCGTTTCTTCGTCGTTTTGTTTAACAATCTCTATCCGGGGGCTTGGAGTGCCTTAAGTGGACTGCAGATCTGTACTGTATATCCGGCATCCTCGGGCCCTACATGCATGCAAAATGGCACCGGACCTGGGAAATTAACCCTCGGCTGCGAGTACGGGTATTGCTACGTAGCTTCCGGTTGTCAGTTTGATCAAGGCGTATGAGCAGTAGCTTGGGTCGCTGTAATTTATGAATACTTAACAATCTCTATCCTCTGGAAAAGCAACAACGGGTTTACTAATGTATTGAAACCGTTTACTTTCACCGCACAATTGACAGTGATCAAGCTTTCATAAGCTTTACCATTTCAAAGTACTGAACCCAGGGGATGCAATAGGGCCATTCTCTTTCAACTGCTTCAAAGTCTTCCTCATTTTAATCTCGGTGTCTCATATATGAGTATGTCCGTATATGACTTCTAGTGATAGTAGTTCAGTAGCAAAATCTCTAAATAACTCATGGAGATTATTGCTTTTGAAATCAGATATATCCATGGCGTCAAAATTTATTTTTGCTAAAGTTGTTTGGGTAAATAAATAAGCTAGGATTTTTCTAGCGTATTCATGGCCCGGCAACGTTTTTTCTACTGACGTAGTTGCATACATCAAATTTAGTATTTATTTTTACCCACTTCCAGCCATTATGTACCCAATGCAGCCTAAGTATGACATAAAAAGATAGAATCCACCAAGCCTCATAATACAACCTGTGGTGGTGCTCTTTATTAATTAGCTAATTAATTACAAATCAAGGCTAGTAAGTTTTAGTTTTATCTCCTTAATTAGTTGGTAGTTGCTTACTCATCATCAACATTAAGTTGAGATGAATATTCTTTAAAATAAAATAATAAAAAATAAAAATTAACTTTGGTTTACTTCAAACTTAAGTCTTAATCTAAGTATTTAACTTGCTCGGAAACCCTGGGCTGTGATAACTTTAAACCCATAAGTCTGAATTTGGTATTAACTTGTTTTAAACTTTTTTTTTCTTCCTTTTTTTTGTTTGTTCTTATTATCATTAAATGTGTAAAATAATTAAATAGATTTAATTATGGCAGATAGAAGCTAATTTTATTAACTATCTTGCTATTATTAATTTCCTGTATCTCTTAACCTCTTAGCATTAGTGTTCTGTCAAACTGTATTAGACTTTAATTTCGGGTCAGCCTGAATTTTAATTAGATTTCTCGCAATTATGTAATTTTAATTCGTTAATGATTAAGAAGTTCATTTGTGTGTCATAAGCGCCTTGTACTAATAAGCTTTTGGGGTGCTGTGTTTTTTTTTCTCTCGCTGCGGTATCCTTCGTCACGGGTATGATGAGCAAAATCCAGGTTTTCTTTAAGTGAATAAGTGTATTTTATCTATTATTTAATTCACTATTTTGTTTTAAATTTGTATAACGGCCTATTGTAATATTAGATTATCCTATGTTTTTACTTTGTAATCATTAACGTGGTAAAATCCAGCAGTAATTTGCCGTTTTAATGTATTGTCGGCAATTTCTGGTAAATTTCTCACCGACTCAGCTTCAATCACGAATCTCCCCAATTTTGGCTACTTTTTAAGCAATTCTGTTCGTTTTTGCGATCTATTTTTAGCCCAGCTCCCTGACCCGGCCGGGGTCAGCGAAGAAGGGGGTGTTCGCTGGACACCTGTTCCTGGGTCATCCTGTATCACTGCGCGGGCGTGGGTGTTTTTCCCGCCATTTTGGAAGGAACTTTTTACGGAAAGGCGCTGTTGTTGAGGGTACGCGGAGTTTTTTTGGAGTGAAACTTCCCACCCTTATAGGGGGGTGCGCGGGGTTTTGACTGGAGAGGAGTGACCGAGGGCGCTGTTGTTGAGGGTACGCGGAGTTTTTTTGGAGTGAAACTTCCCACCCTTATAGGGGGGTGCGCGGGGTTTTTACGGGGGAGGAGTGACCGAGGGCCGTTGGAGGAAGATTTGATCTGTTAAGAAGGGGTTTTGGTCCCCGGCGTCCAGGCCTACTAAAACATGACTGCGTTATGCAGTTTCCATCGTCATAAGCAACCGTCATCTAGTCTGTGATAGCCCTCCTTCAGAACGCGACGCTCAGCAACCGACATCTTTTGTATCACCGGGAGTCTGAAATAGCCAGCCTTCAGAACGCGACGCTCAGCATCCGTCATCTAGATTGTGTCACCGGGAGTCTGAGATAGCCAGCCGTCAGAACGCGACGCTCAGCAACCATCATCTAGATTTGTGTCACCGGGAGTCTGAGATAGCCAGCCTTCAGAACGCGACGCTCAGCATCCGTCATCTATATTTGTGTCATCGAGTCGGTGAGATCTTTGCCAATTTTTTATCATTGTGGATCCATTCTAATCAATGAGATGAAACTTGATGTTTTAACTATTTTAATTTAAGCTAATCTAGAAGTGATATGATTTTTATGTAGGTCACAATGCTTACTCACGTTTTTTTTTTGTTAGCCGTTGAGGCTTAAATTTAAAAGTTACATATATATATAATGTTTGGGGGATACTTAAAATGTTGTGATCGTTTTGTTTAAAATAACTTCTCATACTCCTAATAATGAATAAATGTATTATTTTTTACCTGTCATTTGTGTCTGTCAATTATTTGTTTCTCCCTCACACGTATCAGAACATGACTGAACTTGGGTTGTCCTTTGGACCACAACGCGATCTACTTTAATCACACTAGTTGTTTTTTTTAAGTGCTCATTATGTAACTTCATAACTTGTGTAATCATTACCTTAAACTTAATAGAGAGTAATGAGAGACAAATGGTGCCGTCGTGCGGTAACAGTCATGTTTATGTGTGAGAAATGAATCAAATATTGGCAACTTATATATACATGTTTTTGTTTATTTTTTATTTCTCATGGTAAATGGTTTTATGTGTGCTAGGGGTGACCAAATTTTGTTTTAATCATGTCTTTCCCCGGGTCTCAAGACAAAGAATCCCAGGCTGTGTCAGGTCCTTCACCTGTCCCCAATCTGCAATTTTTTTCTACCGTACCCACATTGGTTGGAAGTAACGCGGTAGATTTTTTTCAGTATTTTGGCCAGGTGGCCTCGTTAGCTAATTGGTCAGAGAACCAAAAGGTCGCTATTGTGTTACTCAAATTAGCGGGGCCTGCTAAAACCTTTTATGAGTCGTCCCTCAAGGAACTTAACATAACTACTATAGAGGAGTTAAAGAGCCACTTCCTTAAGCAATTCACGCAGAGCAGGTCTTTGGCTGAGGCCATGACTGCTATAAATTATTGCATTCAAATCCCAAATGAAACTGTAGCAGATTTCGCTATCCGGCTGCAAGGCGTGGTGTCGAGTGCCCTGACCGGAGTCATCACTTCTGGTCAGGTTACTCAGGATTTTAAAAAGTCGCTTCTTTTGTCTCAATTTGTAACAGGCCTTAGGCCCCAAATAAAACACCAAATCATAATTACCAACCCACAAACCTTAGAAGAAGCCACCTTGTTAGCTTCTAGAGTAGAACAAGCGTTAAATGTTACTGCCCCCCATGTCAATGCAATGGTTGGACCTGGTACTTTCAATCCTTTTATGGAAGCCCAGTCAGCCAATTCAGCTTCCGTGGAAAGGCAGAATCTAGGGGACCTAACTAAACTCATTAAGGACACGACAGAGACTTTCACCAAGTCTTTAATGTCGTTAACAGAAAAATTAGAAGTTTTAACTGTCAGGGTTGACAGTATGTCAAATGTTAGAGCCCCGGTTAACGACAGGAGGGCCTCCCAAAGAAATATTACTTGTTTTTATTGCCACAGACTTGGCCACTCCTCCCGCGAGTGTTTTAAGAAGAAGCGTGACATGCAAAATATTCCCCATGTAAATTCGAACTCTCAGGACAGTAATGGCGCAGGTAATCAGGGGTCTTTAAACCCTTAGAGGGTGGAGACAGTGTTTGTGATCCACTAGTTTCCTCACAGCCCATGCCGGATCCTGTGTTTGTACCTCAATATATGTTTAACTTGCCCATCATTCCTGTGTTTGTTGAGGGCAGGCAGCTTCGTGGTTTAGTTGATTCTGGAGCTTCGATAAGTGTAATCTCTAAAAATTTTGTAAATTATTCTGTTTGTCATGTTAAACCTTCTCCTCATGTTGTATTGAAAGCCATTACTGGCGTTGATATTAGGGTCACAGAAGTTGTGACATGTCACCTAAACATAGCAAATCATGAATTCACTTCTAACTTTTTAATTTCGGAATTCCCACTGTCTCAAAACTTTGATTTAATTTTAGGATTGGACTTCCTTCAACTGTTTAACTTTAAAATACACTGTGGTGATTCTGTTTTGTCTAATCCAGATATCTCCATATCTTGGAATCCAAATGTGTTGCCTCTAAACTCTAATAATAATCTAAATTCAAATAATACTGATGTAAACATTAACTTAAATACTTCGGATACTTCAATTTCCCATGAGTGTAGTTCTATTTTTGGCTTTCTACCTACAAAATTAAAGCTAAAATCTAACTCTGAGACCAGAGTGAGTATTAAACTGCCTGATTCTTCTAAATTTGAACCTGGTGACCTTGTTCTGGTTGAACCAAATAGTAAGTTGACTTTTGATACCTTTGTTGTTGCAAGATCAGCTTCCGTTGTGAGTGATGATTTATCTTGTTTAGTCCAAATTATTAATGTGTCTAATAAAAATATTACCTTAAACAAAAAGATAAAATTAGCTATTGTCTCACCTATGCAACTTGATTCTAATGATTACTCGGTCAATACCCTTAGCTTTGAGGATGAGATAGTTGATTTCGACTCATTTGGAGGAGAACTTGATTTGTCACACTTAGAGAGTAATGAGAGAGAATTAACTGCTAAATTAATTAAGAAATATCAGACTGTTTTTGCTAAATCTCTTAAAGATCTTGGCTCGTGTGACATTATTAAGCATCGCATTAATTTAACTGATTATATCCCTGTTCGTTCAAAGCCCTATAGAGTACCGTTTAGTTTAAAGTCGGAAATGAGGTCCCAGATTAATACACTCCTAGAGGCGGGTATAATTGTTCCCTCGACTTCTAGTTATGCTGCTCCTGTCCTGTTGGTGAAGAAGGCAGATTCGTCGTTCCGCTTGGTAGCAGATTTAAGGAAGATTAATGCAAAAACAATCCCCGATAACTTCCCTTTACCTCAGATGAGTGAAATGATAGACAAACTTGGTGAGGCTAAAATTTTTTCAACTCTTGACCTGACCTCAGGTTTTCACCAGATGTTGATGCATCCTGATGATGCTCATCTCACAGCTATTGCCACTGAAGATAATCTCTATCAGTTTAACCGTCTTCCTTTTGGTCTCCGTAATGCCAGTAGTTCCTTTCAGAGGCTGATGTCACTTGTTTTGGCGGGTTTATCAGACTTATCAATTTTTGTGTACATTGATGACATCATTGTAGCCTCATCCACCTTCGAAGAACATCTCGAGAGGTTAGAAATTGTCTTTAAGAGACTACAGGAGGCTAACCTCAAGCTTAAGCCAAAGAAGTGTAAATTAATTAGTAAGGAGATTACTTTCTTAGGTCATAGGATAACGGAAGGTAGAGTCCTACCAGACCCTAAAAATATCAGTGCTATTAAAGATGCCGCTCCCCCAAATTCAAAAAAGGGAATCAGGTCCTTTCTAGGATTAACAGGGTTTTATAGAAAATTTATTCCAAATTATTCTAAGACTGCCCTACCCCTCACTAATTTAACTAAGGATAAAGTAAAATTTAATTGGCAATCTGAACATCAGGAAGCTTTTGAAACTCTTAAGGATTACATCATTAAGGAGCCATTTTTACTTTTACCCGATTTTAATAAGCCCTTCACCTTAAATACTGATGCTAGTAATTATGCCTTGGGTGCAGTTTTAATGCAAGAGGGACCTTCTGGTGTTTCCCAGCCTGTTTCTTATGCTTCCCGAAAATTAAATCCTGCTGAGTGTAATTATTCCACTGTCGAGAAGGAGGCCCTTGCCATTGTTTTTGCCATTAATCATTTCAAGCAATATTTATATGGTCAACACTTCATTTTATTCTGTGATCAGAGATCCCTTTCCCAGTTGTTCAAATTAAAAGACCCTACATCCAGAATAGCTCGTTGGATTATTGCCCTGCAACAATATTCATATACTATTGTACATAAGCCTGGTAAGCAAAACTTGGTCGCAGACTACTTGTCCAGAAATGTCAACACTCTTGAAGTGCAACCCTTAACATTTAATTTAAATTCGTATTCAACTGATGATTTAATTCTTCAACAGAAGTCAGACCATCACTGTAAGAAAATTGTTAACATGCTAAACTCTAATTCTAAATTCCCACCCACTTCTCCTAAATATTTTATGTTTAATGGTCTACTTGTGTGTAAAACACGTATTCATTCTCTTCATAATGATAGTCCTAAGCTTGTTGTTCCTCATTCCTTAATATCTGAAGTTTTAAAATTATGTCATGACAACCACACGGTTGCCCATCCTGGCCTTTCTCGAACATTGCACAGGGTTAAAGAAAATTTTTATTGGGTTGGTCTGTATCGTATTGTCAAAAATTATGTTAAGTCATGTTATTCATGTATTGCACGTAGAGGTTTATGTAAGAATCAGATGGCTCCTCTTCAACAAATTCCTGTTCCATCCAGGCCTTTTCAAAAATGCTCTTTTGATGCCGTGGGTCCCTTAATTACTTCCAATAAAGGAAATAAGTTCATTATTGTAATTACTGATTATTTCACTCGATACCCTGAGGCTTACCCGGTCCCTAACATACAAAGTAACACTATTGCTTCTGTTTTGGTGGACTTTATTTCCCGCCATGGTCTCATGGAAATGTTATACTCTGATAAAGGCTCAAATTTCTTATCTGAAGCGATGAATCAGGTTTATGACGTATTGGGAATAGCTAAACGTAACACGGTTAGTTATCATCCGATGGGGAACGGGATATGTGAACGACTGAACAAGACTTTAATTGACTCGCTTAGCCACTTGGTAGCAGAAAATCAGGTTGATTGGTGTGAACACATACCCTTTGCACTTTTGGCTCATCGTACTGCTTTCCACAGAACCATTCAGGAAACCCCTGCTTACTTAACCTATGGTAGGGATTTAAGCTTACCCTATGATTTGATTTTTAATAGTAAATTTCGCTCTTACTCTGATACCCGTACTCTTGCTCATGATGTAACTGTAAGACTCCAAAAGTCATTTGAAGTTGTTAGCCAAAATTTAACGAAGGCTGCTAAAAACCAGACTCAACAGTCACTTTCCAAGCCATTTTCTAAAACAATTCAAGTAGGTGACACTGTTTTTCTCCATGTCCCTGCTATTAAACCTCATCTTAGCAAAAAGCTGTGTAAACTTAACAAGGGTCCTTTTCGTGTGTTAAAAAAGTCCTCCCCCGTCCTATTTGTAATCTCAGAAATTGCTAAACCCAGTAATGTACAAAAAGTCCACATCAACCGCTTAATTAAAGTTGTCGACAGGGAGCTTTTTCCAAATGTTGAAAATCAGCCATCCATTCCTGTTAATATTTCTCTACAAGATCCTTCTCCTAATCTTGTTAATTTAAACTCAGAGTCCACTGAAGTAAATTTCAAACCCTTTGGCTTACCTATGGATTTATCTTGGTTTTCTGATGATTGTAATTTCACCTTCCCCCCTGTGCTTACGCCAGTTCAACCAGATACTGCTGTTGCTACTAATTCTCCAGGGCCATCAGATGTCCAGAATGATGTTTTTAGGGATACCTCTGTATCACCGCTTTCCTTCTTGGATAATATGTCTGATGATTATATGGATAGTTGTAATGTAACTCCCAGTACTTCAGGTACTCAGCTCATTCCCTTGTCCAGTACTACTCATGGGTATTTTTTAAGGCCCAGAGATCAATATGGTTTTGTGGTTAAGAGCACTAAACCCTAGGCTCTAGTGCATGTAGGGGATCATTCATTTATTTACCTTTGTTTTGCTCACATTTTTTTTGGCCTCATACCTATCTCACAGTCATTATTTTCTTTTATTTTGGGGCATTTTGTTGCCTGTGGGTATCATTGGGCATCTTAGGTTTACATCTCTGGAGTATATATATCGTATAACCCGTGACCAAAGAATTCAAGTGTTATTTTATTTCATGTGCTGTTGCAATTTTAATACCTAAGGGTATTCATGTGTTATTAGGTATTATTTAGTTTGTCGAGTGTTGTCATGTTCTTCTGTATTTTATCATTGGGCTGTGGGTTTGCTCAGCTTAATCAAATTTTGTTTAAATTTAAAATTTTGTGTATCAAAAAAAAAAAAAAAAAAAAAAAAAAAAATTTTTTTTATTGCTTGTTGTTATTAAACTCCAGAGGCTTTTCCCTCTGTTTTTTTTTTCTACACCGAATTGTGTCTCCGAAGAGTGTTGATTTCCCTAATGCTAGCATAGTGACTCCCTTACTTATTTTGTGAAAAATTTTGTAAGCATTTGGCCATGTGCCTCAGTTGTGGAACTAGTCAGTTATTGATCGTTGACGGTTTGTGTCTGCAGCTCATTCCTGTCCTTAGGTGCTCTCTCACATCTCTGTATTCCTTTGCTCATGAGTATTTGTTGGACAGATGTTTTGTTTGCAAGTATTGCTGGTCAGGGTATTCAGAGGGTGAGATTCCCTACTTTCAATTTGACAGTTCGCCTTGAGTTCTTGGTAGTAATCCCAGCGTAAATGTCCTTATAATGCATTTTTGTTTTCAATTACTTATCCCTATGCTGGCATAAATCTTAAGGTGAACTACTCTTCCTTAATTATGTCATGGTATGCATACCCCCCACCGATTAAGTCCTCACTGTGTATATATTTTATTTTTTATATATTCTATTCCTTTCAGCGCATGATTGCGATTTTTATTATTATATATATGTCTATTTTTATGTTATGTGTTATTATCTATGATATTCTACTCATTTTTATTCGTATTCCCTTATATATCCCAAATTTTAATGTGCAATGTTGTTATATTTTAATCATAATTTAAAATATTTTACACTGTTTAACTTGAAACAGTTATTATGTGGTTGATATAATATCACGCTAAACATTATTGGTCAAATCTTGTCATTCCATGAGATGTAAACATATTCTGCTTTTACTATTTACAGATGCTCAGCTTGGGTCACAAATTGGTTGTTTTGATAATATTGAGGGCTTGTGTTACCTTGTGAGGATTGTGAATTTTTTTTGTGTGGCTTACCTCATGAATTTGTTTCTATTTGTGTTTACTGACTGTGAGGCAGGATCGTAGGTATTCTTCTATTTTATTATTTTACTTTTATTTACTTGTGTGTCATCTGGTGGAAATCCAGGCATGGGTTGTGAAGACTCCTTATTTGGGCTTTTGTCTCGTACAATTTTGGGTTGACGAATCTGTGTAGTTAGTCTTTTTTTACCGTTCATTGTTAAGTGGATATAAAGAATTTTTTTGTGTTAGGTGTAGTGTGACAGGTTACCCTGATAAGCTATTTTAATTTTCCCCTTTTTATGTGTATATTTTGTCGTTGAACATACCTCGAACCTTTTATTAATCAACCTTTTATTATTCAACTTTTAATCTCAAATTGGAGATTGTGTTTTTTCGGTGGGGTCCTTGTGTGGGTGTCCTGGGGATTTTTTTTGTTCTCCCTGCTTGAGACTCGGAGGAGTAGATGATTAGAAAAATCATTGTTATGATGTCTTGTCTTTTATACATTGCTTATATTTTGAAACTTTTACCTACACCTTAAGTGTTTGACCAGTTGTTAAGATTTTGTTTTATCACATACCATTTATATTCTGAAATAGTGTGTTTTGTTTTGAGATGGTTTGTCACTTTTTTTGGTTTCAACATGTGTGTAAAAATTTTTATTGCATAAAAATTTTTTCAATGGGACGGAGGATATTTGTGGTGGTGCTCTTTATTAATTAGCTAATTAATTACAAATCAAGGCTAGTAAGTTTTAGTTTTATCTCCTTAATTAGTTGGTAGTTGCTTACTCATCATCAACATTAAGTTGAGATGAATATTCTTTAAAATAAAATAATAAAAAATAAAAATTAACTTTGGTTTACTTCAAACTTAAGTCTTAATCTAAGTATTTAACTTGCTCGGAAACCCTGGGCTGTGATAACTTTAAACCCATAAGTCTGAATTTGGTATTAACTTGTTTTAAACTTTTTTTTTCTTCCTTTTTTTTGTTTGTTCTTATTATCATTAAATGTGTAAAATAATTAAATAGATTTAATTATGGCAGATAGAAGCTAATTTTATTAACTATCTTGCTATTATTAATTTCCTGTATCTCTTAACCTCTTAGCATTAGTGTTCTGTCAAACTGTATTAGACTTTAATTTCGGGTCAGCCTGAATTTTAATTAGATTTCTCGCAATTATGTAATTTTAATTCGTTAATGATTAAGAAGTTCATTTGTGTGTCATAAGCGCCTTGTACTAATAAGCTTTTGGGGTGCTGTGTTTTTTTTTTTCTCTCGCTGCGGTATCCTTCGTCACGGGTATGATGAGCAAAATCCAGGTTTTCTTTAAGTGAATAAGTGTATTTTATCTATTATTTAATTCACTATTTTGTTTTAAATTTGTATAACGGCCTATTGTAATATTAGATTATCCTATGTTTTTACTTTGTAATCATTAACGTGGTAAAATCCAGCAGTAATTTGCCGTTTTAATGTATTGTCGGCAATTTCTGGTAAATTTCTCACCGACTCAGCTTCAATCACGAATCTCCCCAATTTTGGCTACTTTTTAAGCAATTCTGTTCGTTTTTGCGATCTATTTTTAGCCCAGCTCCCTGACCCGGCCGGGGTCAGCGAAGAAGGGGGTGTTCGCTGGACACCTGTTCCTGGGTCATCCTGTATCACTGCGCGGGCGTGGGTGTTTTTCCCGCCATTTTGGAAGGAACTTTTTACGGAAAGGCGCTGTTGTTGAGGGTACGCGGAGTTTTTTTGGAGTGAAACTTCCCACCCTTATAGGGGGGTGCGCGGGGTTTTTACGGGGGAGGAGTGACCGAGGGCCGTTGGAGGAAGATTTGATCTGTTAAGAAGGGGTTTTGGTCCCCGGCGTCCAGGCCTACTAAAACATGACTGCGTTATGCAGTTTCCATCGTCATAAGCAACCGTCATCTAGTCTGTGATAGCCCTCCTTCAGAACGCGACGCTCAGCAACCGACATCTTTTGTATCACCGGGAGTCTGAAATAGCCAGCCTTCAGAACGCGACGCTCAGCATCCGTCATCTAGATTGTGTCACCGGGAGTCTGAGATAGCCAGCCGTCAGAACGCGACGCTCAGCAACCATCATCTAGATTTGTGTCACCGGGAGTCTGAGATAGCCAGCCTTCAGAACGCGACGCTCAGCATCCGTCATCTATATTTGTGTCATCGAGTCGGTGAGATCTTTGCCAATTTTTTATCATTGTGGATCCATTCTAATCAATGAGATGAAACTTGATGTTTTAACTATTTTAATTTAAGCTAATCTAGAAGTGATATGATTTTTATGTAGGTCACAATGCTTACTCACGTTTTTTTTTTGTTAGCCGTTGAGGCTTAAATTTAAAAGTTACATATATATATAATGTTTGGGGGATACTTAAAATGTTGTGATCGTTTTGTTTAAAATAACTTCTCATACTCCTAATAATGAATAAATGTATTATTTTTTTACCTGTCATTTGTGTCTGTCAATTATTTGTTTCTCCCTCACACGTATCAGAACATGACTGAACTTGGGTTGTCCTTTGGACCACAACGCGATCTACTTTAATCACACTAGTTGTTTTTTTTAAGTGCTCATTATGTAACTTCATAACTTGTGTAATCATTACCTTAAACTTAATAGGGGGTAATTTGGTTACTACAAACCTGATAACAATGGATTGGATGTTGCTGCCACTTTATCTCGAGCTTTGATATGCAGAGGTTTGACACACGTGAGTGTGCAAGACTTTTGGGGCACATGCGCGGGTCATCCCCCCATCACGATGGGGATGACCCGCGCATCCGCGTAATTATTCGCTATTTTCAAAGTCAATTTTCTTTGTTCGTGTTAGACTTATTAAAAAAAAGTAAGTGATATTTTTGTTCATAATTTAATGCTCTTCAGTTTTTGTATTCAACTTTTTTACATAAAATCAATATTTCTGAATTTACTTTCAAAAAACCAAAAAAGTCTACACATTTTCCAAGATGGCGGCGAAAGCTCAAGTCTGATCGGTGGGGACTTTTAGTATGTTCAACAGTATGCCGAAACAAACATCTCCACCAATTTTCAAAACTTTCATATTTTTTTTAGCCATTCGTCGAAATCGGGTCTATTTTGACTGGGGTATAACTATATCTGAAATCTCATCTCGATCGTTTGAACGGAACGGCCGCTAGAGGTCCATATATCGGCAAAGTTTTTTTTTGTATTTTGATGGCTATATATGTAACATATGTTTTGAGTTAATTGAAAGATGTTTGTAAATTTTTTTCTCATATCAAATACATTTTAATTATATTCATTGTCTGTCGATATTGTATCCGAATAATTTAACATGTTAATTTTAACGTACCACAAAAAAGAGTTAGATATTGTTACGATATGTTTTTTTTTTTTTTGCTGTGTTATTAAATAGCACATGATGTGCGTAATTATTAATTATGAGGAAAACCGTGTTAAATAATTATATGACTTTCCCAAATGAAAAAGATATGTGATTATTCAGAATTATTTTTAAAAGATTTTTTTTTGAATTTCATATTATTCATGGTTTTTCCCACTTTTAACTCCCAGGAGGACGCGTAATTATTACCATGTTTTTATTAACTTGCTTTCTTGTGTGTTTGTGTGTGTGTTTGTCTAGCACAAATCCTGCAATCGATTTTTAACTAACTTCCCGACTAGCTAGACATTCGAAACATTTAGAATAGCTCAGAACACGATGACAACGCATTTTTTTATACTTTTAGCCATCTTAAAGCAGAATTAAATTAATTTTCAGTTAAATTTGTTTTGTAGACTGGTGCAGCCGTCTATTGGCCGGAAAAGGAACTAAAAGTCAAATGCAAGTTAACTTCCAGTTAACTTCATTTTCTTTCAAGTTGATGGGATAATTCATCAAAAAAAATTTAAAAAGTATTTATTAATACATAGTATTGTCA
Source organism: Dolomedes plantarius (assembly GCA_907164885.2). NCBI lineage: Eukaryota > Metazoa > Arthropoda > Arachnida > Araneae > Dolomedidae > Dolomedes > Dolomedes plantarius. The sequence goes on from OU015491.1 coordinate 218,238,925, forward strand.
CGTTTATATGATTCAACAGAAAATTTAAAAACATGGTATATAAAGTCTTTTTATCTTGTAATTATTTTTAGCCTAATATCAGGGCGAGGTTTTCAAGATGACTTGCGAACAGCTATAATCGCGAATTTATACTCGTTTCCAACTTCCCCTTTTTTCCACGTTTATTCGGTAACCATATAAATAAATACCTCAACTAAAACTCGAAAAGAAATCCGATTGTAAAATTAAATTAATTAAATTTTTAGGAGACACTTATTTTGAATTACTTTTGTGTTAGAAATTTGTGAACTGAATGCCAAAATACATATATTCCTCAAGTTTTTAAAAAAAATTGTTGCCAATTTGAAAAAGCATAAAAATCGGAAAAAAACACGCAATTCTCGTTTTACGTGTTGTATGGGTTACGAATTTTTCACTTGAAAAGATCATTCAAAAAATGCGAGGAATATAAATAATTGGATTTTCAAGCACACCATGAAACTCTATTGTTAAACCTTAATTTAGTTTTTGTGAAGATAGACGCTATGCCCGTCTGCACACGGAGCAACTCAAAGGAAACTGATAACTGACTCCAGTCACAAACCAGTCCGTGATGAGTCGTAACCTATGTAATTGAATGGAGCCACGCACACGGCGCAACTGGTTACAAACTCGTCGAACGAGTTTGTAACCAGTTGCGCCGTGTGCGTGGCTCCATTCAATTACATAGGTTACGACTCATCACGGACTGGTTTGTGACTGGAGTCAGTTATCAGTTTCTTTTGAGTTCCCCCGTGTGCAGACGGCCTTAAGCTTTTGTTATTTTATTAAGATACGAGGATTTACGTTTATCGTCGAATTTGTCGTTTTCGATGATGGTAGAAAATAGGGAAATCGTGTACAAAACACAATTGTTACTCATACCGTTTTAAAAACGTAAGAAAAAAAAATCTGGGTGGAAACAGAATTGGGATTATTATTAAATGGATAAATCTGAAACAAAACTTCAGAAACAAAATATTAACGACAAGCAGCGTATGACATATGCAAATAATTAAAACTTCTTTGTTTTCCATTCCAGGAACTTTTATTGATCTACAGATCTCAAGCGACTAGACGAAACTGATGATAATGAGAAACATTTTGCCCATTCAAGCGAAATTAGAAAAAAATTAAATAAATGAACTGAAGAAGCACAGGTTACGAACTCCCTTTTTTGGTAGCATCACAAATCTTTCAGTTATCCAGTTGATCCCAGTCAATTACAGGAATACCAAGAGGCTGGCAGTTGAAGTCAGTCAGTCTCCCGCCTTTGTAATTGCTCCATTTTCGAATGACGTCATACAGATATTTTCCCGGTGACAGAGTGCAGGAGACGTCTTTATGACCGTGAATTTGACGTGTAGGCGTAAGGTAACCCTGCAGAAAGGAACTTAGTAAATTATTAAAAATAGATTATATCGCAGGTGATAATGAGAGAGGTAACTGGATGTTTCTTCATTTTCATCCAACAAAGACCTTTAAAGCGGTACGTCTATTGACCTGGAAAACCTTCAATCTCCATGTTAAGCTATGGGGAATATTTCTCTGAATATTTTTCGAATCGTTAATTAGAAAAGGCACAGTTTTAGAAATGCTACATTTTCTCGGAAACAGTGAACAGTTCATACTATAGGACACAGGGACGTCCTTATTCGATACTGAATTTGCTCGGTTGGAGTCCCGACAAGCGCCACTGAGTGATCTCATGTTGATGCCGGGTAGGGACACGTTAAATCTGTAAGCCGGAATGTTCTTCCACAGGGTGCGTAAGGTTGAGAGGAGGGGGGGATACGAGCTGTGTAGAATGATTGGATTTCGAAATGATTGTCCCTCAGGCGTGTTTACTTAAGAGCTAACATTTTCTCTTCCATCTTGCTAACTTATTCCTTAGTTAAAACTCCTCCCACTTGTATTTTTACCAATCCCCCTCCCCCCCAAGAACTTTACTATAATCTCAGTGCGAATATCTTTTTCTTTTCTTCTCAGCTACTGTGGCAATTCTTGCCCAGTGGTAGAGCACGCGCTTTCGATACAATTGACCAGGGTTCGATTCTCGGCGATTGCTTTTTTACAATTTTATTTTTTGATTTTAAATTCCTATTTTATTTTTAAAATTTTTTGTTTACCTGATGAGGGCCTTCTTTTGGCCTACTTTCTGCTGAGCAAATATATTTCCGATGCATTATATTACAACTGGAGATAAAGTCTTACAGACCCTGGAGCTCCGATAAATAAAAATGCCTGACATGAAAAGGATGTACCAATTAAGCGCGTATGTTTCCCAAAACTCTTTTTGATTTCATTGCGTCAAGAAACAATTTTAATTCTGTAGCGATTGACGTCATTAATTAAATGTCCTGGTATATAAAAAAAGAGTCAACGGAAAATTTTTGTGTTTTGAAAACTCCACGCTCTTTATTGAAATCTAAAAATTCAAAATATAGTGATTAAAAATATAACCAAATATGTGATCATTATAATACTGGAAGCAAAATTCTGCACGACATAACGCTGGTATTGAAGGTCTGCGATGTCAACAGAAGCACTGCAATATAAAAGAAGTCATTGCTTAAAGGTGATTAAAGATGTTCATTGACGTATACAAAGATGAAAATCAATTTAAGAAGCCTGAAGAGTATTCAAAATTCGGTTGATTTCACATGCTCATCAATGGTTCTTTTGCCCATTTGAATATAAAATAATATTGGTAGAAGAAGTGATCCCATTGGAGGTGATTAACAGGGAGAAGTTCTCCGATGTTACGTAATTCTTCTTCCCTGCTGATGAATGGTCCTCTCCCCCATTTGTGTATAGAACAGACCCGATAAAAGAAGTGCTCACATTGGAGGTGATTCAGCGGGAGAAGCTCACTGATATTTTTTCTCCCGTACACAGAGGGTTTTATACACATTGTTTTTAACAAGTACTACAAAGGTGTTTTAGCTGAAAGTTACACATAACTCTGTCTGCGTGCATGGTTTTAAGTCGCTCTGAAATTATATCTTACTTGGCTTCTATCAGGTAATGTAATAGGTATGTAAATAGTAAATACTAAGTCGGGGGCATCCTAGTAGATAACGCATCGGCCTTCGGCCCCTAGGGTGATCGGTTCGAATCCCGACCAGCGTCCATGAATGCTCACGTGTCTACGTCGGGTATGGAAAAGTTCAATCTGTAGGCCGGTATGTCCCTCCGTGAGGTTCTTAGATGTGGGAGGAGGGTACAGATGTCACCCCTGAGGGATATCGGTCGAAAATGTGATAGCAGCTTATTTAATGGCAGGGATTCAACACCCGAAGGCCGAGCCCTGTCTGGTGCATTCGGACCACTTGAGATTACTTAAGAATTTTCTTTCATTTTTTGAAAATACAGCATGCATTGTGTTTTTAATGCATATGCAGCTCAATATACACTGGTGAAATAAATTAAGAGAATTTGCATATTTTATCGAATTTCATGAAAAGAACTGAACTGAATGTAAAACCACTGCTTCTAGACAAAAATGCAAATCTTGTACGTCAAATACGTAAGCGTACACGTGTGTGTATGCGGAGCCAGTAGAGAAACAGGCTTTATAAGCGCGCCTAAGTTAAGACGTATTTCGTTCGCTAGCACACCTCGGCGAATTTATTGGTGTTATTTTGCAGCAATCGGTTAATTTCAAATTCTAACAGTAAAAATGAGTAACCACCAACGTTTAGATGATGTAATGAGGTAGCGAATTGTGGGGAGCCTAGAAGCAGGCCAATCTCAAGTCCAAATTTGTAGAGAGTTCAATTTAACGCCCTGCGTCGTGTGTAACTTATGGAAACAGTTCCAGGATACCGGATCCATCGAGAGAAAGCCTGGGCAAGGTCGTCCAAGAGCCACGACGGCCAGAGAAGATCGCCATTTGTCGATTATAGCGAGGCGTAACAGGAGTGCTACAGCTTCTCAGCTCTCTCGTGACTTGTATGCAGCCACAGGAACCCGTGTATCAAGGGTGACTGTTTTCAAAACAATTCATGAGAGACGGTTGTATGCAAGAAGACCTGCTGTTTGCGTCCCGCTCACTTCTACGAACAGGATAATCCGTTTATCATGGTGCAGAGAGCATAGAGATTGGAGTATGGATCAATGGGCGACCGTTCTCTTCACTGATGAGTCCTGGTTCAGCCTAAACACCGATTCTCGCCGTATGTTCATATGGAGAGAACCAGGGATCCGCTACCTACCCTCCAATGTCCGCGAAATCGACCATTATGGGGAAGGAGGTTTAATGGTCTGGGCAGGCATCATGTTGGATGGCTTCACACCTCTCCATGTCTTTGAAAGAGGCACTGTGACTGGTGTGAGGTATAGGGATGAGGTCTTGAAGCCCTATGTTCGCCTTTTCAGGGGTGCAGCTGTCCCCGAGTTCATTTTAATGGACTATAACGCGAGGCCACATCGAGCTCTTCTGGTCGACGAATTTCTAGAGATAGAGGATATTCGCCGGATGGATTGGCCAGCCAAATCTCCAGACCTTAACCCTATAGAGCATGTCTGGGACGCTCAGGGGAGGGCAATTACAACTCGCAACCCCCCTCCGAGAACCATCCAGGGAATGAAAACAGCGTTGCTGAACGAGTGGGACCAAATGCCACAGGAAATGATAAACTGCCTTATTTCAAGTATGAAATCACGCTACGAGACCTGTATATCTGTAAGAGGGGACCATACCCCCTATTAACCTATCTATTAACCCATTTTTTTGTCTATTATGCAACCGCTGTTTCATACCTTTCGACTGCAACGAGTGTTACGCACGATCATGCGTTTGTATTACAATTATTGAATGGTTATTTATTTTGTATTGTATCAATGTATGTACATATCAAACTTCATTAAAATCGGTACAGTAGTTCTAGAGATAATCGACCAAGTCTGCAAATTCTCTTAATTTCTTACACCAGTGTATTTTGAATATTTCTAAAGATCAGAAACATTAAATTTTTGACAAATTAAAAACAAACAAACAAACAAAATTCAGGTAGACTCGTCTAACGAAACTACCTCGGGTTATTAACGTAGGATTACTTATCATTGCTTACCTCTTTTGTATGTATTTGTGTATGTATGTGTTATGTATATATGTATCTATATATACACTCAAGAGCCAAAACATTATGACCACCCCTACATTTTGCAATAAATTCGCCTGGATGACGGGGAAGGCACGTGATCAGGTGGAAGTGGTATTTAACTGCTGCTGGAGAGTCTGAAGAATCATTCTTTCACTTACTTCTGTGTGTGATGGGAAAGGCTGCGGATCTAAGCGACTTTGATAGAGGGCAGATTGTAATGGCTCGAAGGCTCGGAGCAAGTATTTCCGAAACTGCACGACTCGTGGGTTGTTCGCGACCTACAGTTGTTAGTACTTATGCAAAGTGGATGAATGACGGTGAAACCAGCAGTAGACGACATGGTGTTGGACGTCCACACGCTATCAAAGAAAAAGGTCGTCAGAGACTGTCTCGCATGGTGAAGCAAAACCGGAACCAGACAGTGGCTCAGCTGACAGCCCAATACAATGCAGGGCCAAGTAGAATAGTATCGCAGCACACTGTTCAGCGGACACTGTTGGATATGGGGCTACGCAGCAAACGTCCCACTCGTGTTCCTTTGCTGACCAAGCGTCATCGCCAACTGCGCCTGCGCTGGGCCCGGGAACATCGCGACTGGTCCATGGATCAGTGGGAGAGAGTTGCCTGGTCAGATGAATCACGGTTTGTCATTCATCACGCCGATGGCCGTGTCAGGATACGCCGTCTTCCAGGCGAACTGTTGCTCCCTCAATGTACAGTAGGTCATACACAGGCCGGTGGTGGCGGTATTATGCTTTGGGGGACGTTCTCTTGGGCGTCTCTGGGACCCGTGGTTGTGGTAGAGCAGACCATGAATGCTACAGGGTATCTGAACATCATTGCGGACCAGTTGCACCCTTACATGGCCTCTGTTTTTCTAGCTGGAAATGGAATGTTCCAACAGACAACGCCCCGTGTCACAAGGCTAAAATTGTGTTGGAGTGGTTCCAGGAACATGATGCTGAATTCCAGTTAATGTCCTGGCCGCCTAACTCACCGGATCTCAATCCGATAGAACACATTTGGGATGTCCTGGGACGGCAGCTCAGAGTTCAAAGACCACCAATTCGCAATATCTCGGATTTGCGTGACCGTTGCTTAAACATCTGGTACAATCTGTCTCCGACCATCTACCAAGGACTTGTGGCATCCATGCCAAGGCGGGTTGAAGCTGTGTTGCACGCCAAAGGTGGGCAAACTCGTTATTGACAGATGGTCATAATGTTTTGGCTCTTGAGTGTATGTTCGTATGTATATATATACATATATGTATGTCAAAATTTTAACGCATTTTGGTACTTTTCTGTTTAACTGTTTACTGTTTGTCGAAGCTATACAGACTGTCTCTGGTAGGTTGCCAAAATTATAACTCGCGAGGACCGACGGACGGTTTTAGCGTCTGAAATTTTGCTTTCCGTAGGACCGTTATGGAGGAACGTAATCCTACGTCAAAACCACGATTATAATTTCTCGAGTCGCGACTTTACATGTGCGGTATCGATACAACTATCTCCGTTTTGGTCGGATGAGATAAAATGAATGATTCATAGTGTCTAGTATTATTATTAGTTCTCATTGCCGTTCTATTTCCGCAATTTTTGTCGTTCGGCGTTCCCTTTGTTACCTTTTTGACTCCGCAGGATATGAAATTGAGCGTGGCGTTCACCATGGCATCCGTCGGCTTGTACTTCTCGTAATTTCCGATGAAGGCTATTCCCAGCGAGTTCGTGTTGAAGTTGACTGAATGGGCACCGCTCTTCTTCCAGCCTCTGCCTTCGTATATGCGGCCGTCTCCTCCCACCAGAAAATTGTAGGCGATGTCCCACCAGCCTGAAACAGAAAAGCGTTTGCGCCACTTGGAGTAATAGCCAATTTTTGAGGGTTTAAATGAGTTTTTGTTCTTCGATTTTCAGAAATTTCAGAAATATAGGAAAAGTAATAAAGACTTTGAAAATTTTTTGGCTATTAAATTAGTTCTTCCAAATTTAAAATTCCTTATTATCCAGAAAAAGCCTAATGTGAACAGATTATTCACCATAGCAGGAAAATGAGCTTCAAATTGCAACTAAATCCTGAAATGTAATACTTTTTACCATGTTTTTATTAACTCGCTTTCTTGTTTGTTTGTGTGTGTGTGTTTGTCCAGTACAAATCTTGCAATCGATTTTTAACTAACTTCGCGACTAGCTAGACATTTGAAACTTTTAGAATAGCTCAGAACACGATGACAATGCATTACTTTAATACTTTTTGCCATCTTTAAGCAGGATTGAATTCTTTTTCAGTTAATTTTGTTTTGTATGATGGCTGCAGCCATCTGCCGGCCGGGACGGGAACGAAAAGTTAAACGCAAGTTAACTTCCAATTAACTTCATTTTCTTTCAAGTTGATGGGATAATTCATCAAAAAAATTTTAAAAAAGTATTTATTAATACATAGAATTGTAAAATTTCTATGATTCAACAAAAAATTTAAAAACATGGTATATAAAAAGTTCTTTTTATCTTGTAATTATTATGACTGAGATAAAATTGTATTAGACAAATCATGAAATGTAATACATTTTATGATTGGGATAAAATTGTATTAGCCAAATCATGACATGTAACGCATGTCATGATTCGACTAATTCAGTTTGTAGCTAATTTTCACACCTCAGTTTCCTACAGTTTTGTATTTAATAGTATCAGCATCATCATACTAGTTATAACGCCTCTTTTCTTATCTTAGTATTTTGAGGCACTTAAAAAAAGGAGACAAAATTCAGTAGTAATTTTTTCCGAACTGAAGCTGATGTTTTTTTTAAACACTCAATCAGATAAGTTGTATACCTGTTCTATATAGCATCTAACGGCCTTTTGTTGCGATTTCGGTCGTGATCAGCTCAGCATACCCGACTGCATCGATAATAGAGTTGAGTGGCACTTGAAATCAGTGGTGCACAACCTTGATTCGACCGTGACTGATTTTCTTCAAATAAAAAATCTCCCCCCCCCCCAAGTGAAAATTTTTTGGTTGTAGCAATTTTGTTAAGAAAAATAGTACAATGTTAACGAAAAATGGGCCTGTGGCGGCCCAGTGGTACAGCGCGCTGGTTTACGGTGCTGAGGGTGCTTAGATCGAATCCTGGCGTCGCGCCACGAAAAATGCCTTCGTTCGTGTCGTCCCTTCATAGGGGGTAATGCTGTTCGCCTATATGGTGCCCCCACAATAAAATGGGTTGTAAAATTGCGGCGTTGTATAGGCGAATGTTTGACGACAAGTGCCTCCGCATTGGGGAAAAAAATGTTAACCAAAGACTAGGAAAAATAAATAAGCCAATTATGACAAACTAATTAAAAAATGACTTAATTATTGTTTTTTGAGTACATATGTATTTTTGCATAATGACAATTAAAAAATTGTCTTGCTCACCTTCTGCACTCGTTTTTCGCAAATCCTACGTTACTTAGGCCGTCTGCACACGGAGCAACTCAAAAGAAATTGATAACTGACTCAAATCACAAACCAGTCCGTGATGAGTCGCAACCTATGAGTCGCTACCCGTCGGACGGGTTTGTAACCAGTTGCGCCGTGTGCGTGGCTCCATTCAATTACATATGTTGCGACTCATCACGGACTGGTTTGTGATTTGAGTCAGTTATCAGTTTCTTTTGAGTTGCTCCGTGTGCAGACGGGCTTACACTTCATATTTAGATAGCGATAGTATTTGTATTTCATTTAGATGAACAAAAATTTGAATTAAAAAAAAGAGCATGGTTTGAAAGTAATAGCATATTGACAGCTTATTTTTGCAATTAACACTAGAAAGACGTCTGCCGTCATTTTGACGGTTTCGGACATACTGTTGAGCGCTATGTCTGCATTTATGTCCTCGGGCTTCTGAAATTTTATGACTTTTTCTAGTTATTCGCGAAATATGCACACACATTTACAAAATTATATTCGATGGTAAAGAGGGGGAGAAAATGTGTTGCATACCTACTAAGTTTGAAAGCCGTCGATTTGACGGCATTATAGAAAACGGACAGAAATCTTTAAAATAATACCGGAAAAATTTTAGTTACTTTTCGTCTCTTCCCCCTTTCGCAAATAACAGAAATATTGGCTCTTCGGAGATATTGGTGTTGATAAATAAGGACTGCACAAAGCATGTATATATTTTTTACGGATAAATCATTATTAGCTCGGCATACCTGCATAAAAAATATCTAAATATATACTAATCTATATATATATAACAGTTCCGTAACTGACTCATTCATTCACTGACTGACTGACTGACTGACATACAAAGCACAGACCAAACGGCTGGACCTAAAGGGTTGAAATTTTGCATGGCGATTCTTCTTATAGTGTACAGATGCAATAAGAAAGATTTTTCAAAAATTCTTCTTAGATTTTTTTAAATTAAATTTTTAAGCTGTTTTTAAAACTTTTTTTACGTTTGCATTTAAAATAATACATTGAGGATTATAAAATTTACATCACGAGAAAGATCATAAAAATTCCTTCAAAATGAAATTTTTTTCGAATTTTTACCTCCATTTCCTGATTTTTGGTGAATTTTTAAAGATTAATTTTAGAATTTAATTTATTAAATGCTGATCACGTGATTTCTTTTTCTGGTACTTTCAATAAATTTATCGTCACGTGCGTAACAACTAAATAGACAAAAAAAATATTTTTTTCTCTTTCTAATGCAGCAGACGATTGGATATTATCCAAAAAAAAATCCATATCCCTTACGATTTTTTTATAAATATATATATATATAGATAGATATATATTTTACATCAATTGTATACATTGATCATCGCATTTATTATAAATATATATATTTATTTTTTGGCATAAATTGCATACGTTGACCGTTGTATTTAATTTGAATGTACTCCGTAGCGAAGCGCGGGTTTTCAGCTAGTTTATTATATATTGGTATGAAATAGTTCAAAATTTAAAGTATTAAACCTTTAAAAGAAAATTAAATATTTTAAATTCTGGATTTTATTTTTAACCGTCAAAATGACGGCGTTCAATCTTTTTAGTAAGAAAAAAATTCCCGTCTTTCTAGAGTTAAATAATTCAGTATGATGTACATTTTCTTCAAATTATTCACGACCCCTCGCAATTATTTTCCCGACCCACAGTTCGCGCACCACTGACATTAAACGAAGCTCGTCTTATACATTACATTTACGTAAAAACAGTTCGTTTCTAGTGATCCGAACTCTAAGACGGAAATTGACTTTTCACGCACTTCCCCCAGATGGCATTAAAAGAGAACATTCCATAAACTTTTTGCACTGTTATTATAGTATATATATGACGTGGCTCTTAAACCACATTACTTCTTCTACTAAACTAATTACTATAAATGGGAGTCATCATCAAAAGCCCGGGGAATAAAAACTATTTAAATCACAACTAAGAACTTTATTAACATTAATTAGAACACCAATCGAATCCGCGCCCATTTAAACTCATCTCTCAGCCCACGACACGCGTCCACATAGAACGGCGAACCTATCTAATCTGCTTTTTGTTCTCTTCGCGCGTTGCAATGACGCGAGCATTAGTCAACTCGCGATCCGTGACTCAGCGTCATGCTCTTTCGAACATTCGATACCTGACGCAGTCCTCTGCTGATCGCACAAGGCTACGCTCCAAAACACCCAAGAGATAGACAACGTATCGTCATCTGTTGGCATTTTCGTGTAAAATCTCATTAAATATTGGGTGTTCAACAAGTATCTCTCATCTTTTCACCCAGCTTTAAACCAGTTTAACCCTAATTAATCCATTTTATGTTCCTGGCATTACACACACACGCACACATATATATATATCCCTGAAAAGTATCCATAAATATTTATTTAACCAAGTTAGCCTTATTTTTTAATGCCGTTCGCATTCAACCACGTGTTTAAGGAGAAAATTTTAAAATTTCGGCACGCAGCCTAAGGTGGCGATTCAGTCGACGATGTAGATCTTCAATCCCCATGTTACGCTATGGGGAATTTTCCTGTTGGTATTTTTTTAAACACAGATTAGCAGATTCATTTCTGAATTTTATTTTCTGTGTTTGAAATTAGATCTTTAAATACAAGTGTTTTTAAATTTAATTATTTAGCGATTGACATTACGCGCTCTTTATTTAAATATCTACCTTTAGATAAAAAAAGAAACAGAATTAAAATATTAAGTCTACTCAGTTGTAATTAGAAAAACAGCGAGAGGAAAATTCACCGTAGCTTAAGACTGCCGTATACTAATCCTATTGAATTCGCTCACCTCAATGTTAACCTAAGGAGAAAACGTGTTCAAGGACTGCCCACTTGGATTGAAAGATTTTTTTTAACCACTTAACGATTGCATAATTTTCAAGAAAACGATAATAAAAGTGCCTATTTTTTTCGGAGAATTCCATTTATTTCTTAATCTGCCACATCTAGTTTAAAAAAAGAACCCATCCCCAATTACATTATAAAAAGTCTGGTGCTGCCATCTGGTATGTAAAATAAGAAATAAAAATTTTCACGGTAAATGAAATGGATTGTTTTAATCTTTTTGGTGCTTTACTTGTAATCACTCCAGCCCGGAAATTTCACGGGCACGAGAAATCGAAGGCGAAACCTCACCCCGTAATTTTGACGGGGGCGAGAAGGAAGGGGTTGATTGTACTCGGTAATAGAGAAAGAAATTTTACTCCTGGCATTTTTCGTTTTTTAAAAAAATGCAAATAATATTTTTAAATTTATATTATTCGGGGAAAAAATCTGGTATAGTGAGTTTTAAACGCTCCTAAATTCCTTTGGGGGACGAAATTCATAAAACGAATCCTGTTGCATGGGGCAGAAAAGTTCGGGCTGTCTGAAAATATACCATTTTTATTTACATGTTTTTATTAACTCGCTTTGTTGTTTGTTTGTGTGTTTGTCCAGTTCAAATCTTGCAATCGAGTTTTAACTAACTTCCCGACTAGCTAGACATTTGAAACTTTTAGAATAGCTCAGAACACGATGACAATACATTCTTTTGATACTTTTAGCCATCTCTAAGCAGCATTGAATTCATTTTCAGTTAATTTTGCTTTGTAGACTGGTGCAGCCATCTATCGACCGGGACGGGAACGAAAAGTTTAACGCAAGTTAACTTCCAATTAACTTCATTTTGTTTCAAGTTAATGGGATAATTCATCAAAAAAGTTTAAAAAAAGTATTCATTAATACATAGAATTGTCAAATTTATATGATTTAAAATAAAATTTAGAAACATGATATATAAAAAGTTCTTTATATCTTGTAATTATTGATTATTGGATTATCGGCATTTATGTGGCTGTCAATAGTAGACACATTTTCTCCATAGGTTAACATGGAGGTGAGCGAATCCAATAGGGTTAGTACACAACAGCCTTACGTTGGGGGGGGGGGGGGGGTCAGAGATGGGAACTGAATCGCCCCCTTTACAGACAAACAGATGTATAGCTAGAGGCATTTCAGCTATTTTGTGAAATGGTCTTAAAGTAAACATCAGACACTCCTCACCTCTTGCGTCCAGGTGAATATTCTGGACCGTTTCTAAAATTCGAACGCACTGCTCTTTAGTGGCACAGAAATGCGTGACCGTGTGCAGGATGATGACGTGATTGAGGGGTAACTTCACGTCGAAGTGGCGCACCTCCTTCCTCGCCTTCCATTCTTTTCGAGGGACGATTTCGACACCCTCGCACTCGTCTGGAAGGAATAATTTGGCATGAGAGCACATAGGTTGAAAAAATGGACACAACACACTATAGACACTGTAATCGAGGTTTCTCTAAAAACGAAACCTTTAAAATTTCTAATAGTACAAAAACATACGCGAGCTACTATTTATTTTCCCATTTCGACGGGCACTTGTCTTTTCCACATCCGTCCATTCGTAGCCAGTGGTGTAGCTAGAACTTTTGCCGCCCGGGGCGGTCTCCAATTTGCCGCCCTTTCTAAGTCAATCAATTGGTGGTTTTTAAAAATTAATGAACATAAATAAATAATTGTAATTGAGTCAAACTATAGGTGGGGAACTTTTTTACCGTTGGATGCCATATTTAAATTAGGCAGTAATAAAGGAGGCCGCTTATGTTGATATACCTGTAAATGCAACTTTTATAAAGACCACAAGAAACTTACGGAGGTCGCAGTTTCCCCACCTATGAAACAAAACAGATACCTAATTTATAAAATATGTTTTATTTTATATTTTTATATTTATAAATAAAAATAAATAATTTCATTTCTTTTGGGTAAACAAACAAATTGTACACATATAACGGTGGTACTAAGCATTCAATAAACATCGAGCACGGAGTAGTACATAGAACTTCTACTCGACGTCGGCACCATTGATGTCTGTATCCGAGCAAAATTTTTAGAGATAATATTTTCAACTCTACATTGACGAGGAAAAATATTCGAAATCATATACTAATAATTCATAATTCGTAGAGATCGAATAGAAAACTTATGAATTGAACAAGTGGTTTTTTACAACTAATACTAAATAAAAATATGCCGCCCGGTGCGGACCGCACCCACCGCACCCCCCTAGCTACGCCACTGTTCGTAGCTGTTGGCCAATTGACGAGTGGGAGTGATGAGCCCATCGGCATTCGGCACCGAGAATGTTCGGTTCGAATCCCGAGAAGGGACCTCGAATGCCTTCGTGTCTACGCCGGATACGGTCACGTTAAATCTGCCGGCCGGAACGTACCTCCAAGTGGTATGTGACTGGGAAAATGGTACGAATCCACCATATGAGGCGGTGAAAGGCAAAGTGGTGTAAGTCAAAAGCGTTGTACTGCAAGAACACCAAAAAATTGAATAAATTATAGTTAAAAATAATTATTACAATATTGCAAATAACAATTATTTGCAATTTCACTATAAATTGAACATGGAGATTATATTTTTGCCCTCAAATAAAAAAAGTTGAAAATGTGACTTACACCACTTTGCCTTTCACCGCGTCATATGTGAACCCTGCCTGGGGTTGCTCGGTTTAAATTTATATGGTCCGGGAGAGGGGGATGCAAATGCTGGTTAACCTATACGGTGTCGTCACGTAGGTGAACCAACATATCCCTTATGGCGAGACACATCAAGCCCGTCTATGCCTTACTCGGGATTCGAACCCGAGCCCACTCTATGGAAGTACCTAAAGCTAATCTCTGCACGATGTGAATAGCATTTCATGAAATAGGAACATTTAAACCAAATGACGTTTTATTTATTTTTTTAAAAATGACATTAAGAAAAAGAAAATTAAGCACACGTATTTAATTCTAGTGATATTTGCAATATTGTTTTCATGTCACCGAACCAAATGGCTAAAATGAAAGCGCTCTTAGGAATTAACAGATTTGTCGGTTGAGGTAATAACGATAAAAATCTTACCTTTATCAGAGTAAACTACGAGTATCGAAGATGACAGGACTATAAAAATGTACAGCATAAGGCTATTTATTCTGAAAAGGTAAAATAACTTTGTCACACATTTATAAATTTTAATAAATTGGATATAATATGTGACCAGAATATTGAACTCCTGAAAATAATTTGCTACAGATTCTCTTAATAATGCATGAAAATACTGATATATATATATATATATATATATATATATACACACATATATGTATATAACCTGAGGTTTTTTAAAGCGTACTGCTACCTAATAGGAACAAGTTTTACGAAAAGAAAAGTTTGTGGCTTTGTTAAAAATGAGATTAAGAGGGTGAAAATATTAAAATATTTTATAAGGCTCCACGGTAGAGTGTACGACAAAAGCAAAGTTCCAATTTTTTATAATTTAAATCCAGAGTTTCAGGTGTGTATACATAGCGAAAATTTCTTTTTTATCCTACCACAACAGAATTTACTTATCTTGAGTAAGATACATTTTATCATCATTTTCTTTGACAGAGAAAGAAAAACCTCGTCTCAGCTTGTTTAATTTATTTATTTATTCAGATTATAATTCGGATGAATGGAACTCACAAGAAATGAATCTACTTATTTTCCGTTGCTCATTAAAGCGAAACATGCGTTTAAATCGTATGATACATGATTTGTTTTTTGTCTTTGGTCAGCCTATTGTTCACTTTCAAGGACGTTTTTCGGCGTTGTGTTGTCCACAGGTTGTAGTGAGAAGTTAAGAATGTCTCCTCTATTTTATAAATTTAAATTTGCGTCCATTTTAATTTAACACATTCATTTTACCGAAATCCGGTTTTAACTGTCACTTTGTTATGTAATAAATGTTTAAAATCGCGTATAAAATAGCATTGTTCTGTTTTCAGAATTTGAAAATTGATCTTTAAATACCATGAGCATGCCTTTAAAAAAAAAATGTTGAAAAATGGGAAATTTAAAAACCAACGTGATATTTTTTTTACACGTCTACCACCATATGCAAAATATATTTTAATGAAAATGCAACATCCAAATTCAAATATCCTCCTTGAAATTGTCTCATTCTGTTTTTCACGTCACTCTTCAAACATATCAGATACCGCGAGTGTATGCAGAAGCAAATGAATCAGATAAACATGATGATATCGGATGATATCATCATGTCTGCTATCTCTCACATTGCTATTCGTTTAAACACAAACTTTTAAGATCAATGTGCTCTTCCCACTGATGAATTTTCAGGCCCCCTTCCATCACCGACGGCCATACTTTTAACCAGTTTCAATACCTTAACAACAAACGACCCACAATCCCCCTTTCACACGCAACGCAATTCCCTCAACTGTAACAAAGCGTGACGCATTTAAGGTCCACGTTTTCGTCCTGTCGCGATTTTGAGGAGAAGCACCTCCGCAAAAATATGTTCCATGTTGAAAGGAATTTTTAAATATCGTAAAGCCTAGTGCTTAACCCCTTCTGTACCAGTGGATCCACGTATCCATGGCCACGAATCCCATTTTCCACGGATCCATGGCCTGATTCTCCACAAACACCAGTGGATCTACGTATGGATCCACTGGTGACAGAACTGTAAATTAAATTTTTTATGTAATTTTTACATAAATCGATGTATATATCGTTATATTTCTATGTGTATCGATTTAGATATCGTTATATTTCTATATGTATCGATTTATATATATATATATATATTTACATACATATATATATATATATATATATATATATATATATATATATATATATATATATATATATACACTCATGGACAAAAAAATTAGCGCACCAAGAAATAATTACGGGATCGTAACGAAACTTGCAATGAAGGTACATGTCGTGGAGATATGCAAATGATTAGAAATGCAGCGTGATTGCGCATTACGTATAGCCGGTAGAGGGCGTTGAACATCGTACTCTGTGGAGTATAAAACAGGTAACCAAAGCTTGTTTGAGTGTGCTGAATCATTTACAAAGGAAGAGCTGAGATAGACATGCCATTACGCCGTGTTCGAAGACAATATAAGCAGTTGTCGCAGTTTGAGAGGGGGAGAATCGTCGAGATGATGGAAGCTGGGTGGTCAGCTAGGCGAGTAGCTCGTCAATTAGGCCGCTCTGATTGTGTTGTGAGGAGGTGTTGGGACCAGTGGACCCGAGAGATGTCATGTACACGAAGACCAGGCTCAGGACGCCCTCGACAGACCAGTCGTCGAGAAGACCGCCACATCGTAAGAAATGCACGCGTACAGCCAACTACTTCATCGGCCGCCATCCAGGCACAGGTAGCACCTTCACTAGGGGCCTCTGTGTCTTCTCGAACCATACGAAGGCGCCTGGCTGAAGGACAGTTGGTATCGCGGTTCCCATTACGTGTGCTGCCCTTGACGCCCACCCATCGACGCCTCCGTTTGGAGTTTTGCCGCGCACGAGGAAACTGGACTGCAGCGGAATGGAACCAGGTCGTCTTTAGCGACGAATCCAGATTCAATCTCGGCAGTGATGACAATCGTGTTCGTGTGTGGAGAGCCCGTGGTGAACGCTTCAATCATGCCTTTGCTGTACAGCGACACATCGCTCCCACAGCTGGTGTGATGGTATGGGGTGCCATTGCCTACAATACACGGTCACCCCTAGTATTGTTCCGTGGCACCATGACAGCCCAGCGGTATGTTCATGAAATCCTGCAACCACATGTGTTGCCACTCATGCAACGGCTCCCAGGAGCCATTTTTCAACAAGACAATGCTCGGCCTCATACGGCAAGGGTGTCACAAGACTGTCTCCGCACTGTTACTACCCTTCCTTGGCCTGCCCGATCCCCAGATTTGTCTCCAATCGAGCATATCTGGGATCATTTGGGACGACGAGTTGGGCATCCCACGAGGTTGAACGAACTAGAGGCAATGTTACAGCAAATATGGAACGAAATGTCTCAAGACATCATACAGAACTTGTATGACTCAATGCCCGAATGTATTGCATCGTGCATTCGCCCTAGAGGGGGTCCAACGGAGTATTAACTCCTCCGTTCTTTTGCCTTTTTCTCTGAAATAAATTATCCTTTTTCTTTGATTTTCTTATCATTTACTTATATCAAAGTAGTCATTACGTATGTAAAATTCGTTTGATTTTGACGACTCCTTCTTGGTGCGCTAATTTTTTTGTCCATGAATGTATATATAAATGGATAAAAGGATCTCATTTATCTGAAAACTACTACTTGATATTTTAAAACTAAATGTCCGAAAAACTGGTTTTGCATGTAATCTTCCTATACATATGCTGGTACGGAAGGGGTTATTGGAAAATGAGAAATAAGTGGAATGATATTCTAAGACCAAAAGCCCCTCATAAGGCCGGGACAGCTGAGCTGGTAGATCAAAATACCTCAAGGACTGGAGACCCAAGTATGGATCCCAGTTTGGTTAGGCGGTAGCTTCTGGACACCTCTTGCGGGCAGCCACTTTATATCTTGTGCCCTACCCCAAAACTTATTTGAACGCAGAACCCTTATACTGGTTTCTAAAAATGAGGGAACCCATATCTATCTCTTTGGGACACCTCGCATCACTCTAGGTTTGATTTAACATCGAAGAAAACTAAACAGGGTCGAGGTACTTAGAGCGTCGGAATTCCACACTGGGGATTCCCGGCTCGCTACTGAATGGTCTCGTGAAATTTGTAGGTCGGAAAGTCCCTTCGTGTGGTTCGTAGGGGTATAAGGAGGTCGCCCCTGAGAGTGCCCGATCAAAATTGGGGTGTCACAAGTCAGTCTCCATCCCTGGTGCGGCCCGTGAGCATCTCTTCGCTCTGTATAGGGATGTGACATCGATGTCGATGTTTTCAAAACATCAATGTTCTAAACATCGATTTCTTGAAGCCGATGTTTTTTTAACATCGATGTTTTGTGCTCGATGTTTTACGTTGTCTCGATATTTTTTTAATGAAAAAGTACCACAATAAAAAAATTTTCCACGAGGCATAATTTTTCCACTCAATAAATGTAAGTCTGAATCCTGAAAATGACGAATACAAATGGGGGAACGATTCCCTAGCAAACAGGAAAATGGCAATCAACAACCAATGAACCAATCAGAGAGCTTGGAATGTTCTTGACACTCCAGAACTTTCCATGGGGTTTTATTTTATGAATAGTATAAACACGAGAGCAGCCATTTAAGCTTTTGTTTTGTTCTGGTTTTATATAAGTTGACGTTAATATTATTAGTAAGATGCCTCCCAAAAGTACCGTTTGGAAATATTTTTGCAAAACCCCAGACAAACTGGCGAAATGCAATATTTGCCTTATAGTCCCTCAAAACTTCTGGCAATACCGCGAATTTATCTCGGCATTTGAAGGCAAAACATGGTGATAGTTGCAACGAGAATTTTGAGTCATCAATGTAGCCCAAGGCAAAAGCAACTATGTTTTTTTCATTTGTGTCAGCCCAATCAGAGAGTAAAATTAAATTCCCCCCCCCCAACCCCCCACGACTAACCGAAGTAACATTAATGTTAGAGGTTACTAAACCAGTTTTAAGATATGGATGTTCTAAAACATCGATGTTTAAAAACATCGATAGTGTTTGGGCGATGGTTTATTAGCATCTATGTTTTGTTGTCGATGTCGCATCCCTAGCTCTGCAGCCCTCAATGGACCTGGTTAGGATTTATCCCGCTAGAGGGCGTTAGTAACAACAACAACAACAACAACACATAAACAAGCAAACAAAACAAAAACATAGAGGGAGAATTAATTCGTGTAAAAATCGTAACAAACTAAATAGCAGAATAAATACATTGTTATAAATTTTTATTTGTGATTCTAGTGAAAAAAAAACTATAATTAATCTGTTCCGATTCTCCAAAAAAAAAGACTAAAAAAATAGGTAAACAGTTTGAAGTATTTTGTTCAATAGTTATTTTAAAAAAATTATGTAAGATACCGTCTCGGGACCCGAGACTCTTTTAGAGGACCGTAGGGTTCCACTGACACTTTGGGAAACACTGCCCGTTTTAAATCGTGAAACAACAATGGCTTTGAGTACCTTTTTTTTACATTTTAACTTTCATTTAGATAGCCTACTTAATTATGAAATCATTTTCAATACTTACTCGGGGTTAAAACAACATTTCATGGCTGGCACGAGGCGAAAATACTACGAGAGCCCTGCTTATTATATCTTTTAAATCTTTCTCATGCGATGATGATTCTGTGGCACTGTCACTTCTCGCTGTTTTCTCGGTCCATCTCGTGCTCCGTTACGAAAGTTCCGGTGTTTTTATGGCGAGCAGAATGATACGCCGACGCCGATCCGTCCCCGAGCGTGAATATTAATTAATGCACTTACGTCTACTTGGACTTCGACTTGCGGTTTGCTGCGACGATAAGCTACATGGAAATCGTCGAATTCCGTCCTTCCCTTTCGTCGGAAAGAGGGAAAAGGGAGTTGACGTCAGATTGCCAGCCACCTCGAGGTTATCACATCGGGACATCCAGACATTCGGTTGGCAACGCTTCGTTGGAGCTGCGGTTCGCTTGAAATGTAACTTTCGATTTTGATGTTTGAAAATCAACTCGGGAATTCCCAACCTTTTTGATAGAATAGCTAGCCTTGCTAGAATTTTAAATTTTTTAAAAATTATATATACTATTTCTAGTAGGTGATTTTTGGTGATAATCTCTTTTTCTCCTTTATACCCAAATCGATAAATGAAGTACCATTTTAAAGTTTAAGTTCTCAGCCTGTGATGAATTGTTAATTAAGAATTGCCCATTATATTGTTTGTTTAAATAATTACAAGATAAAAAGAACTTTTTATATACCATGTTTTTAAATTTTCTGTTGAATCATATAAACTTGACAATTCTATGTATTAATAAATACTTTTTAAAATTTTTTTTGATGAATTATCCCATCCACTTGAAAGAAAATGAAGTTAATTGGAAGTTAACTTGCGTTTAACTTTTCGTTCCGGTCCCGGCCGATAGAGGGCTGCACCAGTCTACAAAACAAAATTAACTGAAAATGAATTGAATTCTGCTTAAAGATGGCTAAAAGTATTAAAATAATGCATTGTCATTATGTTCTGAACTATTCTAAAAGTTTCAAATGTCTAGCTAGTCGGGAAGTTATTTAAAAACCGATTGCAAGATTTGTACTGGACAAATACACACACAAACAAGAAAGCGAGTTAATAAAAACAAGGTAAAAAAATGGAAGTTAAAAAATTGTTTTTTGGCATTAAGAGTTCTTTCCCCGGATGCGTCGATACACTCGATTGCACGTTAATGAGAAATCTCAACGCTAAATGCGGACTCGGCGATGGTGCCGGTTGGTCGTCACTCATTAAGGCGAAGTGCACCATAACTTCTAAATGGACCGACTCCGGTAAAACAGCTATCATACCCCGGATAAACCCGATTCCTTCCGATGGAACCACGCCCTTCCAAATGACGAGAAAACAAGTCCAGATCAAGGTGGCTTTTGCGATGACCATTCACAAAGCACAGGGCCAGGCTCTTGAGAGGGCTGGATTTTACTTACCTGACCCTATCTTCCCGCACAGACAGTTATGCGTGGCCTTTTCTCGAGTAAGGCGCTTTTCAGATATTTTTATCTCTGTTAGGGAAAAATTTCGTCAAAAAGTTACTGCTGATCCTATTTTCACCTCAAATATTGTTTAAAAAGAGGTTTTGTAACGTAAATATCACATTTTCCCACGAGTTTGTGTCAAACTTTCAATAGTGTCTACAAAACTGATTTGACGTGTACAAAATAAGGCGAAACGTCGCAACGTCACTGGCTACGTCAGTTTTCGTATACTATAGATCACGTGATTAACGGGTGGCAGAAAACAGAAGCCGTTCCTATGCGTTTGCATGTGTTTTTGGACGATACCTTCATTTTAAGTTAAATAATTTAAGTTTATTTATAAAATTCCTCATATTATTTGTATGTAACAGACATTTTAACTTTTTTTCAATATTTCGCAAGGTTTAAGATAATATAATCATTCTTTCGTTGAGAATGATTATTATTATTTTGAGATATGTATAGATATCAGGATAAGTTACTTCAGGCCAGCTTCTTGTATCGTAACTCCAGTATCCCTCTGTCAATAAATACGGGTCACATACTGAATAAACGTTTCCGGGCTGTACCTGAATGTTTAATTTAGTGATATACCGTTGTTTAGATACCGTATCTAAAGACTTTGCGTAATCTGAGAGCATTTTATTCAACAAGCTGTAAGAATGCTCATTGAACGCCATGTTAAATTATGCAATGTTTTGCCACTCCTCGCCAAACAAGAAGTAAAATCTGCAAGAGTTGAGATGTGACATGCTGCGAAAGGGCAGTGTCTCGCCTGCATGTAGCATGTCACAATGCTGGCTCTTTAAGCCAGCAAAGGGTTTCTAGGAGAATCAACAGCTGCAAGTCATGTTTAAACTTCTTTATGCATTGTAAAACGTAGTGAAAAGGATAAGAAATAAGAAAAGGGTCAGCTATAAAAATTGTATACGCAGAGGAAGGGTAGATTCAGGATTTAGCCAGTTATAGTGGTCAGCATAAGAAAAAGGGCTTTTACATAAGTTTAAAAGATTGTTAGAAAAGGAAATGTACTCAATAAAAAAATATTTATGGTGAAGAGGAAAAAAGCGTTGGAAAATAGCAGCCGCGGTGTCCTTTGACTAAATAACCGATGTGTAAAAGATCGCTCCCATAAGAGTTGCGTAGAGATGGGGACATTTCTAGTAATGGAAGGGATGTGTTGAATAGTATTCGCGCCCCGGTGAAAGGAGGGGATGAAGTTAAAAAGGACCCGCTCACATAAACGGTAAGGAGAATATTTGTAGTAAAGTTAGAATCGAGGTTAGTTAAAAGGCCCCATAGTAAAAGAGTTGCGTAGGAGCGAGGGTCAGTCGAAAAAGCCCCTTTTAGAATATGGAAAATAAGAATTGAAGGGAATGTGGCCATAGTAAGTATTGTTGAGTTATAGAAAAGTTAGAGAGGGGGATTTAAGAAAAATAAAATATAAGAAAAATATAGGAAGGAAAAGAAGGAAAATCTGAAAGATAAGTATAGGTCCAATGAGAAGTGTGATTTTAATAAAAGGAGATATATTATAGCCACTAGAAAAAGGTTTTAAGACGTAGATGGAGTTTATATGGAGAAGAAAATATGATTGGAAGGAAGAAACTTATATGCAAAAAGTTGAGATGAATATTAAGAGGTAGAAATGAGATTTTTATACATAGAGAAGTTCAGAGAGATTGGGGAGAGAGAGGTATGCAGAGGGTGAATAACCTACGAGTTTGCCCTGTGGTGGTACTCTCGAGTCCACCCTGCAACTATATTGAAGCCGTGATGTCATCTTAGCTAGCAGATATTTGGGGTAAGTCAGTCTTTACTTTTCGGTTGAAGGACAGTACAGTAGTATTTTTTAATTTAAAATTAAATTAAATATCCCTTAAATGATACATACCTTTCTATGTAAATCCGGTGAGGACCCAACTTGTTATTTGAAAAAAATATTAATCATTTTAGCACATTATTAATTATTCATGTAGTTATGAGAAGAATAATCATTTTAATTCTGTATAATTTATCTGTTTATTTGTGTAATAAATATTTTGTTGTTAGTTTGTAAATATTGGTCCTCGTCATTTAAAAGCATTTAAGTGGTGTCTATCCTTTTCTACAGTGTTTACATGCTGGGTTAAAACGAAACTGGGTAATTAGTAATGGATAACTGGTAATCAGTAATGAAACCCTGTTACTATTTTAACTTTAATATTTTAAAACCTTTAATCGGCAATATTTCCACCCAGCAACAACACCTGTGTGTCCAAAGGTGTTTTGTAATCGGTTTTGTATTATCCCATCGCACCATTGCTATTTGACAAATAAACAATGGGTACAAATGAACCGCTTCTTCTTTCATCCTACTACAAACCACCAGCCTCGCTACGAAATGGATCGTATTTTATTCGCATGCGAAATTTCCGCATGGGACACCTAGTATTAAATTATAGCGGAATATATTTCGGGAACATCTATATATTTAAGTTGCTAAGCCGACTCTTTGGGCAATCCGTGAGAGAAAACTACTGCATCCATTGACTTCATTTGGGTCTTAAACGAAAGATTTTAATCTATAGATGTGTCAACTGTGGTTTTTGTAACCGCAATTCCTATCGACGAGCGATAATTTACAATTAAAAAATAAATTGTTTTCTGAGCATGTACAGTGACACGTTTAAATCTGGATTTAGATACTCACTAAGCACGAGGCCGCATAAACACGTTCATTTGTTTATCGCGAGGAATCTCTCTAGTTCTTTCTCTCTGTAATTTTTATTTTTAATTATGTTTGTGAGACATAAAATTAAACCTGAAGGAAAATATTTATTTCACGCTGTTGAATAACCCTATTTCTTTTCGTTGGGTTCAATAATCATTTTTTAAAGTGTAAGTACTGGTTACAAACTCGTCGACGAGTTTGTAACCAGTTGCGCCGTGTGCGTGGCTCCATTCAATTACATAGGTTACGACTCATCACGGACTGGTATGTGACTGGAGTCAGGTATCAGTTTCTTTTGGGTTGCTCCGTGTGCAGACGGCCTTAGTCGTAAGTAGAGTTGGTCGTAAGTCGAGTTTCAAACAATTTTTTTTCTTTTGTATATGCACATACATATATTTTTTACTTTCATACATACATACGTAATTTAAAATACATTGTACTTACAATACATAAATTATTCTTCGTCATCACTACTTATTATGTTAGTACAATCCATTGGTTCAGAATTTGCGTCAGAAAATACATTACGCGTTTTTTTTTAAACAAAGTTATCCAAGGTAGTTTGAACAGTTTGCGTCTTCTATTCCTCGTATATTGTCTGGTAGTAAGCCAGGTTTCCCCGAATACGACGATTTACACTTGTGAATCTTTCTTCACTTGGATCCATTGCTTCTAATTATTGTAGTCCTTTAGTACCATGTTTTTATTAACTCGTTTTCTTGTATGTTTGTGTGTGTGTTTGTCCAGTACAAATCTTGCAATCGATTTTTAACTAACTTCCCGACTAGCTAGACATTTGAAACTTTTAGAATAGCTCAGAACACGATGACAATGCATTATTTTAATACTTTTAGCCATCTTTAAGCAGATTTGAATTCATTTTCAGTTAATTTTGTTTTGTAGACTGGTGCAGCCCTCTATCGGCCGGGACGGGAACGAAAAGTTAAACGCAAGTTAACTTCCAATAAACTTCATGTTCTTTCAAGATGATGGGATAATTCATAAAAAAAATTTAAAAAAAGTATTTATTAATACAAAGAATTGTCAAGTTTATATGATTCAACAGAAAATTTAAAAACTTGGTATATACAAAGCTCTTTTTATCTTGTAATTATCAATATAATGAAAAGCTGAAGCCATTGCTGAAGCCAATGAAGTTTTATTTCATTTATCTTGTGAATGTAGAAAGTATAGCATCATGCAATTTTATTATTGCGTCATAAATTTTTGTAGTATTGCAGAATATTGCATCATATTTTTTAATAATTATGTAAAACATATAGGTATGTACTGTACATTCGAGGAACAGTATTTTTGAGAAAAATCATAATTTTTTTTCATTTAAGGTGACTGCCTACGTTCGGAGCCAATATTTTTTAAAAAATTGTTTTTTTTAGGATTTTTCAGTCTTTTATGGTAAAATAACATTTAAAAAAAAAACCTTGCCTATAAATACCATACTTTTTTATAAATTGGTCAATTTGAAGTAATTTTTAATGAAATTTAGCTAAAACGCCTATCACTCTGCACAAAATTCTAATGCTACTATTTTAATTTCCTTCTCACACATGATTCATATAACAGTTAACTTCAAAATGACCCTCAATCTAAGAGAAATTTTAAAATGCAAAAATAATACAGACAATTTTATGTTCCAATATGAAAATTTTCCCCAATTCGTCATTCCTTTCCTTATAAAAGCCCCAAACAAAAAAACTATTTATTATACATCAATTATTGTGCGTCATTTCATTAACAATAGCATATAAAACATTTCCTGAAAATGTTATCAAATTATATGCATTATTATGTGAGATATCATGATAATGGTAGAGATTTGTGCTAAAAAACATAATTCTGAGAAAAACGCATTTAATGTTGTGTGTCACTTCAATTTTGTATCAGACGATGTTTTTAAAAATAGCTATAACTCTGCTTCTAATTAATGTAGAAAGAAAATCAAAGTGGTTTTGAAAAGAGAAAAGATTGAATTACACGATTCTTGCAAAAAATGAAATTGACCAAAATAGTCAAAAAATGGCATTTTCAACGTAGGCAGTCACCTTAAAAATTTCGGTCGTGAGAGCGGTCGTAAGTCGAGCGATACCTGCATAGTAGGATATGTTAATACAGTTTCAAAACTAGTCATGGGATTCCGTATAGTATGGCACTAGGGGACTCGAAAGAGTTTGGTTTCATGAATGGGAGACTTGCGACGGATGCTTACAGCACACATGGTTGATACCGAGCCGAACAGTTGTGGCCGCGAGGGTAGCTAATTCATTCAATCAACTTAAGATTTACTAGTTGGTACCCCTCAAAACATGACGCCTAGATAGTAAATAAATGTACTAATACACAAATTATGCTCAACACACATCATTGCCTAATGTTGAAAATCATAATAATGCGCAAAAACAAATTAATGTGTTTAAGTGGCCTCGTGCTTAGTGAGTATCTAAAGCCAGATTTAAAAATGTCACTGGGCATTCATAGAAAGCAATATTTTTTTATTGTAAATTATCGCTAATTACACAGCACGAAATAAACAATTTCCGTCAGGTTTAATCTTATATTTCACAAACATAATTATCATAAAAATAAAAATGGCAGAGAGAGATCTAGAGAGACTCCTCGGATTAAACGTGTTTATCATTAAAACATGTCACTGACCATGCGCAGAAACGATGAGTTTCGAAAGACAGATTTGAACATGCCACTGAGCATGCGCAGAAATCAATTTCCAATTGCAAATTATCGTTAATTAATAGAAATTGCGGTTACAAAAACCAAATTTGTCAAATCTGCAGATTACAATCTTTCGTTTAAGCCCGTCTGCACACGAAGCAACTCAAAAGAAACTGATAACTGACTCAAATCACAAACCAGTCCGCACACGGCTGACTGGTTTGAATGGAGCCACGCACACGGCGCAACTGGTTACAAACCCGTCCGACGGGTTTGTAACCAGTTGCGCCGTGTGCGTGGCTCCATTCAATTACATAGGTTACGACTCATCACGGACTGGTTTGTGATTTGAGTCAGTTATCAGTTTCTTTTGAGTTGCTCCGTGTGCAGACGGCCTTAGACCAAAATGAAGTCAATGGATGCAGTAGTTTTCTCTCATGTACTGCCCAAAAAGTCGGCTTAGCAACTTAAATATATAGATTTTAAATGAGACCCTAGTCATATTTTTTTTGTTGTTTATTAAATAAAAAAAATCGTGCGGCACCTCTGGCCGATTTCACGGCACCCTAAAACTGCAACGGCACACTTCTCGGGAATTACTGATCTAACTGTTTTATAAGAGTGATGAATGAAATACGCCGTTCTTTAGAAATTAAAAAATGTTTTAACAAGATGTTATTTTAAAACATCTTAAATTTGACGCAGGAATCAATGGCATTGTTTTCTATGTCTTGAAACTTCTTCACAAGAGCATTTGTTACTATACAGTGGAACCTCGCTTAACGAGCACCTCGCATAACGAGTATTTCGCATAACGAGCAAAATAAATCGTAAAAAAAATGGCTCGCTTAACGAGCAACATTTTGCATAACGAGTGACGTGGAAGGAAGTCCCTTCTTCACGTCACTCGGATCTTCACGTCACCAGGATCATAAGCGGCCGAAAAATAAGTATTTAAGGGTAGTCATGGATGGTTCGAGAAGCAAATATCATGGGACTGGATGATAACAATGATATTGAGGAGCTTGTGGAAGAGCACAACCAAGAGCTGACCACCGAACAGCCAATAGACTTACAGTGTCTTTCACGGCAAGCAGTTGTAGAGGAGAGTTTGTCAGTGGACAAGGACGAAGAAATAGCAGAGAAACAATCTTCTGGCGCAATAAAAGAAATGATGAAAGCACGGGAAACTGTTGCATCGTAAGTTACAAAGCATCACCTTGATAAGACAGTGGCTATGCGCTCTTTTAATTTATAAAATGACAATGCGGTGACACATTTTCAGCAAATTTTGAAGCGCCGAGAAAAACAAATGTCGCTAGATAGCTTGCTAGTAAAAAAAAAAAAATAGATATGTGTCATAAATTCGTAAATAATAAACTACATATGGATGATTTTGTTCCTTAAGACTTTATGTATAAGTAATTTTCTTTAAATAATAAACGTTACATGTAAAAAATTTTGAGTATTTTTTGGCATGGAACACATTATCGTATTTTACATTAATTTATATGGGCAAAATTGTTTCGCTTAACGAGTGTTTCGCATTACGAGTAATAAGACTCTAGAACGAATTATGCTCGTTATGCGAGGTTCCACTGTACTTACAAAAGCTCTCTAGCTCTCTCTCTGTCTATATATATATATATGTAATGAATGTCTCGAGGTGGAAAGAATTTCGATGACTTTCAGGTAGTCGCAGCTTGCGAAAAAGGAGAGGAAATGGGCCGGAGGGGATCAAATATCACCTTTCATGAAGATTTCAGATTTTGTAGGATGAAAATCGTAAGCCTTTTTGGGAGTCAGGGACGGCAAACACAGAAAGAGTCCGGGCCGAGTAAAAAACGATTCATTCGATCACAACAAAGTCTTTATTTCTTGGAATTTCTGCTGGACGTCTTATATTCCTTTAAGCTGGACTACACATACGCATTTTTTCGGACATTATCACAGTCACAATGACTTATTCTGGAAACTGCCGGAGCCGCTCAAGACAAAGGAACGTAGCGCTCTAGAGGGACATGTTGACGGATCGGTGGCAGACGCACAAAAAGCGACGGAGAACGCTGTCTGCGTGAGAGGTGTGGCCGCGTTAAAACTTTTAATTGGCTAGGTGAAAACATCTGACCTCACACGTCATATGAGGTGATTCCCATCGGACGATCTCTAGAATTTTCTGGAACATTGCGTCACACTGCTTTTAAAACAACTTTAGCTTTTACACGTGTATTAGGGGAAAATCTAATTGGTTATCTTTAGATCAGAATTTGGATTAAGGGGCGATACTTTATTGAGATAAAAGGGAAGAATTTCGAATAGGCGTTTAATTAATGAAAGTTAATATATATATATATATATATATATATATATATATATATATATATATATATATATATATATATATATATATATATATATATATATATATATATATATACATATATATATATATATATATATATATATATATATATATATATATATATATATATATATATATATATATATATATATATATATGGAAGAAACCTCTTTTTTGACGGCCATTCCTCAAAACGGCCACCTTTTTTCGGAATCATTACTGGCCGCCATAAAGAAGTTTCATTGTATAAATACATACAATGTATTTATACAATGTATATACACACAATGTATATACACACATGATCATAAATATAAAAAAAATAATTCTATTATAAAAGTGGGATTTCTTTTCCTTTTGATTATTCTGTAAAGTCAAAGAAGTAACAAATAAAAAAACGTTGTATTTGGAAAGCAATTTTTTAACACATGAATGCAAACCGAAGTCAAAGTTAAAGTTTAAAACCTACCCTTCCAATTCAAGCATATGGCTATGATGGGTGTACGAGTGCTTCCCTTTTTCCTTTTTCATCTCACGACAAATGGGAAGAACAAATGAACATTTGAGATGAGAAGAATCTGTTTGAAGCTCACTGCACACTGCCACCTACATCCTCGACGTTTATTTGTCAGCAGAATCCCCAAAATGTTCGTATTTCACGAGCTAGAGCGGGTCCAGACACTTGGCACAGACGACTTCTGTCACTGTGTCACTAACATACGCATGCGCTCACCTGTCACACGAGTGACAGGCGAGCGTGTGTGTCAAGATCAGCTCCGAATAAAGGTGCCTGGTCACCTCGATTATTTTTTTTGGGTATTTTCGTCACATCGCTTAATTTGCTGAATAACATCGAATTACCAAAGACTCGGATTGTCATCATTTAAGTGAACGGACGCAAGCTTGTATGAACGGAGTTTTATTTCCTTTATCATTTCTGTACTATTTTCTTTGCGGCGCTAAATTTGATAAATAACATCGAATTACCAAAGACTCGGACGTTCATCATTTGTGTGAACGGACGTAAGCTTGTATGAACGGAGATTTGTTTCCTCGATAATTTTTGTACTATTTTCTTTGCGGCGCTTGATTTGTTACATAACAACGAATTACCAAAGACTCGGACGTTCATGCTTTGCGTGAACGGCCGTATGTTGTAAGAACGGAGATTTGTTTTCCTCGATTATTTTGTCTGGTATTTTCTTCACATCGCTTTATTTGCTAATAATATCAAATTACTAAAAAATCCCGGACGTTCATCATTTGTGTGAACGAACGTAAGCTTGTATGAACGGAGATTTGTTTTCCTCGATCATTTTGTCTGATATTTTCTTCACATCGCTTGATTTGCTAATATTATCAAATTACTAAAAAAACCCGGACCTATCATCTTTTGCGTGAAAGGACGTAATGCTAAAGATTTTCGGCGAAATCAATAAAAACTGTGTTCCAGTTTAATTTTTTATACTTTTCAAGACCTTCCTCTCGTTATCTTCTGCTGACTGTGTGGTCTTCCATTTTTCAAAATTTATCTTTCCATTTGGAGGAATTATCTCCCAGTTCAAAAATTTCCATCACGTGTGTAAGACACTTAACTCAAAAAGGCTCAACCTGGTAGAGCTTTTAAAAATATCTTCGATGAAAAGAAAAAACAAACAAACAAACACCATCGTTTCTGTTAAGTAATGAAAAACCTATAGTCCGATGAAAGATCAGGAACGCCGGCGAGAGTCCAATCGAACGTCATTAAGATCGGACATTTTGTGGCGTAATCGATTAAAAATCAGAGTGAGGGTTTTAATTATTCCCCTTCCTACCCGAGAACTCGGAGCATCATTTACCTGAGTAGTCATACGAGCGGCTCCGGAAAAGCTTTTATTTAATTAACATCCCGTTGATTACAGCCACCGGAGTGAGAATGTAAGATCATTAAGCAAACTTTTTTCTAGGAACTCTTCTTGACTTTCTGACTGCGATGACCTTAAGAAATAAGGGCCCCCGCTTCTGTAAGTCATCTGCAGTAAGATCTCAGGTTAATTGTTGTGGTCTCAAAAGAGGTATTATAAGCAGATGAAGAAAAAATAAGGAGCAAACTTATCTGAAGCCAAAGAGCGCGAGGTTGATTGAATATGCGAAATGAAAAAAAAATTTAAGTTTCCACTAGAGGTAATTTGAATGCAGCCCAGGAATAGCGCACTGCACGTTAATGGCTTAAGCGATAAAGTCATTTTTCTATTACAGTTTTAGCTGTTGCCATTCCTATTTATTATTACTTTTTTGTCGACGGGAACAAAAGATCACAATTTCTGCTTTTTTTTTTTTTGTTTAATGAAGCGCGAATTCGGATCAAATGAAATGATATTATCAGTTGCGAGAGAAAGTTTATGAAACACCGTCTGAGCGGTGAGATCAGATGACGGCAATTTCGTGTCGGGTACGTCATTCCTATTTCGGCGATGAATAAATGTTGGGGGATATTTTGGAAGACTGCGAAATTCATTTTAAGCGGTGTAAAGTCGATTTGAATGCTTCGAAAGCGTTTGTTAAAGCGTATTCAGTTTCAGAGTTTAGAAATCAAGCTTTAAAGGTTGTCGATTTTTTCTTTAAATTGTCAAAATAATTGAATTTTTTTTTTACTGATAATATTTTTCGGATTTTTTGAACTTAATATAAAACTATGTTTTAAGGAAAAATTAAAGAAGTGCGCCTAAAAAATACATAAATAAAAAAAGGGTCATCGAAATTATTCGCGATTTTTCTCTTTAAAATGACTGTTCGAATTGCGATAGATTTGGTTACACTATGACAGTTGAATTTTTTTTACTTATGATCCCTGTAGTGCGGTGTTGAGAGGCTTTCATCTATTTGGGCATCACAAGGGTACGTCTTTTGTTTCAGTGCCACCACAATAAAGACCAAGCAATCCCAGGTGTTCCATCTGGAGTGCTAGTACCCTCCTACCACCCTTAAGAACCCTACGGAGTAACTTTCCGACCTTACAGCTCATACCCGGCTGAGACACGAAAGCATTCAGAGGAAATTGTAGGAAATTGAACTGACACAGTAAATTATGTCATTTGCTTCGCTCTGCCCCGGACACGGGGCAGAACGAAGTGGTACGGACAATTAATTTTAAAAACATATAAGCTAGTGAAAATTCAGAAAAAATAAGTTTGCTCTATATTTATTTAGTTTTAAGTGATTAATTAAGGTTATGGTTTTCATTGATTGTGTCCTTTTCTTAAGCCTATTAACAAAATTCACACACTAGGACAGCCTCATCATCTTCGCTATCTATTGCCGCACAGGAATTGTGTGCTCATTTTTTGCACATGGAACAAGCGAAACAGCCTTCAACTGACTAAAACTCACCGCAATATAGACACTCGCAGTCAGAACAATCCCCAGAATTCTTTATTCTATTTATCTTCAGGCCTTTTCCCTTTTTTTTCCATGCTTAATTTTATTCTCTTTCTTAAATATTTTTATCCTTGCTCTTTCTTCTTTAGCAAAATTCTTTTCTTCTTTTTCCTTAATAGCGGCTTCTAACACTTTTTTGTATGGGGAATCTGTTAAGACATCGGTCTTCCCCCTCTTCCTATTCGTCTTTTTCGTGCTTTCTTTAACTTTTGGAATAGGGATTAGAATTTCAGCTGAAACATGGAATGAAGAGGCCCTGTTGTCAATTGTCATCCAAGAGCAGCCAGGAGTGGCACAATTAGCATCATCAAATCGGACCTTCTTAACCGGCGTGTCATCATTAGAGTTGGCTGAAACCTTACCAGCTTTATCATCCAACCTGATATGCATGTGTTTTTAACTGGTGTGGTAGACGAAGGCAATTGCAATTGTTCAGCTCCAGATGTTATCACCTCTTTACTTGAAGGCCTACCAAGTCCGATGTCAGTTGTGTCTGCTGGGAGAAAATCTGCGTCGGAAAATATAGATGGGTCAGTTGGCCATATTTCTGTAGCTTGAAAACCATTAATAGCAGTTTTCATTGTTGCGCTTTGGATAAAAGATGATCCAAAAAGCATTGAAATTTGAAAGAGAGTTACGACGTTCCCTGGGTTGCTTCGTAGTAATTTTCGAAGCTCATAGCTGTAATGAAGACTTAAAGGCTTCATAAAAGAAACATAAAGTGGCTGAAGTCTGTGAGAGCAATGTGGTGGTAGACATAGCAACGAAACGTCACTCTCCCTCGCGCAGTCTATAACCTCAAGGTTCTTCGTATGTGTTGAGTGGCCATCTAATATAAGAAGAACCGAGAAGTCATTTGATGCTTTTGAAAATTCCCCAAATTTTCGAAACCATACAAGACATGACTCAGCAGTTATCCATCCAGTGCTGTACACCTCAACCCAACCTCCTGGTGGCAATCCTAACTCAAATTTTTCTGCTTCTTCTTTCGAAGAAAAATGAACATGGGGGCATGTAAGCTTCGCTTGCCGACATACAAATAAGGCAAGTTACAGTTTCGCCCCTTTCTGAGGATGTTAATGATCCGACTTGACGTTTCCCCTTGCAAACTATGATCTTTGATTGGTTTTTATGGTTCACTGAAATGCCCGTTTCATCGCAATTAAATATTTGAGAAGCCGTTAGTTTGTACTTGTCGAGTAAGTTCGTTACCAACGAAAAAAAACTATCGACAGCTACTTTATTAAATGCCATGGCTCTTGCACCAGATGTTGCCTCGGCTTTGCGAACAGATAAAGTAGGATGTCTCTTAAGGAATCCATTGACCCAATCTTGGCCTGCGATTCCATTTTTAAATCTATGACCAATGCCATTTCTTACTGCCAACTAATAAGCTCAGCTACGCAAGTTCTTCATTGTTAGACAGAATAACCTAGCCTCCATAGTTTTTAAGTAGTTAACGAGCACAAGTTCCTGCTCTTCTGAAAATACGTTTTTATATTTTCCAGCCGTTTTATCTATCTTGTAGTCAGGGTTTTCCTTTCTTCTTTTAACGTATCTTTCCAGATTGGAGAACATCAAATTGGTTCGAAGCCTTCAAATACCCAAATTTTCCAGAAATAACCGCCTCGACAGCATTGTTCATTGCCTCAGTAGACCATGATTACCTAGTTGTTTTTTTCTTATAGTCTCGAACCATTTGAAATCGAAAGAAAAAAAATTAGGGGCGTACAAAAAACGATCTCTTAGTTAAAAACATTGCGGGGCAGAATGGGGTAGTACCCCATTCTGCCCCACCCGTTCCTCCCTAGGGAAACGATTTAGGTTAGGGACGTAAGGTCACTCGAGAAAGATACGTAAACAAATGTTTAACTACAGGAAACTAAAGACAATTAAGCGTAATTCAAGCATTTACTAACTATAGTTGTGATGTAAACAAGTATACATATATACCTTACCTTGGTTACAAAATCATCAAAAGTTACAATACAGGAGCAAAAAATCACACAACGAAAATTGCACACACCAACGCTCGAGAAAACTATACTAAAATGGCTGTCGCAGTTGAACAGAAATACGTTGGTCTAGTTGTACTTATTTTCGGTGGCTGGCAACGCCTCCTTGACACCTAAAAACGCCAAACTTCATTCCGCTCCGAACCTCGTTCTACCCCGTGTTCCCCTATACACACACACGTATATATATATATATGTGTGTGTGTGTGTGTGTGTGTGTGGTCGGTCCAGTTGGCAAGAGCAGCGGGCCAGTGATCTGAACGTCCCTGGTTCGATGCTCGTCGCTGCAAATCCACCGCCGTGTTCACTAAAGGTGGCAGAGGAACGTAAAATCTGCCGTGGCTGCAATGTCCTCCAAGTTCTCAAATTTACATCTGGAGGTGCGGGGTCAAGTGTTCCGGTCTCGTCACTTGACTCGGTTCAAGATTACGGGACCCGTCATGTAGCCATGTCGGACTCCGACCCTTGTGGTGTTCATTCAAAACAGAAGCCGCCCCTTTCAGCCCAGTAGCCTATTAGGACCTGGTGAATGGAACCTCCAACCAGGGGGCACTAGCAACAACATGTATATATATATATATATATATATATATATATATACAGGGTGTTTCATATTGAATGGGACAAAAAGAAAGCATATCTGTGAACGTTGTAATCACTTAAAACTATAGCTTACTTGAAACTATAGCTATTTTCCAAGTTTCTATAGATGTTCTATGTGTGCCCCTCCGGTGACACGACAAATATCTATGCGGTATTCCAGTTCCTGCCACACTCGTGATAGAATATCCTTTGTTAATGATTTGAGCACTTTGTTCGTTTAGGAACACCTCCTAAACGAACGTTTAGGAAGTGTTGGTTTATGGAATACTAAAAGTTTAAAATAGTGGCGCCATCTATTGAACATCTATGAATCGAGAATCGCATCCGTCAAAAATTGTTCGTTAACCTAATTGTTAGCAATACAATGCCCAGAAATAAATTATTGATGAATGTTTGTTAACCAAAATCAATTTTAAAACTAAACACAGTATAAATAACATAGAAAAGATTTAGCCTTTATCATTGGAGCAAAAAATCCTGGAAAGTGAAGCTTAAAATATATAAATTTATAATAAACCTACCAAAATCCATTAAAAAACTAAACACAGTATAAATAACATAGAAAAAAAAGCTTACGAAATGTTATACACATTAATAATATGAAAACCAATTAAAAATATATAAATGTATAATAAACTCCTCAGATTTCAGCTATATTCGGTCTTTCATCATAAAAAAGCTGAAAAAAAATAAAATAAAAATAATTTTAAAAAATAATAAAATAAAATAAAAATAATAATTTAAAAAATAATAAAATAAAATAAAGATAATAATTAAAAAAATAATAAAATAAAAGCTAAAATAAAAAAGCCTTCATAAAAAGCTGAAAATACAGGTTTAGCAAAATTTGCACGATCCCAGACTCGAACCCGAGTCTTACGGTGTGCCAAATGAACAGTTTTAACGAACGCGCCACGATTATTCACAACACTGTTTAGTAAAGTAAAAAATATACGCAATGAGTTTTTTGGAAAGTTGCTATGGGTTGGTGAATATACATACATTTATGGAGTAAGAGGAGTTTTAAATGAGAAATAAGTTAGCAGGATAGAAGCTTAGTTTTTAACTCTTCAATAGACACAAAGACATAAGCTAGGGGGGTTGCAGTAGCGATTAAAAAAGATCGTGAGACTTAGCGTGGATGATTCGAATTTTCCATCGCGTGTGAGAGTGTCAATATGCCGTTGGATCCGATTTATTTTAGAGTATAAAATCTGACTTGAAAGATTATTATTTTCATTTATTATTCTGGTTTAATATATAACTTGAAACTTTTTGATTTTATTTATTTTTATCTTTTCGCTCGCTGTTTGCCAGCTAACCCTAACGTGGACGCCATATTCAGAGGGGTGATTCCACAAAGTGTAACAGCTTACAAATTGTTGGTTTTTTATTAATTAAAAATCAACGGTAATTAATTTCGATTTTTGAAGTTCTTCAGACCCTCGGCTGTTTTTAAAGACGCCTGTATGTAAAATTTCACGATCGTTGCTCCTAAACTGTGGATTTCTATACAATTACAGAGATACAAACATTCATTTTTATATATTAGATATGTATGTACCGGGAGGCCATAATTAAACTGACAGTGCTCACAGTGTTCTGTAGCGCGATCTATTTGCGAGAATGACGCCACATTTTGTAGGAAGATTAAACAAGACGGGGGACGAAGGATTCCGCGAAAAAATAAATTAGTTCCAAAAGTCCCCGCTAGGGGAATATTTGGCGCTGTGTAATAGAAAATAGAGTGTTAACAAATGCAAATCAATACGGAAATTACCTTTTATTTTGCATTCAAATGAGGTTCAATGTGGCTGCCGTTGTTGTGGACCACATATTGCATTCTGTACACAGTATGCACAACAGCAGAAAGTAACATGTCTGCAGGAATATCCCGTACAGTCCGTGATATGTTATCCTTCAACGTAGCCAGGTCCTGGACCACTCCTTGATAGACCTTGGACTTAAGGTAACCCCATAGCCAGAAGTCGCATGAGGTAAGATCAGGCGACCGAGGTGGCCATGCAGTTGGAAAGTAGCGGCTAATGACTCTTTCTGTTGTGAATTTCTGTCGTAGCAGCTGTTGCACCCGTACAGCAACGTGTGGAGGGGCTCCATCTTGCATGAAAATGATTTCCCCCAGGCATTGTCTTTGCTGAAGTGCCGGAATGACAAAGCTGTTCAACATGTGGCGATATTTCTCTCCGGTAACAGAACAGGTTTCCGGTCCTGTCGGGGTAATGTTCTCATAGAAGAATGGACCTACGATAAATTCCGCTGTGAACCCACACCAAACAGTTACCTTTAGTGAATGTAAGGGAATTTCTGTGACTGCATGTGGTGATTTGTCATCCCAAATTCGGCAGTTCTGGGTATTCACAGTTCCATGCAGGTAAAAGTGGGCCTCGTCTCCCCATAAGATTTTCCACGGCCAAGCATCACCCACCTCCATTCTGGCAAGAAAGGTGAGAGCAAAAGTCAATCGCTTATCATGGTCGGGGTACAGTAACTCCTGTACACGGCTGATCTTGTACGGATAGAAGTTGATAATCTTTCGTAAGATTTTCCATACCGTACTGTAAGGCATATCCATATTCCGAGCTAATCCATGAGCGTTAGAGGTGGCAGCAATATTGTCTGGTCCTCTGTCGACAATCGCCGTGGCAACTGCTTCGATTGTATCCTGTGGTACAGGTTTTCGTCCTCTGCCTGACTGAACCTTCAGAGAACCTGTTTTCTCAAACGTCGCAACCATTGCTTTTAGCCCATTAACTGACACAGGACCGTTACCTTTACGCATTTTTTTGTGCGTTCTAAAAGCACGAAGAGCGGCTGACGCGTTGCACTGGTTGAGGTAAAAGAATTTGACCAGTAACGCACGCTCGACTAAAGAAAGAGACATTGCACATAAACTTTCAATCCGATTGATTCGAAACGTAACACATTGCCTTTTAAAACCCAAGCAGCTGGCACTGTGCCAATGGACGTAACGTGAAATTTGAATAAAGAACTTCTTCTTCTGCTCAGCGTACGTGATATTGCAGATCACGAGACTTTATCGGTGTTTATGTAGATTTTATGCTTTTTTAAAAGTGTTGCCATATTGCACTTGAACTAAATAAGAAAATGTGCATAATAAAAGGTAATTTTATTCCGTATTAATTTGCATTTGTTAACACTCTATTTTCTATTACACAGCGCCAAATATTCCCCTAGCGGTGACTTTTGGAACTAATTTATTTTTTCGCGGAATCCTTCGTCCCCCGTCTTGTTTAATCTTCCTACAAAATGTGGCGTAATTCTCGCAAATAGATCGCGCTACAGAACACTGTGAGCACTGTCAGTTTAATTATGGCCACCCGGTATGTATGTATGTTTGTGTGTGTGTATTAAACATTCGGTGACTCAGAAAAAATAGTCGGAGTATGCAGGATGTATTTACAAAACGATTGCACACATTTTATCTGAACTACTGTCACCAAACTGTATGTAAGATAAAAATTGATCGTTTTTCAAAAATTCCATGAAGAATTTCGGAGCGTAAATTTCCTCCTCGGGAAATGATGGTTTTACTAAAATCAGACGAATTTGATATTTAAAAAAATTTCCACAACAAGAAATATCAAGATTAGCAAAACGCTATTCTATTTAGTATTAGAAAAATCAACTATCATCAAACCCAAATAATTGCATGGATGTATTTCAATGTCATTCGCATTTTTTTTTTTTCAAAAATTTAGGGTAACTCACACTGAAGAATTAAATTCAGTATTTTCCTAAATTTACTATTCAAGGAAAAATGGATGCACGACACGGCGTTGCAAGCAACCGGATGTAGAGTTTTAAACTTGGAAGCGCTTCAGATAATTTATCGACAAATGCATGACAGAGTTGTTCATTTTTAACAAAGAACGTCCGGATAGTAGAAAAATAGATGCTGAAAATGTGTAGTTGTATTTTTGAGATATTTTCTGTCTACGTAAACCACCCAGCTATACTGAACAAATACATGATTTCTTTTCATCGTCTTTTTCACATTCATTTCAAAACAATTAATAACAATTTAAACGCTTATT
Organism: Dolomedes plantarius; assembly: GCA_907164885.2. NCBI lineage: Eukaryota > Metazoa > Arthropoda > Arachnida > Araneae > Dolomedidae > Dolomedes > Dolomedes plantarius. The sequence goes on from OU015491.1 coordinate 218,277,997, forward strand.
GTACTAAAATTTGTCATCGGCCTTTCTCATTTATAAGCATGTATATAAATTTACTAATATATTTCATATGACTTTTTACCATCTTTTTATTAACTCGCTTTTTTGTTTGTTTGTCTCTGTGTGTGTGTGTGTGTGTGTGTTTGTCCAGTACAAATCTTGCAATCGATTTTTAACTATCATCCCGACTAGCTAGACATTTGAAACATTTAGAATAGCTCAGAACACGATGACAATGCATTATTTTAATACTTTTAGCCATCTTTAAGCAGAATTGAATTCATTTTCAGTTAATTTTGCTTTGTAGAATGGTGCAGCCATCTATCGACCGGGACGGGAACGAAAAGTTAAACGTAAGTTAACTTCCAAATCTCGAGCTAAACGATCAATTTCTTTCAAGTTGATGGGATAATTCATCAAAAAAATTTTTAAAAAGTATTTATTAATACATAGAATTGTCAAGTTTATAGATTCAACAAAAAATTTAAAAACATGGTATATAAAAAGTTCTTTTTATCTTGTAATTATTTCTTCTCTTTGCAAAGATATCAGGGATATTACAATTTAGTTTTTTAATATGTTAATCTACGTATAGATGTATCATTTTGTTGGGTGGTGCAATCAAAATCTGTCGTGGCTGCAATGTCCTCCAAGCTCTCAAATTTATCTCTGGTGGTGCGGGGTCAAGTGTTCCGGTCTCGTCACTTGACTCGGTTCTAAATTACGGGACCGGCTTGTAGGGGGTAATGCTGGCTACCTACACGGTGCCCCCTTAAATGAATGGCCGGCAGTCTCGCCCTTTACTGTGAAGAAATGGCGTCATAACTAATCTTCCGGGCATTTGTAATAAATAAATAAATAAATAAATGTAGCATTTGGTATGCGACAAATAATTTAACACTCACACTATATTTGAGATAGCAGAGTTCCCAAAATGTAATCAATATCCAACAAAATTTTCAAATCTAAACACATTAGTATTTCATTCTTTGATTATAGTCTTAGTGTCCGCATGGCCAAGACGCTTACATACGGTCCGAAACCTAGTGGGTTCGAGTCCCACAGTTGGCATGGATGTTCGGAAGTCGTAGGTCTCGGTCTAATTCTGTGTAACAAAAGTTAACTTACCAACCAAGCATGTCGTCTTAATATTTGATGATAAGTTTGCATTTTGGCTTCTGACAACGGGATTATGTACTAATTAGTAAATATTTATTGTTCATTAAATTGTATGGCCCCAAAGCATCTGTTGAAAATAGTAGAAAGAGATTTAAATCGTATTCTGTCAAAACGTCATGCTTCAAAATAACTTAATAATTTTATTACAACGTTTATTGTACTAAAATTTCTCTTCTGCATTTAGTTTCTTTCTTAAACGTTATTTAAAATTCGAGGATTCTAAGTTAAATAAATAAACGGAAATAAAAAAGTGTTAAAAAGTGCTTTCATAATTTTTCTCTCTCCTATAAAGAAAACGCTCATTATTTCCAAACAGTCTCTTCACCATTTTAAAGGTGGTACGGCAAATTTCATCATTACAATATTTTCAAAGCTTCTGAATCCGTATTGTAAATGTGGTGGAGAGAACGGGGGAGGGACGAAATCCCTATTACTGCATATTGTTAGATAGAACATGCAAATTATTCTATTATCTTCTCCTTACTCGCTGTCATTCTACATTTCCCCCTTGAGCAGCGTGAAAACTTCCCCTTTTTACATCGTATATTGACTGCTAGGGGCTGTAAAACAAATAACTTTCCCATCTAATAATTTTATGGTGAATAACTCAAAGTAACGATATGTGATACAGTCAAGTACCGACGTAATTTGAAAAAGAGGTCATTTTTTTAGCATCGCAGTTCATATATTTTTAATAGAACGTTGCATGGGAAATATATTATATTGTTTCTATAGATAAGTTAATTACTACTGGTCAATTTGGAACATTATATGAGAAATTGAAACCCAATAGGGTATTATCCCAACTCTTACAGAAGTGATATTTTTATTTTAGGACAACTTCGCATATATAAAGCAAGGCATATTAAACGATACGCTAAGAGAGTTTGGCATTCTTTATTCACGTGTTGAGTGACGGAGATAAGATATTGTATTAAATGTAAGGAACTTTTCATAGATCGTGAAAGGCTGAATTGTCATTTCCAAACGACTGGTGCAGACTGATTCTCGAAATGTAAGGCCGTCTGCACACGGAGCAACTCAAAAGAAACTGATAACTGACTAAAATCACAAATTAGTCCGTGATGAGTCGCAACCTATGTAATTGAATGGAGCCACGCACGCGGCGCAACTGGTTACAAACCCGTCCGACGGGTTTGTAACCAGTTGCACCGTAGTAACGGGTATTAACTCAAAAACCCGTGGTAACGGGTTTTTTAGATGCTCCGTGTGCAGACGGGCTAAAGCTTCCGACATGGTTACGGTTTACACATGCACCCAACTCTTTTTTACACGAATTTGAAGTTACACGGTTCAAGAAAAATGAATTCTCTCTTTTTATTTAGTCTAACACGATTTCAAACTCATTGCCTTGTAAGTACATATGTATGTACATATCAAAAATCTATTATCACATTTAAAAAACTAGCAGCACTGCTATTTTAATGAACAAAAGAAAATGTGTGTTTTGTCAGATATGTATAGTGAAAAATATCTCCTTACTCCAAGTGGAGGTGAGTGTAAGGTTACTACTATCATGTTGCCATTTTTGTGTCAATTATCTATATATATAAAAAAGTTCCGTAACAGACTGACTCACTGACTGACTGATTGACTGACTGACATACAACGCACAGACCAAACCGATGGACCAAAGGGCTGAAATTTTGCATGGCGATTCGTCTTATAGTGTAGGGGTGCACTAAGAGAGATTTTTGAAAAATTCTTCTTAGATTTTTTAAAATTAAATTTTTAAGCTCTTTTTGTAACTTTTTTTAAGTTTGCATTTAAAATAATAATTTGAGGGTTATAAAATTTATATCACGAGAAAGATCATAAAAATTCCTTTAAAATGAAATCTTTTTGGAATCTTTACCTTCCTTTTCTGATTTTTGGTGAATTTTTAAAGATTCATTTTTAGAATTTAATTTATTAAATGCTGATCACGTGATTTCTTTTACTGGTACTTTAAATAAATTTACCTTGACGTGCATAACAACTAAATAGACAAAAAATATTTTTATTTTCTTGTTAATGCGGCAGACGATTGGACATTATCCAAAATATATTAAAATACAGTAATAGATATGATCCTCAAACTGTACTATATTAACTGTACTATATTCTTTAGTATGTTCTATTAGATTTAATTTGAATATTTTCTTCTACATTAATTTATCTATAAAAATATCCGTTACGATTTTTTTATAAATATGTATTTTGTTTTTTCTCACATCAATTGTATAAATTGATCGTAGTATTTATTATAAATATATTATATATATATAGTTGGCTCTCTGTTTAACAACGCTCTACTTAACGGCGATCTCTATTTAAAGACGATATTTCCCAGTCCCGGCCCCTCCGACGTTATGGGAACGTCGTTATGGGAACGTTTCACGGTCTCTTGAAAGTCGTTAAACAGAGAGCCAACTGTATATATAAATATATATATATATATATATAGGTATTAATTGCATACATTGACCGTTGTATTTAATTTGAATGTACTTTGTAGCGAAGTGCGGATTTTCAGCTAGTTTAGAATATAATTATGTTTTCAGTGCTTGGAGAGTTCGACAGATGCGGATATGTCTAGTGAAGAGAGCTATGTCGGTCCAGTTCGTCGTAAACATTTGCGCTTATTATCAAGTATAATAACTAAATATTATTTTTTTAATTCTATTTTTTATTTAATGTTTACAATGCGAAATTTCGGATTAACCTAGTATTTTTTATTTGAAGTTTATAGATTTCTTTTTAACGTAGGATTACGTTCCTCCATAACGGACCTCCGGAAAACAAAATTTCAGACGCTAAAACTGTCCGTCCGTACCTCGCGAGTTATAATTTTGGCAGCGCGCCAAACCTAGTGTGTATCGCTCGGGCAAGCAGTAAATAATTAAACAGAAAAGTACCAAAATGCGTCAAAATTTTGACATACAGATATATATATAATGAAGAGACCTTTCGGTTACCTCTGTTGTTTTATGGTTCAGTTCCGGCACTTATACAGAATCTTGCCTTTGGTGCGTGGATGCCCTGAGTGCTTGATTTCTGTTTGTTTTTTGTCTATATTCTTATTATATTTATCTATCTCTGTTGGATTATGTATTGTTAGTTATATATATATATATATATATATATATATATATATATATATATATATATATATATATATATATATATATATATATATATATATATATATATATATATATATATATATATATATATATACAGAGGCTGTTCGCACATTTTTTAGACGATTTTGGTAAGCTGTAATAAAAAATCGTTTGGTGCAAAAGAAATAATTGCAATTGTACTATGTTGTTAAAAGTCAAAATTACCGTCTGCGGCTTGAAAGTTTTGCTTTTATTCAAAATGGAGTTTTTAACAAAGCAGTGGTTCGAAGGTTACATTTATGCTCTTTCCGAAGAGAAATATGCATACTCCGTTATCCAAAAATGATGTGAGAGCCTCAAGTGGGACAAAAATTCCAAACAAGTATCAAAGGAAAAAACTGACATCTTCGACTATTGCAAAGATACGTTGTTTAATGTTAAAAGAAAATCCCCCTAGTCAAAGGACAGTTGCAAAATCATTAAAATAATCTGTGTCCACTGTAAACAAAATGATAAACGTTGATTTAAATCTTAAGAAAGCGAAAAAACGCAATGTGCATCGTCTTCTTCCAAATCATATCGCTGAACGCAGGACACGCTGCAGAAATCTATATGAGAAACACTTATCCAAAGAAAAATTGAAAACAATTGTCACAATAGATGAATCATGGGTGTATTTAAATGATTGTAACAAAAAAGGAGCCATTTATTATCATAAAAGGGGAGAAAAAAATTTAAGTACATGGTTCAAAGAATCGAAAGAAAGTTTGTCTAAGGGATTCATGATTGTTGCTGGTTTTTCTTATAATGGCAAGTTAAAAATAAAGAGAGTGGGAAAAAATGTCAAGATTAACTCCAAATAGTATCAGGAACATATTTTATCGCCAATTTTTCTGAATGAAATACCATCGCTTTACCCCCAGTGCCATCAATCTGTGAGACTCCATCAGGACAAAGCTAGCAGTCACACATCAAAATCCACTGTAAATTTCCTAAAAGAAATGGAACAAAAAACTGGTATCAAGGCCATACCCTTCACTGATATTCCTACTAAATCTCTCGATGTATCACTTATGGATTTTTGTGCTTTCGGACTTTTAAAATCTGCACTATCCAAACTTCGTCCCAAAACCCTTACTGGACTCTGGAAAGCTGTTCAGGAGGAATGGGATAGAATACCTCTTCTGACATTTCAAAACGCATTATTATCCTGGAAATTGCGGTGTCGAAAGATAGTTCAGAATAAGGGATGTTAAATAGAACATTTAAAACACAAGAATTTTATGTAATTTAGTTTTGAGAATACAATATACATCGTCTAAAAATGTGTGAACAGCCTCTGTATATATATATATATATATATATATATATATATATATATATATATATATATATATATATATATTCGTATATATATATATAGATACATATATACGTACAAAAGAGGTAAGCAACGATAAATAATCCTACTTCAATAACCCGTGGTAGAAGAGACTACCTGAAATTTTTTTGTTTGTTTGCGCTACTAATTTTACCTATGAAATATGTATTTTGTACTTAATTGCTCAATAAAAATGCATATTATGTACATGCGTATGTATATCATAACTTTTACAGCAGTTTCATTCATTTTTTCACTGTTTTTCGAACTATATATAGTTCTTTATTTCATCTTACGCGGTTTTCGGATGACATGGCGTGTATCCCACATTTTACTGTAGGAAACGTGTCTTTTTTTACACGGTTTATTTTTATACGGATTTCTGAGGAACGTATCTACCTGGTAAAAAAAGAGTTCGGCGTTCATACATTTACAGTGAAACTTCTCTATGGCGGCCAGTCATGCTTCCGAAAAAAAGAAGCCGTTTTGAGCGGTGGTCAAGGTTTCTACCATAACATTGGCTCTATGAATCGGTTCTTAACGAAACACAGCCGTTTACAGGGGTGGTCGGCTAGAGAAGTTTCACTGTATATATTATCCATCGATTCTGATTTCTTTTTACCATGTTTTTATTAACTCGTGTTCTTGTTTGTTTGTGTGTTTGTCCAGTACAAATCTTGCAATCGATTTTTAACTAACTTCCCGATTACCTAAACATTTGAAGCTTTTAGAATAGCTCAGAACACGATGACAACGCATTATTTAATACTTTTAGCCATCTTTAAGCAGCATTGAATTCGCTTTCAGTTAATTTTTTTTTTGTAGAATGGCGCAGCCATCTATCGACCGAGACGGGAACGAAAAGTTAAACGCAAGTTAACTTCCAATTAACTTTATTTTCTTTCAAGTTGATGGAATAATTCATCAAAAAGTTTTAAAATGTGTTTATTAATACATAGAATTGTCAAGTTTATATGATTCAACAGAAAATTTAGAAACATGGTATATAAAAAGTTCTTTTTATCTTGTAATTATATAGTTTAATGTATGAATCATTCCCTAAATGGTGAAGAATAAAAAAAAGTTTATATTTACTAAACAATATGGAATTGAAAACAAATATTCGTTAAACGTTAAGGAATTGAAAAAAAAAATCACATAACGATAAGAAATTGGAAATACATATCCATTAAACGATAAGTAAAGGATATAAAATGGAAATTTTATTGTTGAGTAGATTATTAATGTAAGCAACCTGTCATACCTGTAAAATGGGAAATAAATGACCCAGTACTTAATTTCTTTGTATTATTTCTTTTCTTTTTCACTCCATTAAAAGCAAGCCGCGTGAATTGCAGCTTTAGCAAAAATTGTTTATCAAACGTGTTTTACAATCGAGTCGTTTTCTGCACAAACATAAGACGCTCTAGGTTTAATCACACTGTTTTAATTCCAAATAGGATTATTTTCTCTGTCGCCCGGGGACATTTCGGGAGTAGGAGGGAAAGCGAAACCGATTTCTGGACGTTTTTAGTTTCCTGAGATGTAATTAAAGCTCACCGTAAGAAATTTAAATCATTCATAAGTTACGTCTTGCATTCGGAATTAAGGGAGATAATTAATTTTTGTATACTCGCCCCAAAGAAAAGTGTTCTCTGACAGCTATGTCTTCGTATCTAATGTTCTTCGTATTTTTCCTAACGGAATTAAGTTTTAGATTATTTTTGAGGCATTTCGCGAAAAAAAAATATTTTTTGAGAAACTCTAAAGCTAAGATTTCTCGAGAGTTGATAGATTTCCATTTTTTTTGTGTGTGCTTTTTCTAACAACTGTTTCGTTTCACATTCGGCGCTCCCATTACGATTCTGAACTAATATAAACTATGAGTTATTTCTTGGCGAATGCATCCTTAAATGGTTAGGCAGCGGTCTGTAGCGTGTTGAGTTTGATGAACAAACTTATACTATTAACATGTCTTTTATGAGTTTTATCGCCTGTTTACAAAAATATTGTGGGATATCCAATATTAGGTTTTAACAAGTTAATCTATGTACAAATGAAGCATGTAGTAGGGGGCGAATATATTTACATTCGTACTTTATTCATCAAAGTTTTTAAAATGCAATCGTCAACATCGCTTACAAATTTAACTTCAAAGCTAAACACTTAATTGTTGTTGTTGTTTCTAATGCCCCAGTATTCCAGACCAGTTCCATATAGGGTGGGGGGCTAAGGCGTGCAGATGGCTTTCGGTACCAGAGTCTGTGGGTTCGAATCCCACTCTTTGCATGGACGTTTGTAGCCGTTAGTAATCCCAGTAGGTCCTGGTCTAATTGGCCCTCGTGTAGAAAAAAATGACCGGAGCGCTCCAAACCAAACCAAACCAAACCAAACCGGTTTATAATGGCACTACAAGAGTCGGAGTCCGATTGAGCCAGCTGCCTCCTTCATTTTGACCGAGCAATCCCAGGAGCGACATCTGGCGGGGCATCGTACATTCTCCCACCCTCTCCAACCTCATAAAGAGACTTTCGGGTCTACCGATTGAACGTGCTTCTATCCGGTTCGACACGGAGGTATTGAATGGCGCTTGTCGGGATTTGATCCGAGAAACCTCTGCTCCGAAAGCCGACGAGCTACCACTAAGCTATCTCGAGCCCTAAACACTTAAAACCACATTAGTATTTAATGCCGTAGTTACTGTTGAGAAGCGGTAATGCAAATTTTGGAAGAAACGGGGAGCGCCGTCTCCCCCTCTTCACGACTGACGTGTTGAACTGACATCACACCACAATGTTAAAAGCGTAAAACGGTATGAGTAAAAGTATGTGTGGGTGATTTTGTTAACTGATTTGTAAGAGGTAGCTGGTTGAACCGAGATTCCGCTAAATCAGTGGTTCCCAACCCGTTGTAGCGAACTGAGGTTCGTAGTGTCAACCAGAAAATGATTTAAACACACCAGGTATACATCACTCATTACATAAACAAAACAAATGCAATTTATTAATAAAGTTGATGATGATGAGATATGTACACTGCAGAGATGTAAGATGAACTTCGTAACTTAAGTGATCACACTCGATTTAATCGGCGTGGGGCGGAGTAAGAACACAGAAGTCCGCTAAGCTAGCAGGACTGGCTCTGCTTCAATGATGAAAAAACGGCACTTCTCCTGACGGGAAAGGGCTCCCCAATAATATCGACGGCGGTGACCACTGCACACACCCGGTAGCGATGAAAATATTAAATTAAGGAGAAAGGACTCCTCACTGGGAAATAAGGTAGCAAAGGCTCCTTCCACGAAGACTGGTCTCCGACAAATTAGTGGAGTATGTTTACTCCTGAAGGAACTAGATCGTCGCTGCAAACAGTCACAAGGGACTCTTGAACCTCTAAGGGCGGCAAACCCGGCTGCTCTTACACTGGATCCGCTACGTGTCAGGAACTAAAAAGACGCAAGCCACGACTGAGGGGTCCATTCTCTTTTTATAGAAGACCTCCACCGGATATTGCATCACTCTCCAGAAAGTCGAACGATCTAGAACAAGTGAGCAACGGAAATGGGTTTCCTGGGGCGGTAATGAAATATTTTCCCCGGGTCTAAAGCGGCCGCCTTTTTAGTTTGTCCTCCAAGCCACTTCAAAGAGTCTCAAAGGGCCGCTTCGGTAAAATGCGAAAGGCACGAGTCCTTTTGTTTAGGCACGCGACGCCTCCAGGATGCTGCTTAACAATTGATAGTTCATGAATGAAAGCACCTGGGGGTCTCCTGTCATTTATAACTAATATCAGTGGCGTCACCCGGTGGCGATGACTAAATCAAGAAAAATGACCATGTCCCCTAAGGCTCTGTGGAACAAGTCTATCGGATGAACAAAAGGAAAATTGCCGTCAGCATATTGCCACCTAAGTCGGAAATCTTTTGATGGGTCTCAGGCCGAGATAGAAGAATTTCTTTTGTTAACGGAGAGGTTGAAATGCAATACTCTACACCGTAGAAGTCTGCGGACCATTAATCCAGACATTGAACTATGTGCGGACCACCCCCACCCCACCCCACCCTCACCGACCTGAGGGGGAGGAACCTTCCGGGGGTATGCAAATTATTTTGTATCATATTCTAACACTAAAATAACTATGTTAAACTTTTAAGAAATTTTAATTCAACACCAGATAGTCATCGGATATATTCGTCCCATCTCGTTCAATGAACATTGCTTTCAAAATCCCCATTTGTTTGGCAACTTTTTTATATGTGGTGCCGGACCACTCCCGAGGCTTTCGCGGACCACCGGTCGGGAACCACTGTGTTAAATGTTCTGTGATATTGTTGATTGTAATTACTGATGTGTTGTTTCATGACTTAGAAGAGATTTCTTAAGTCTTAATTTCCGTGAAAAGCCTTTATGTCTTTAGTTTCATTCAGTTCATATGAATAAATTCGGTTTTATCAAAAGCTTTGTCATTCTCCGAACATTCCACTGGACTCTGGTGGAAACTTGGAGGAATTCGTGGGCGAAATTTCCTTCAGATATAGTCTTTCTTAGGTTTGCGCACTGAATTTTGATAACATGAAATGAAATGATTGAATTTTGGCTGGATTACATGATTAATAAATATCTGTTGCACATTACAATTTAGTGTCTATATGCATCTATAGATTTTACTTGAACCGTCACAAGACATTTCCAATAGTCCAAAGGGATATAAATTAAACCCCGTCGAAAACTTCGTGCTTCAAAATGAAATCAAGATATTGTTTTTAACCCTTCAATTAAGAGCGAGCTTCTCTCAATCCATTACTGTTCGTCTAACAACAACTTCTGCAAGCTACGGGAAACTGGCCTTGACTCGAATTGAATCCTTTTATTCTGTCTCTGGGTGCTGCGACACTGTCTCAATTACTCCATGAAATTAGTGTTTATATAAATATGTGATGCCCCATTCCTACCCCTCAACATGTCATCTACCGGTGAACTGTTGATCTGGGGGGGGGGTTTCATAAACTCTAGGATAAGAGGCCATAAAGTTCTTGTAATGTGCGATTCTGACGTTATAGAACGCATAAATCCCAGAGTGGTTCGAGGGCTTTTGAGATTTTTGACACTATAGTGACATTTAGAATCCCATAAACTTCGAACACTTACCAGCACTTCAAACGCCAGAGAAATCCCTTTGAATTCGCCGACAGTATAAAAGAAGACCTCAATAGTCCACGCGGAAGAGATCTGTTTTTGAGTGCCAGAGAGACGCAGCTCTGTTGGTCAGAGATGCCTCTTAGGCCAGAGCTGTTGTTGAACCCGAAGCCATCCTGAATATCTTACTGTATATATTCTCACTCGCTGTACGTACTTGCTTTAAATGTTGTACTTGTAGTATGTTTAACGTATCGTAATAAAGTAATTGAAGCGAAAGGCTTGTTGTATTATTGACTACGGTACAGTGCGCATGACAATAGTGAGTATTCAATTATTTTTGCAGTGGTAAATATGTATCTAACTTCAGCATTTCCAGTACCCCGTGGGGAAAAAAATTACCAAACCCTTACATGTGTGGAATCCGACTGTAGATTTTGGGTAGACATCACCTTAACACAGTAAAAGGATCACATTACAATCAATAGGAGTAAAAGTTTTTTAATTATAATGATCATTTAGGACTTTTTATTTAAAATCTGAATTATTTTATCTTGTATCTTAATGTTCTGAGCTAGCTTTGTCACGTTCATGCAAAAATTATTAATTTTTTTAGAGTTAAAAGAAAGGCGCACTTTATTGGTGCATTCAACAATTGGTACACTTTTTAAAATGCGACTTGCAAAGGGGTAAGGTAATAATTTGGACATAAAGAGGACCCATTATTTGGTGTCAACTATTGGTTTGAAACAAGGGAAAGTTTCTCATTACTTTTGAAGTTAATTTAGATTATACTTTGTATTCATATCAATCATTTCTTCTCATTTTTACTACGTCTCTTGGTTGCGCCTGCCTTAAATGGGACGTTTTCTGTTCGACTATGAATGACCGATATTCTTTCATATAATCAATAAAGTTACTGGTATAAATTTTAACTTTAGAAATGTTAGAGCCGCACTGCGCGTCAAGCAAATTTGATTGAGAGCATAAAAAGATATAAACGAAGCCCGTAAAAAAGTTCCAAAAACACCCATCCCAAACTTTTGGTTTTATGAGCATTTATTGGTCATTATAAGCACCCGTCTTGTGTGATGGGTGACTATATTGCAGCGATACATGGAATTAAAGCCAAGTATGATTATTTGAAAATAGTCATATTTAGCTATTCCATAAATCTAACCATTTTACAAGAAAATTCCTTTTTTTTCCCAGATAATATTAGAAAATTCAACTGTGTTTTAATCCGGTAATATATCCGAACTTTTTGCCTTTTAGAGTATATTTGTAGGACGATTTACATCCTTTATCTTCCACCGAATAAAGCCCCTTTCAAACTGCGATGACTCTCATATATCCCTCATAATCCTAATACGTCGCATCCCGGATCGATCTTCGACGAACTTGAAGAATCAATTAACTTTTTCTCCGCCCTCAGCTTTTGAAGCGCTCGCAACTCACGCGGGACGAGAAAATTGGGCCACGCGCCGGTTTTGATCATCCTATGTAGTAAAAGCTGCAGGCTGTGCAAATTGACGGGATACTTGAATACATTACTTAGAGTTCTCACCCACGTTTCGAAACCCTCATTCTGGATACAGCTTTGGAAATTTAATGGTTATTATAAATTGTATTTCTCGCTGTTATATAGTGTAATCATTTTGATGTTTTCAGTCTCCTTATTATTTCTAGCAGTTTATTTGAATGACCTTTAAATCGCAACTCAGTAAGGTAATCGTGAATGAGGCTTCACCCACACAACCGGCTCCCTCCATTTTGTTTCTTCACAATGTAGTCTCATCGTTGGAGACGAATCCCTGATAGATCGTCATGTAAAAATGTGGTGGAGATAAAGCTGAAGACTGTGGAAACAAAAAGTTGGTAATAGAGCTGACACTCCATGTTGTTGGCCAAAAAAAAGAAGGGAGTGGGGAATATTAATCCGTTTCCGTCGGTGTTTTATTTATCCGTTTTTGGCAGAAAATTCCTTCATCTAGTTTGATATTAAAAGACGTCAAAATCGAACCGTTTCAGGAGCTACTTAAGTATAAGCAAATAGTTAGAGCAGTGGTTCCCAACCGGTGGTCCGTTAGAGCCTCGGGAGTGGTCCGGCACCACATATAAAAAAGTTGCCAAATAAATTTGGATTTTTAATGCAATGTTCATTGAACTAGATGTGCCGAATATATCCGATGACTATCAGGTGTTGAATTAAAATTTCTCAAAAGTTTAACATAATTATTTTATTATTAGAATATGATACGTTAGAATGCGAGTACGTCAATCCTGTATCCCTTTTGCCTGAGGGATATTCTATACCCCCATACCCCCCCCCCACGGAAGCCAACACCTGAATTAAGGGGGGAGGGGTGTCCGCAGACTTCAACGGGTCGGGAACCACTGGGTTGGAACGCTTTTCAAACTGAAAGTAGATTACAGATAAATCAATAAAATATAATGTGATTACGACACACACACACACACACACACACACACACACGCACGCACGCACGCACGCACGCACACACACACACACACACACGCACGCACGCACGCACGCACGCACACACACACACACACACGCACACACACACGCACACACACACACACACACACACACACACACACACACATATATATATATATATATATATATATATATATACATAAACACATAAATATACAAGGTGTTCGGGATAAAAGTATCCAAAAGTTATGGCTTATTTTTATGGAACTACCCATTATAATTTTAAAAAAATATATTTAAATAGAAAGAACATCTCACTAAGTTTTAATATGAATAGATTTCGATGTGTGCACCTTTTGTAGCACGACAAACATCTAAACGGTAATCCAGTTCTCTCCAAGTTACTAAACTCTCCAAGTTATTCGACGAATTGCTTGAATGATACGCTTCTTCAACTCCTCCACAATTTCAATTTTTTGTTTATACACACATTTTTTTGTTTATACACTAATAACTCCTGATATGCTACGAAACACTTCGAGAGAACTGGATTACCGTTTAGACATTTGTCGTGCTACAAAAGGTGCACACATCAAAATCTATGGATATTAAAACTTGGTGAGATGTTTTCTCTGTGAACTGAAGTGCCACTGAATTAGGGATACCTACCTAGTAACGAGTTGGGCCTCCTCTGGCCTTGATAACGGTGGCCACACGACGAGGCATAGATTCAACAAGTTTCTGGAAACGTTCCACTGGAATGGCTTGCCAAATATTGGCTAAAGCTGTCCATAATTCACTAAGGTTCTTTGGTGCTGTGTGATGGCCCAAAACATCCCAAAGATGCTCAATAGGATTTAAGTCGGGGCTTCTAGGTGGCCAATTCATGACAGAGAAGTCAGAGGAATGCTCATCCGACCAGCCAGTAGCCAACCGGGACTTGTGAGAGGTACAGTTGTCTTGCTGGAAAACTCCATTACCGTGCGGATAACAGAACAGCATAAACGGATGGAGGTGATCACCCAGCAACTCTACGTTCCGAATTGCATTGAGGGAGGTTGGTACACGCACCAAAGATCCCAAATTGTGCCACGAAAAAAACACCCCAGACCATGATTGAGCCACCATACCCTTGTACAGTTCCGGCCAGACATGCAAAGATCCATGGCTTCATGAGCCTGACGCCATATTCTCAGCCTCCCGTCGGCGTTAAGTAGTCGGAATCGAGACTCATCACTCCATGCTACTCGTTTCCAGTCCTCTACACTCCAGTCTCTGTGCTCTCTTGCCCAGGAAAGACGTGCAGCTCGATGGCGAGTATAGAGCAATGGTACTCTCGTAGGTCGACGGCTCCCGAAACCCATACGGTGAAGCGAGCGTTGCACAGTCCGTTTACTGACTGTACGACTGGCATCGTCACTAAACTGCCTGGTAATTTGAGCTAATGTTTGGCTTCGCTGGCTACGTACAATACGCCTGAGCCGTCTCTCACCACGCACTGTCAAGGCTAATTGTCCTTTGCAGTTTGCCCGATCGCTAGTTTTTTTCCGACCATCCATGTATTCTTGGTATACTCTTGACACTGTCGACCTTGAAAATCCTAGCTGTCTGACGATTTCGGAAATTGAATGGCCCATGCGTCGCGCACCTACGATTTGTCCGCGATCGAAGGCGTCTATATCAGGCAGTTTACCCATACTGGCAATTCCAACAACTAATTCAGAACAACCACAGTACGCGCTATATAAGCAGTTACCACAGCGCCCTCACTTGCGCATACATGATGCGCAGCGCTACACAATTTGCATAGGCTTTGCTATCCCTAATTCAGTGGCACTTCAGTGTATATATATTTTTAATTCTAATTTGTAGTTCCGTAAAAATAAGCCATAACTTTTGGATACTTTTTGCCCGAACACCCTATATATATCATGTATGGTTTTTGTTAAACAGAGCCTTATGAAACTGTGTTACAAAGCAATAAGTTAACGAAATAAAAAAATTACATGTAAAGTGTATGAGCTTAATGCTAAGAAATGTTCAAAAGTTTGATATTTGGAGGTCACATTGGTCGAATGTCAGAAGTTATCAGAATGAATCCCTCCCTCTCCTTTTAGATGGAGAATTCATAAAAACCAAACGTGACTACGTCCTAAAACTTCTGGGACAATCGCGATAAAAAGTATAAAATATTATCTAAAACCCTCGCAATTATTGCAGATCCAAACAGGCAGCTGCTTCAATATCAGTCATGCTAGTATGGCGCTACTTTATTTGTAAAAACTCTCTGACAGTATGCTATTTAATTTTCTAGCAAATTACAATGACGGCTTCCCCCATTATTTAAATGAAGTGCGTGAGAAATACAGAAAATAAAAATTATAACTAACTCAAAATATTTATTCTATTAAATATCTAACAACTCAGTTCAGTTCAGTTCGTGATATTTCTTTTAATGAAATTCGCATTTCTTTCATCGTGTTGTGCTTGGTTTTTGTGTACGTGTGCGTGACGCCATTTCTTGCTTGACTCCGCATAAAACGCGGCTTCTAATCGCTGCGCAGTTTATTTTTTCTGCGAGGCTCCTCTCCGAGTATCGCCCTCCCTCTGTTTGCTTTCATCTTCCGTCACCTGCCAAACAATCATTTGACGCAAACAAACCCGGAGGCTGGAAAATAGAAAACTGACTTTACATATTTTATTTAGAGGCGACTAAAAACCTTCTAAATGTTCGTTGCCTATAGTCACTCAAGGCGAAGTCATGCGTGGAAAGAAAATTGCAAATAACAAGGATTAATTGTGATTTTTTTAAATTTTAAATTATATCAATAATTTAGTTTTTTTTCTTTCATTCCTGATCTATTGTTTTGAAAATATATTTGTACGACTCGAAATCAAAAAGCTTCTTAATTAAAGGCTTGATTTGGCGACAACGCAATTGCGCAATCTCAGAAGAACTTGAATTTTGAATTCAAATTTTTGTTATCTTTATTTAAGTTGCTAAGCCGACTTTTTGGGCAGTCCGTGAGAGAAAACTACTGCATCCATTGACTTCATTTTGGTCTAAGGCCGTCTGCACACGGAGTAACTCAAAAGAAACTGATAACTGACTCAAATCACAAACCAGTCCGTGATGAGTCGTAACCTATGTAACTGAATGGAGCCACGCACACGGCGCAACTGGTTACAAACCCGTCGGACGGGTTTGTAACCAGTTGCGCCGTGTGCGTGGCTCCATTCAGTTACATAGGTTACGACTCATCACGGACTGGTTTGTGGTTTGAGTCAGTTATCAGTTTCTTTTGAGTTGCTTCGTGTGCAGACGGGCTTAAACGAAAGATTGTAATCTGCAGATTTCTCAAATTTGGTTTTTGTAACCGCAATTTGTATGAATGAGCGATAATTTGCAATTAAAAATTGATTTCTGAGCATTCTCAGTGGCATGTTTGAATCTGTCTTTAGAAACTTACTGTTTCTGCGGATGCTCAGTGACAAGTTTTAATGATAAACACGTTTGTTCCGAGGAGTCTCTCTAGATCTCTATCTGTCATTTTTTTTATGATAATTATGTTTGTGAAACATAAGATTAAATAGAAATGATAGAAATTGTTTATTTCGCTCTGTTTAATTAGCGATAATTTACAACCAAGAAAAAATGCTTTCTGCGCATGCTGTGACATATTTAAAGCTGACTTTAGATATTCACTAAGCACGAGGCCGCTTAAGTCGAATCTGTTTACAACTTGACATGCGTACCTGTGAAGCATGCTTAATGTAAGAGCTACAAAAATTTCAATGCAGTTGCGCCATCTCTTGGATTTTGCATGGACTTATCAAACGACCTTCGTATTATATGAGATTTCATAGCAAAATACCTTTTTTGGTGATATTTAGCGTGTATAACACAGAGTGTGAAACTACTTAAATAAGTGTCCAAAAAACCAGTTCTTCAGAAATTGGAGAGGGGACTTTCAAAACACATAGCTTAACATATAGTGCAAAGAAGTATCTGCATAATTACGCAAAAATGACTTATATTTATGACCCTATCCCTATAATAAACAATTTTCATATCCTACAGTATGTGTTAATTAACTAATTATGCACTTAAATTTGCTATATATACCAAACTGCATTTTCTCAATTTTCAAAATTTAATGTGCTTCATAAAAAATAAGTGTTCAATGCTTATTTCTAATAACTCTTTTCGTTCTAGGTTGATACTTTTTAGCATATTCACTCTATTACATTAATCATTATAATTGCAATGCAAATGCAATTAACGGAATTCATCATCGCGGTTGGATAGCTGTTAGTATTTTGAATTAGAAAAAGGTTGTTTAAATTAAGTAAAAATCCACCATAAATGCAGTGAGAAAGATCGCTATCAACTTATGAATATACATTCCTGCAATGCATCGAAAGAAATACGAATGGAGCATTTTTAATATGTGTTAAGCATATTTTGGCTTGAAATATTCAAATTATAATAACTCAATTTTTTTCTGCTTGTTAACTATCAGTTTTGATCCATGTGTGATTTCATCCTAATGCTAGTAACATACTCAAGTTTCAAATATAGCAGTGGAAGGTTAAATTTTAAATAAATAAAATAAATAAAGTTCACAGTGCCTCAAAGTTCAATTTGCGTGATTCCTTTAGGGTAGTGATTCTTAACCTTTTTAATAGTCAACCCCTTGAACTATTAAAAGTTCCCCTTGAATCTGAAAATAAGCTCTCGCACCCTCTTGAAAAATGTGTTTCTATTTTTTATCCCCAAAAAAGACATTTATTGCAAGATAATTTATTTATTGCATAAAAAAATTAATACATTTACAATACATACTACAGGGTGATTTTTTTTAAACTGACACTATTCAGAGTCATCTGTAGCGCGATCTATCAGCCGGAATTCCACCAAAATTGATAGAGGGACGAAGGACGACATGGGAAAGAGTTTCCCCCCCCCCCCCGTGAAAAAAAATTAGTTCCAAAAGTCGCCGATAGGGGAATATATGGCGCTGTTGTTGTCGGCGCACCCGAGAATTTGCCCAGAACGCAAGTAAAACATCAAAATACAAATTCACGACTATGTAGTAGGCAGCATCGCCAGTATTTCGGGCTATAAAGATAAGGGATGAATACCGAAAAAGATGTAAGCAGACAAATGAATAACAAAGAAATTTCACTGCAACACCACTTTATGCAGCAAATTCGTTTCTCCCTCCTTCAATGTGACCTCAGTCCTGGTGGACGACACATTGCATTCTGAACACAACGTTCTCAACGGCCAAGTGTAACAAGTCACCAGGAATGTTCATTACAGTTCGGAATATGTTGACCTTTAGAGCCGCCAAGTTAGACACTCCACCAAGATACACCTTGTAATTTAAATAACCCCACAGAAAAATGTCACATGGGTTAGGTCTGGGGGGCGAGGTGGCATTGCAAGTGGAAAAATCGACTGATGACCCTTTCTTCTGTAAAGCGAAGGCGCAACAGATTCCGCACCAATCTTTATAGCCAGAAATACTGGCGCTGCTGTCGATTACGTAGTCATGAATTTGCATTTTGATGTTTTACTTGCCTTTTATGCAAATTCTCGGGTGCGCCGACAAAGAAAGCGCCATATCGCCCCCTATCGGCGAATTTTGGAACTAATTTTTTTTTTTCATGGAAACTCTTTCCCGTGTCGTCCTTAGTCCCTCTGTAAATTTTGGTGGAATCCCGGCTGATAGATCGCGCTACAGAGGGCTCTGAGTAGTGTCAGTTTAAAAATCACCCTGTATATTATTACATATAAAACAATATCTACATTTTTAATGGCTATGCTGTCGTTGTTTGTTCATAATTATCCTTTCAAAACGAGGATCTTTTTTTTTATTTTTCGAAAGAGCCACACGTAAGTCATCAGATGTATTTAAACGATTTCTGGCTTTTGTTTTGATGTGCAAAAGTGATGAAAAACTCATTTCACAAAGGTAAGTGGTGGCAAATGGTAAAAGAGTATCTAATGCTGTTTTTGCCGATTCTGAAGGAAGTTCTAACTGCCTACACCAGAAATGTTCTAAGTCCAATTTTTCAAATTCCATTTCAATACGTGCATTAGCTCGTATTGCGATCAGATCGTCTTTTAATAAAACGTTGTCGTCCATTGAATTCAGGTGGAAAAAAAATGGATTCATCTATTAATTTTGCTTATATTTCCTGTGGAAAAGTATCCATCAAATGATTCACTCAATTGGAAATTTTCATTAAAAATTTAGAACCTTCTGTCGCACCCCTAGAAATGCTCTCTCGCAACCCCGGTTAAGAACCATTACTTTAGGGTACCTGTATAACTTTAAGGGGACAAGGGACCTTCAAGTTCGAAGTTTTTAATTTACAATTTTTAACTCTATATACAAAATGAGAATAATTAATTTTCTATTTTACTACATTGAAAACCCTTAAATTTCAAACTAAGGAAATTTTGGCAGAATAATGCCTGTTTTTCAAAATTTTTTTCAAAAATGCTAACTTCTTCAAAATGCCCCATGCTCATCCTATATTAATTAAAATCCTTAAATTTTGTATTATAAGTTTACCATATGTATATAAATATAAAGGTGCATTTAATTTTTTTTATGAATCTAAAGTGTTATATAATTTTTTCTATTCTGTCTGTTATTTTTTATGCTTTTACTTTATTTTATGATCTATAAATTTGAAAAAAATATTTGTGATTTCAAAGAATTAAGCGCGGTTTTGTGACAAACACTTCAATTAACAGTTCTGAGAAATTTGGAAGATAACAGAAGAAAATGAATACGCATGGAGCTTTTTGAAAAACTCGACCATTTTTGAAGAAGTTTTTGATAAACAGGTGTTATTCCTCCACAAAATACTTATTTTTGATTTCTAAGTACCTTCAGGGTAGTAGAAAAGAATATTAATTATACTCATGGTGTATATAGAGTAAAATATTGGAAATTAAAGAAGAACGAGATTGGAGGTCCCTTGCTCCGTTAAAACGTCATTTTCGATCAAAATATCTTTTTTTTTCAATAACATTAAAGCGTAATCTTTTATCTTTCTAATTCTGTTTGAATTTATAAATCTGGTCTATTTTAGTACTAGTAAAATAGCTATTTTTAAAGTAAGTGTTTTAAAGTATTATAAAGTTACTTTTAGTGTTTTATTAAAATTATTTTTTTTATCGTTTCCCTTGCCGGAAAACTTCCTATAGCAAGACGTGACTCCTAAAATGCCTTAAAATTTTGCATACTTTATCAGTAAATGTTTATGGAGGAGATAGACTATGCTCATGATTTCAGATTAATTAATTTTTTTGTTGGAATTGCAAGTGACAATAAATTTTAAGTGATCTTTCTGTGCATCAGTACTTTAACTTCGACAGACCCTGAGATAAACAGAGCATAATCCTGAGAATACTGTATTCCGTAGAGAAAATTGCTATCTTCATTCTCTAATTTACAAAATGGTAATATATTTATTTGTTTTTGAATTATCATGTTTTGCTGACATGTCAAATTTTCACCCATTTTTTTTTCCAGTTTTCCCACCGATAAAAATTTATTTTAATGTAACACTTAAGTTTAACTTGCATGTCTTTTATAAAAAATAGATAAAAAGACGAAATTTAATAAATAAAAAAAACTCAAAAAGTCACTTCCGAATGTGTACGGATACCTTAAGTAAAATAAATATATAATTAAATTGCTGTAGTTGTCACTAACGTCCTCTTGCCAGTTAAATCCTTAACCAGGTCTGTAGAGACAGGCGAGTTAGCTTCACAGGTGCGATAACGCCACCTATCGCATTGTAAGTGGTACTACGGTGATCGTCGGAGGTTATTGTAGACTCCGGACGTGTCTGATAGGTTCTTCGGAACTTCGAGGCAATTTTATTCTATTTTTCATATAAATAGTATTGTTCTATATGTAAGCTAGTTATCCTCTGATCGTCTGTGCTGTGTTCTGTCTTAGAATAAAATATGTATGTTTAAACAAGTTGGTTCTTGGTTGGATTAAAAGGATACATAACTCGGCAGTTTTCATAAGGTCCACTGAAGGCTGCAGGGCGAAGAGACAGCAAGCATAACTGGCGCCCAAGGCACGATACCTTTTTGGCGCCCCCCCCCACCCCCCCAGTCTTGAGGGACTAAAGGGTCCAATGGTCTTGGGGACCACTTGGCACCTAGGGCATGATAGACCCCTCCCCCCCCCCTTGCTACGCCACTGCCAGGTGCGACATCTGGTGGGCTTGAAACCAACTTTCAACCCTACAAACCTTACGGAAGGACATTTTCGGTCTATATCTTTATGGGGGGCAAAGGACTTTTAACCTCGAATTTTTTAATTTTTAATTTTTAACTCTATTTACAGAATAAATTTTTTTTTTGCTACATCGAAGACCCTTAGAATTCAAAACAATGACTTCTGCTGGCAGAATAATGCTTACTTTTTTAAAAAAATTCAAAAATGCTATCCTTTTTCAAAATGCTCCATGCGCATTCTATTATATTTAAAAACCTTAATGCATTTAATATAAGTTTACTTTATATATATATATATATATATATATATATATATATATATATATATATATATATATATATATATATATATATACACACACAGTGGAATCTCGATCTATCGTCTTAAAGGGACCTACTGAACTGAACTTTAACAAAGCAATATGATCGTCAGGACTGGGTGAAAGACACATACGGGAAAACGATGATTCGGAAAGCGATCGATCGAGATTTCACTGTGTGTGTATGTATGTACATATATATATATATATATATATATATTTATGTATGTATGTATATATATATATATAGTATATACATAACTTTTTGTATGAATCTAAAGCCGTGTATAACTTTTATATAAAAATTTGCCTGTTATTTTTTTATGTTTTTGCATGGTTTTACTTTATTGCATGGCCTATAAATTTGAAAAATATTTGTAGTTTCAAAGAATGATGCACAGTTTAGTGGCAAATACGTCCATTAACAATCCTGAGAAATTTGGAAGAAACCAGAAGAAAATGAATTCGCATGGAGCATTTTGAAAAATTCTACCATTTTCGAAGAATTTTTCCTTTCAAAAATAGATCTTATTTTTTCCACAAAACACTTACATGTGAATTCTAAGTTTCTTCCATGTAGCAAAAAAGAATATTAATTATTTTAATTCTGTATGTAGAGTAAAAAATTGAATATTTCTAAAAAAATGAGGTTTAAGGTCCCTTTGTCCTCTTAACGTGCCCATACCTGGCTTATCATTCAGTGACGCTCGTCGGGATTCGAACCGGTCACCCTCTGTACCGATTTCGGACGCGCTGATCACAAAGTTGCCCCCGTGTCCACAGTAACTCATAAATATGAATAATCATTGCTATATTTCATACATTTTATGCACTATTTAAATCCTTCAATCCTATTCCCAGCGAGTTGTGCAAATGATCATGGAACACTGATTACTCATGATTACATAATACGTAGTTGACATACGTATTATGTAATCATGAGTATGATTAAAAATTATTATTGGTATAGTAAAGGGAGAAAATATTATTTCTAATAAAACCTCAATATTAATTCTCCTCCCCCCTCGTGTAGTGTGCACGTTACTTCATTTCGTTAAAAAATAAAATGAAAACGTGCAAAACTTAAGGGGATCCAGAACACAAAACTCATCAAAATTTCGAAAAATATTTACTGCATAAAAAAGTTGTGTGTTCTTTTCCGCTTAAAATGACATTTAAATCATGTTTCTATCTTAATTAGAACAGGAGATATTAATTATTATATATTTTTTTTTTTTTGCAACGTTCTAATAGTAGCCAATCTGTGTTTAAACCTGTAAATGTGGTTTTGCTGCATGATAGGCTTTTTTTCACCATTTCTCGTCTTTAATTTGTTATAAGTCAAGAACTGTTAAAGATAAATGGTTCAAACTTGAAACATGTCTTTTTCAATTATTTTACTTTAATTCTGATACGGCAAATTTGAAAAAAAAAATTATTTACCTTTGAAAATAGGATTTAAAAAAAAATAAGTTGCATAATTTTTTTGAAATTTTTACTCTAAATATGTTTAATTTTTTTAAAAAAAAAATTAATATTTTAAATAGCGCCTAATCAGAATTAAAACTTATATATATTTCCGTTTGGTTAAATGAAAAAATTTTGAAATTCGACAAATATTTCGAGTTATAACGATTTTAAATTACCCCATATTTAAAAAAAAATTTTAATTAAAAAATTTTTAAAAAATTTATGAGAAGTTTTATGATGTGATTTTGTTTTGAAATTATATGGTTAACGATCACGGAAAAAATTCAAAATTTTAACTCAATTAATAATTTTTTTTTAAATGTGTCCCGGACTCCCTTAAATATAGAAAATACCCTTAAATTAATAAATAGTTGTGTATCTGAGGTATTTTCCCTCTCTCTCGAAATGTCACAGGTAATTACAGAAAATATGGCAGCTACGGTTTATTTGTCTTGACAAAAAGCAAAAACTTCCCCCCGAGAAATAAACCGAGTTTATGGCCCGTCTGCTGGTGGCATTGAATTACTCCCCGCTTTTAGACAGCAGTTCAAATAGCGTTGACGCTTTTAAAGGAAAACAAAAAGGCTCTACAGAGAAAACATTGGGTCACTTTTATCGGAAACGACTGATAAATAGGGAAGAGCCGATCAAAATTTATGAATTCGGATTCATTATCTACATTAAGTCCCAAATTGGTGAAGAAAGCGCAGTTTTATGAAATGAAGTCGCTGTTAACTGATGTATCTAAAGACGTTTTCTTAAAACTAAAACTTGAAAAGAAAAAGGAAAGATAAATGTCTGGTACAGAGGCACATTAAACGAGGAGTAACTTAGTTTGTAGAATAAAAATGAAGGTATTAAATTTGAAAGTTTGGGAATGGGTACTTTTATGATTTTTTTCTTTTGCCCAGTTTCATTACCCGTATGAAAATTGGGGAAGACGTCGAACAGAAACAAGCAGCCTCCTAAAATCGAATTCTAACTGGCAATGAGTTGAATATTAAGAAGTGGATTGTGTTATGCAAAAATAACTGACACAAAGTTTTAAAGTTGAGTTTAACAGCTGGTAGTGGACACATGTTTAAGTTTTTGGAAAAAATCATTATTTTTATTATACCTAGGCTAAATAATACTCTTTTTACTAACTGGAAAACCCACGATCAGCACCTGGAAATTTTAAATGAATGCTTTATTAAAATTTTAATTTTCGGAGTTTCAGTGTAGCATGGGTTCGTTCCTAGATGCTTAATACTAATAGTCCAGTCAAATTGTGCTTTTCGGAGGAAAATTTTGGGGTAGTTTTGATTTCTTCCATTTTATATGTTTTTTGGGGTGCTGAATCTGAATCTGAGGTTTGATAACAAAATTTCGTGACGCAACATTGAAGAAAATGCAAAAAAAGGTAAAAATTTTTATTTTTTGGCAGTGTTTTGCTTATAACTCGGAAACTATCAACTTTTCGTATATAACCCCATTTATCAAAATTAAAGTACATACAATTTCCTATAAATTTCACTATTTAGGTTTTTTTCTCCGATGGACCGTTTGGGCTCAAGCGCTATTTGAAAATTGGCGTATTTCGGCTGTCTCCACAAAAACCCACTTTTTCCACTCCAAAATTCTAATTTATTATTAATGGCTGTCAATTAGTGAATTCCTCCCAGTTCTCTGCACATACCTTATTTAGATCGTATATGTACAGGTAATTTTTTCAAAAATAAAATAATGTTCAAGTTATTTAAAGAAGTCCGAAATTGTACAAATTAGTTGTAATTGTTACAAAAAAGTTGAAATTCCAAAGAAAAATCTTGAAAAATTATTGCATTTTATTATATTGTATTATATTGTACATATGATCATATATTACATTATTATATGAGCCGTTGTCGTTTAGAGGGTCCTGGCTGAGGTTCTTCGAAGGCGGCGAGTCCTGGCACAGGTTCGGGTTGTTCTATCGTCAGAGTCGGGGCTTGTTCATCTGGAAAATGAAAGGGGTGGTGAGAAAACAACAGCTTGTGATCATATCTTAAGGAGAGATGAGTGATTACGAAATAGATTGTGAGATTAGACATACCTTTCGCATCATGTAAGCGTATTTCTTCAGTCTGTTCTTCAGCCTGTACCCATGACGTGAAAGGTGCTGTATCCGTCGATTGTATGTACATTAAAATCAGCATTATCGTACACCTGCTGTGAAAAGCATGGCTGGTTAACTTTCAGCGGATCGCTGCTGACAGCTGATGCTTCCAGGCGGACAGCCTCTGTGTAAGTCGAACAAAATCCCAATGAGGAAACCACATTGACTAATTTCCTTGAGCCGTACTTCTTGTACAGAAACACTGCCAACCCTACGAGGACTGGTTAAACGAATGATCTGGGCCTCACTGCTGCTACAAGACTATGAGCCAGTGCTGTGTTTTTCTTCCACATATCATGGTCCCCACGTTTTTTGTTTAGTACAACTGTTTCCATAAATGTACGGAGACTTTCAGGAATGAGTTCCTCATTTCCTTCCAAAAATTTATCGGGTGAGGGGTACTGTTCTGTCTCTATAAACCTGGCTCCGGATATCCTCAACAACAATTGCAGCAGCCGTCTAAATAATCTGGAATCTTTCCTCTTGTTCATTTTTTAACGCCTGCTGGTGCCAAGCATCATTTAAAATTTTATACCCTGTGTTTTTGAAACACACTACCAGCTTCTTGTTTGGAGTAAAGGTCATTATTATATCGCTTCCCTATTTTTTGAGTAGATAAGCTTTAACTGTCTTTATGTCAGGACGATAATCACCCTTGATTTGATCCACCAACTCGTCTAGCGTAAACTGACATTCTCCATCACTATTCTAAAGATAAGCGTAGACATATTCCATCGCTGCTTCAACATGATTGGCGAATGGACCCCTTTTTCTCTTCTCTTGAATTTTTGGGCGATTGTACAATTTTCTCATGCATAAACTATGATACTGACAATCAGAAACCACCAAGTCTGAGACAGGCAAAAGACGTTTGATTATGGCTTGTCCATACTCATCACCACGTTCTTCTGCCCTTTTTATGATAGTTTCCTTGACTTTCAAAATTCGAACCTGATACACAATATTACGATTGGTTTTCTTTTTTCTTTGTTGTTCTATAAAGTCAGGTGTTATGACGAGGCCACACAAAAAACAATGAGTT
The DNA here is from genome assembly GCA_907164885.2 of Dolomedes plantarius. Classification (NCBI taxonomy): domain Eukaryota; kingdom Metazoa; phylum Arthropoda; class Arachnida; order Araneae; family Dolomedidae; genus Dolomedes; species Dolomedes plantarius. The sequence continues at coordinate 218,304,522 of OU015491.1, forward strand.
TTGAAATTGAAATGCGCTTCAGTAGAACGTCTTTTGACTTGCTCTCTACCCTGCTTCGCCTTCTTCAAATGAGCTGCAATCATTCTTTTATTAATGCAGTTTGTACGACATCGCTCATGAACATCAACTGTAGATTTTTCACGTAGCTGAACATGCTCACCATCCTTCCTCTTCTTGCTTGACTCGATAAACGTTTTCAAACCTCTTTGCCGCACCGTTATCACCTTCTCTACGTTATTATCCAGCACTTCATTACAAATAAAACACACATTTGAAGCCATTTTTAACACTACGCGTAAATATAACTTTTGAATCGTGTTGTCGTTGGATTCTAACACTGAACTACTTACTTCCTTCGCACTGCCACTGGTAGGAATCGGATGGCCAGTGTTTTTATTTTTATTTATTTATTTTTTTTTTTTGGGGGGGGGAGGAAAACTCGTGAACAATATGAAGGGACTTGAGACTGGGTCAACACCCCCTATATCGGATATAGGGGGTGTTGATTGGGTACGCATGTACACGGTGACGTAGTTGGCCTTGAATCGTCTGTGAAGGAATCGAATGGAAGGAAAGAGGGCTTTTAAACCAAACGGGGCAGTTATAAAATCATTTGGTGAGGCTCGCCGAGAATAAATAACATGAAAAGACGTACAAGACGGAATTATATTTGCACAGAATTTAAATACAATGTGATTTTGAAAATCATACATTGTATTGGAAGGAGGAATTAAATGACAGCCTTTAATGATAAGTTTTGGAGTGTAAAAAGTGGGTTTTTGCGGAGCCAGCCGAAATACGCCAATTTTGAAATAGCGCTTGAGCCCAAACGGTCCGTCGGACAAAAAAACCTAAATAGTGAAATTTGTAGGAAATTTTATGTACTTTAATTTTGATAAATAGGGTTATATACGAAAAGTTGATAGTTTCCGAGTTATAAGCAAAAAACCGCCAAAAATGAAAATTTTCACCTTTTTTTGCATTTTTTTCAATGTTCCGTCACGAAATTTTGTTAACAAACCTCAGATTCGGATTCAGCACCCCAAAAAACATATAAAATGGAAGAAATCAAAACTACCCCAAAATTTTCCCTCGAGGGCCCCTTTTGAGCACAAATTGACTGGACTATAAGTCCAGTTGTAATTTTTCATCTGGATGGAGATATTCTCTATGGAAGCGTTGCGCAAACGTTTTTCGACCGTAATCCATTTTTTTCAAATAAAAAATCCCACTACCCAAAAGAAAATTTATTGGTAATAGCTAATCAAGAAAAAAAAGGAAAATGTTTACAAAATAATAGAAAAACGAAAGAAATTTCAGGTAGTCTCTTCTAACGAAACTACTGCGGTTTATTAACGTAGGATTACCTATCGTTGCTTACCTCTTTTGTATGTATATATGTATGTATGTATCTATATATAAGTACGTATGTATGTACTTGTCTATATATATAAACGCTAACACTCCGGATTCAATGAGAACAGTTCTTAACAATATTGCAAGGGAGTCTGAATGCTTTCAACTCTCATTATGACTTAATGCATTAAGAATAGATCTCTCGTTTAAGAACATGAACATCTTTTAAAAGAGACTGTAATAGAACTAAATTTATGTTCTTCCAGGTAAAGTGTTTAATATTGTACCTTATCAATATACACAGTGAGTATGAGACCCAATATTATTACAGTCTACACAATCTATATATATAAAACAGTTCCGTAACTGACTCATTCATTCACTCACTGACTGACTGACTGACTGACTGACATACAACGCACAGACCAAACCGCTGGACCTAAAGGGCTGAAATTTTGCATGGCGATTCTTCTAATAGTGTAGGGGTGCACTAAGAAAGATTTTTCAAAAATTCTTCTTAGATTTTTTTAAATTAAATTTTTAAGCTGTTTTTTAAACTTTTTTTACGTTTGCATTTAAAATAATACATTGAGGGTTATAAAATTTATATCACGAGAAAGATCATAAAAATTCCTTCAAAATGAAATTTTTTTCGAATTTTTACCTCCATTTCCTGATTTTTGGTGAATTTTTAAAGATTAATTTTTAGAATTTAATTTATTAAATGCTGATCACGTGATTTCTTTTTCTGGTACTTTCAATAAATTTATTGTCACGTGCGTAACAACTAAATAGACAAAAAAATATTTTTTTCTCTTTCTAATGCAGCAGACGATTGGATATTATCCAAAAAATATTAAAATACAGTAAAAGATATGTTCTTTAACTGTAGTATATGGTTTAGCATGTTCTATTAATTTAATTTGAATATTTTCTTCTATATTATTTTGTATATAAAAATATCTGTTACGATAATTTTTATAAATATAGTTTGTTGGTTTTTTTTTTGTCATTAATTGTATACGTCGACCGCTTTATTTAATTTGAATGTACTCCGTAGCGAAGTGCGGGTTTTCAGCTAGTATACATATATATATATGTCAACATTTTGACGCATTTTGGTACTTTTCTGTTTAATTGTTTACTACTTGTCCAAGCGATACAGACCGAGTTTGGGGCGCTACCAAAATTATAACTCGCGAGGTACGAGCGGACGGTTTTAGCGTCTGAAGTTTTGCTTTCCGGAGGACCGTTATGGAGGAACGTAATCCTACATTAAAAAATATCTTCTTTACCATCTACACTAGTTTTTTTCCAAATCTCACATGACTAAAACTTCCTATTTAAATATCAATATCTATTTGTATATCGTACAGGTTAAAAATTAACAAAAATTAAATGTAAATAAGAGCACGATTTTAAAAATTATAAGCCTCCTATTGAAACACTGAAAACTATAAACTTGGTTTATCTGTATAAATCTCAACTAGAAAATAATGAATGAGAAGAGCGAACCTGAACCTCCGATAGTAATTGTTCAGTTATTGGTGAAATAGTTGAAAATGCTACTATCGTATCATCGTTATTTGGTTTTTATGGCTGCTTATTTTGAAAAGCTAGTCTCGTGCATGTAAAAGCGAATGGAAGCAATGTAACTCTGTAGGACTGTTCGACACCTTATTTAAAAATATCATAAGATTTTAGCATATGAAAAATAAAAATATTTGAAATTTGCAATTACAGAAAGTTTAAAGCATTTTAACGTTGGATTACGTTCCTCCGTAACGGTCCTCCGGAAAGCAAAATTTCAGATGTCCTGCGTGAGAATTATAATTTCTTAAAAGCCCAGTCTGTATCAGTTGGGCATGAAGTAAACAGTTAAACAGAAAAGTACCAAAATCCGTAAAAACTTTGACATACATACAGACATACACACACATGTATATATCTATCTATCTATCTATCTATCTATATATATATATATATATATATATATATATATATATATATATATATATATATATATATATATATATATATATATAGATAGATAGATAGATAGATACATGTATACATAACACATACATACATACACATATATATACATATATGTATGTATGTATGTATGTGTGAATATATATATATATATATATATATATATATATATATATATATATATATATATATATATATATATTCATATACAAGAGAGGTAATAAGTAATCCTACGGTGTTTCGTTAGAAGAGACTACCTGATTTTTTTTTTTAAATTAAATGCGTTATAAATTTAGTTCAGGCTATCTGCGACCCATAGTTTGCGCCCCACTTGTCTATGGGCAATTCACACATGTGAAGATCACTAAATCTGTGATAGCAAAAGCTAGAATACAAAAATTAACGGAATTCTTTTGGTGTGTCAAACGGAATCACGGACATAAAAATGATTTGCTCTATTAAAGTGATTGTCCCTCTTGTGTCCAATAAAGAGGTCTTCGTATTGGTAAATTGACAGTTAGAGACAATCACACTTCATGCTTCTAGATCCGATGAAGAGCGATGCTTTCAAGGTTCAAAATTGGTTGACAATTCAAATTTTATTGTAGAATTTAAGGATCTCTGTGTGTGTATGTATGTGTGTGTTGGCTCAGATTTCTGTCTAACAAATGACCAAATCAAATTTAAGGCATATGAATAAGGTAGTCTACGTAGCGTAATTTATTTGGGAAAAAATCATTTATTCTACTGTGAAATGAAAAAATTCTTTATTTTTTTTTTCAAAAATCTACTACTTTTCTCTTAATTTTCTTTTCCTTAGTTCTAAATTAGGGGTCTCCAAACTTTTTAGCCTAAGGGCCACACTGACTTCTCCACTAGGTCCCAAGACCTAGCTAGCTAGCTCATCCTACCAACGTACTGTAGTTTTAAATGACGCGCAAATTTTTGTTTCTGGACCAGCCGGCTCCATAATCATAATTATAATGTTTAATTTCATTATGTAAATTACCTATGTATGTCACTCATTGTAGTTCCTCCCATCGTCTCTAACCTCATAGTAGGAACTTTCCAGTCTACGGATTTAACGTGTCCTAATACGGCCTAGACACGAATGTATTGAGTGGTGCTTGTCGGGATTCGATACAAGCACCCTCGGCGTCGAAATCCGACGCGCTACCTCTAGGTTACCTCGGGTACTCCTCCTTTTGTATAAAGCATTACAGATAAAAAAAAAAATTCTTGATTGGTTTCATTAGTTGCAGTGCAAAAAATTTCTTATAATTCTCACACTCACATTTATTATTTTGGTTTGAAAAGCCTTTTAAGAACTAAATTTGTTTCAAAACTGCAAACTATACATGCATATTTTATCATTTTATTCTCATAATTGTCTAACACGACAGGCGTTCAATTCACGCTTTTGTATATTTATTTAGCGTTAAAGGGAAAAAAATCTGTTGCGAAGGGAACTTTATTCGATGTGTTCGTCTGCATTTGTCCTCGCCAACTGTCGCTACCAATTAGAGAAAGAGGGCTTGCGGTGACACTTTCCTGTGGGTGGGAGACTAAAGATTCGAAAGAGCCCATAAACAAAGTTTCGGGGTACATCTGTCATGGATGTTTGTCCACTGCCACGCTCTAACGATCCCAACAGCTGAATGTAGAAGTTGGAGAAGGATACGTGATAGATGGAGATTTCGTCGGTCCAAAACATTTCCAGACCACTTTCTCTTAAAAAACTTTTTTTTTCTGGTTTAAGATATCGATAAACATAATTAGAATCATTAAAAATCTGGTTAATAATCGGACAGTGTTATGCACAAATCCAAACTACACTGAAACTGAGAAAATGAAGACGCTATACGGCCTTAAATTTAAACATTTCTGTTGGTCCTCCAGTCCATTAAAAGAATATTATTTGTCCTATAATAATGAATAGATGTTTTATCAAAAAGCATCCAACCAGATATCGAACACAACCTGGATAGGTCGCTTGCTGCCTAAAACTGTCCGGTTTATGAATGAAAAAATAAATTTTAAATTATATTTAATATACGAATAAAAAAAATCTGTTTACTTTCAGTGGCGTAACGAAAAAAAATGGCTGTAATAATTCTGAGTATTCATAATTGCTTAAAAAGTCATCCCTGTTAATTGTTCTATGCTAATTTTTCCCCCTCGATAATATTCGGATGGCATTTAAAGGTGCTTGGGAATTCCAAAAGTTCTTAGACTGTAAATAGAAATTTAATGCGTGAATTGTATTTTTAAAATAAAATACAACGAATTGAGGTAATTACGCATGAGGGATGAAACCTCGTTTTAGATCTTAAGATCACTTGTTTTCATTTGAAAATATTGAACGAGCCCCAAAAAGTCAATACAATTAGTTTTCGGTAATTTATTTTCAAAGTGTAGTATTCCAAAAAAACGTTTTTATTTATGATCGGGAGAAAAAAATAACAGAAATATGTCATAGCATTTCCCAACTTAAGGTCAAAATTTTTCTAGAACTATTTTTATATGCACTCATGAAGTATTTTTTGCATAAATAATCCGAAATGTGTGAATTTATATATATAATATATATATATATATATATATATATATATATATATATATATATATTTATTTATTATAGGAGTTTTTATTCTATGCTATCTCTGTTGTTTACCAATAATCCATGTAATTCATGCAAAAATATGTACATCTTTAAGAAAGAGACAGAATCTGCGAGATAAAGTGAATAAACGGTATTTTGAAAACAAATATTCGGATAATGTTATATAAAAAATAGAAAATTCGAAGCCTTAAAAAATTTGATTAATCTTTTAATATGAATATGGAATAGCTATATTGACTTCAAAAGTATCTTTTCATTATTTTATTATTTCAGATCTTTTTAAACTCGACCTTAAAATATGTTGCCAACAGATGAAACAAAGTGTTCTTAATATAATTTACTTTGTTGCTTCCTCTTTTTACCTTAATATCCATAACCATTTTACTAAACAGAGGTTATAAAATTTTGTAACGCACATGCATTTTTTGCAGTTTGTATAAAAAAGAGCTTTGTGTTTAGCAAATTTGAACGTAGTGCTCTCAACCAACTCAACTCTACTCATTATGATAAATAGTTTGTTGAATATCGTTTTGAATATTGAATTAATGAATGTAAGTCCACTCACTTTATTCGTTTTGCTCCTTAATTTTATACGTTAACAAACAAATAAAGCAGCAGTAAGATTTTGAATATTGAATTTGTTTTCTAGCTCAAAATATTTTTCGTTTCCATGGAAACTCACAAATTCTGAACACTTACAGTTAATAGAACAGAGTATTTTTTTGTTGTTATTTGAAAATTGAATGTGGCAACCAACTGAAAAAAAGTATTCTAGTTTATTCTTTTATAAATGATTCGTTCCAATTTACATCACTCGTTTAAATTTTATTAATAGTGAATGTTTTTCAAACTGTGATAGAATGTTAGTTAAAACATAAGGTATGTTTTTAGCTTAAAGTTTCACTTATTATTTAAAGAAGGTTTTTTCTTTTATTTGTGACTTGGCAAAATCTAAGGCTCTCACTGCATTTAATCGTATTATATCTGCTTGTATTTACCGAAATAAATAGCATGTTCATTATATTTAGTGCTCTTTTTACCTTTATATTTGCAATAAAAGCACATCGACAACAACTTAAAAGTAAAAAGAAATTAGACAAGTAATTCGTTATTTCTAAAATTAGTAGTGATTCTTATACTGCATAATTTCAATATTATAATTCGTTGTGGCATTATTTTCTACTTGAACGCGAAATGGTTGCAAATATTAGCATCATATTATCTTAACAGAAAATGCGATTTTTTTGGGGGCTGTATTCATGTTTCTATATTGTAATTATTGAAGGATAATATTGATTTAATCAAAAATTTTCATCATGCAAAATCCGCAATAAATATTCTTCTATTTTTTTTAATTTTTACTGCAGTGATTAGGGATCAGTCGCATTCTAAGAATATCGTGCTCATTTAAGAACATTGAGCAACGGAAGGTTACGGGATCAGTCACATTTCAAAAACTATTATGAAATTTTTAGAGCTTTAAGCGAAGAGATTGTGATATTACGAAAGAATTCACAATTTCCATTTATTTCATTCATTAAAAATAATTAGTTCTAGGTGAACAACTCAATTCTTTTTTAGGTCTGACGAATAACTGTTAAATTTGTTTGTATGAACTTTTTTTTCAGCAGATGCAATACCGATGTTTTTGTTCTGTAATATTTCTGTAAAATTACTCATTCTTATAATATTCTTGAATATTCGTTACCTGAAAATAGATACAAATGCACACTGCATCGATATAATTTATAAAAGTAGAGTGTTTCACATCTCATACAAAATATTTCAGTATCTAACATTATGATATGTATATATATATATATATATATATATATATATATATATATATATATATATATATATCAGCTAATAATTCTGAAATATCAATGAACAGAAAATATATCTTTCCCGAATTGGATTGATCTTATTTTGATAACGTGAAACCTAGTTTAGGAAGTAAAATATTTGTTTTTTTTTTGTCTGGTTTAACAACCCGATTCTATAATAAAATCTGAAGAACAAATCTCGCCTGGATTTTACATATTTTAATTGAATGTAAATTCTAAGAATTTTTGCCAGCCATCTCACATACATTAATTATATAACGAAAATCTAAGAGTTAAAATAAAGAAAAGTCAAATGCAATCAAAGGGAAATTGACGAAAAAAAGCAATAGGTGATTATATTATCTGATCTTAAAAGTTCACTTGGAAAACTCTGATGATGAGGTGAGATGCGAATTCTGTTAATGCATTGAATAGAACGAAAAACTAACCCACGTTACTATCATATGTTTTCTAAAAATTCATTAGTAAAATAAAATTATTTTAAAAGGCTATTGGAGAAATGATATGCGAATTTTGCAAATTGATTGAAAATAAAGCAATAGTGACACCTTTCATTGTTTGTCACTGTTCTTGCTTAGTAATTTATTATTTTATGAAAGAACCCGCCATTTTAATTCTCTTTTTGTTAAAAATAATTGAAGAAGGGAATTTCAAAACTGAGTGTTTTTTTCTGTAAATTGCGAAAAATTTTGGTGGATAACCACACATTTTAACGTTACGTTTCTTAAGGAAATTGAGACTTTTGCTACGTACTTCAGCTACACCTGCATGCAGGAGTGCCACCTTAATCAAAATTCAGAGCTAAATACTTCTTAAATTTTATATAAGGACAATTTTAATAGAAGCAGACACTATAATAGAAAAATTGAAATTTCTCTACAAAGGATTATGGTATTTTACAGATATAACATCCACCTCTTCAGTTGGTATGAGATTACAGTACTTTTTATGTTGCAGAATAATCGTTGAAATTTGTTACTGCAGACTTTCCTTATCAGATGTAACATACATATTTTTGCTTTGAGATAATTTCCTAAAATTACTTTTTCTTTCAAAAATTTTTGAATATTAGTCATTATCTGAGAACAGATACAGTGGCACGTAAAATAGACATAGTTTGCTGTTCTTTTATTATTTTGGAAAATTTATTGGAAATATTTGCTACCTTGCTCCATAAATGACTCATCTTTTTGTTCATATTTTATGCAGATTTTCTAGGACAATACCTATTACAGACGGGATCTAAAGGTCGTCATACACGAGGCATCTATGTTTCAGGTACATGAGTTATTTTAAACCCGAAACAATATAAATGAATAAAAGATGCTTTAAAAGCTTCCAGCAATAATATTTAGTTTTGCATTGATGCACGCTCCCTTTATTAAAAACACTGTTGAACAAAATATTTGCACAAAATTTCAATATTTTTTCGTATTAGTGTTTCAACAAAAATGATTGATGCATCCCATTTTTAAATATTATTAAATATGTAGTAAACACTGTCGAATTTATTTATGTAGGCTGTTCTTTAGCATTCATTCGTTACTTTTTTTATATACCGTGGTTTATTATCAAGGCTACTTTGTAAGAACTCGGAGGAAACGATATTCAACAGTTATTACACTAAGTAAGCCTCTTTGGAGCTTATCCAGGAAAAAGTGTATTGCCTAGACAAAAAAACCTGAATACCCGTCGTATAAGATATGCTTTCCATTACGTTTATAAATTTTTACGGGACTACCAATGGCATTTTACTGATCACGTTTTTGTTAAAACGTCATTTTTAAAAAAATGTCAACATAGATTTTTTTTGAAGGTTCTAGAATGCTGGGAGATATTTTAAAAGATTTAAATATACATGAATAAATAAGAAAGAATTATGCTCTAAATATGACTATACATGAAAAGATTTAAGTTTATTTTAAAGAAGGATTTGGCGTTCGGAGAGTACTTCATAGCTTATTTAAAAAATATTTTTGCCGAATTTAGTCGAAATCACTCCTGTTATTTTTTATTATACTTTCAGGTAATCAGTGCAGATTTGTTTTGTTATTCCCGGTGTTTAGGGGATTGCTAAATTTATGCCTTCTTAGACAGCTTGAGCCAATAATAGAAAAATCGAAATTTCTCTTCAAAATGATTATGATCTTTTTACAGATATAAAATCCAAAGCGAAATAAAATTTCTCCAGTGCAGGTTCTAGTTAAATACACTCATAATCTTTAATGTTAAACTCATTAAAGGGATTAACGTTAATAAGCACAGGTATAATAAGCATCGCAGTAATGGTCATTTCCGGAAAATAAATTCAATACCTAAAGATAGACATGCGGTTTAATTAACTTAGAAGTTGAGCTATAGTTATCTTCCGTACTGTAATGCTGTATGTAGCTTTGCAAATTTCGCTTAAAATAAACATGCAAAATAAGGTAAATATATTATGTTATAAAAAAATAAACCATCTCAAATATTAAGTTATATTATAATACGATAATAAACTACATCATTAAAAAAGAATCGCAAAGGCTGTAGTTATTTTGAACCATAATCATTAAAAGTTTTTTTTTAAATAATTGATATCATTGTTGAATAAAATTACAAACTTTTCGCTCTTGTAACGTATTAATCGCGGTAGCGATCGAACAACCAAAGTCACAGCCAATTTAATTTAAAAAGAACTAATTTATTTCTAAATCAGCAGAAGAAGATAAAGAGGTGATATACAGTAAATGACGAGTTACAGGATCAAATCGATGATCTCCTCTAATACAGTCAAATAAGTCCGTTTAGATGGGTTCTCAGATGATGCCACATAACGAAATAGACTCGAGTCCGGCTGGGCCTCGATTAACTTATTCAACAGAGCGGATGACCGCGTAGAATAAAAATGATCTAGATGATCAGGACAGATAATATCTCCTTGAGATATCTTCCCAAAACAAGCTAATCCGACTGAAGCTTGTATTTATCTTCTCGAGAAATCACGCTGACTTTATAAGTCGGCGAAACGTGTCCTATTGTGCCCTCGTATGTCAATCATTACCGCTGGCCGGAGTTCTGCTTCTCAGCTCGAGAATTAAGGCCGTCTGCACACGGAGCAACTCAAAAGAAACTGATAACCGACTCGAATCACAAACCAGTCCGTGTTGAGTCGTAACCTATGTAATTGAATGGAGCCACAAACACGGCGCAACTGGTTACAAACCCGTCACCCGTCGGACGGGTTTGTAACCAGTTGCGCCGTGTGCGTTCAGATGGACATAGGCTATATATTATCTATATCTGATCAGTATAAATAAAGTTAGGGGCTTAATCCTAACAATCTCCATTGTTACCGCTACTGTTTTCTACCGCTTTTTTACACGCGAAGATTTCAACGATCCTTAGCATGGTGCTATCGCGGTGGGCTTCTGTTCTGACGGTAGCGGTTCGAACCTAGCCGTTCTCCGGCACGCCTTTTTCTTTCAAAAAATTAACTTCAGTTATTAAATAACGTAATATTAATTTAAGGTATTATTTAGGTTATTATTAAGGTAAAAGAAGATTTACAATTTATTGGCTATCAACTGGAAATTTATTGGTATAATATTTTGTTCAACCCGGACAAAGTCGGGACGGGCCGCTAGTCTATTAATACTTTTATCAATCCTCTATGCGAAATAAAATGTTTAAAATAATTTACTATTATACATATCTGGGATCTTATAACAGTTGTACATATTTCGACAGTTGTGCGACGGATAACGTTGTTTCTTTGGCACTCGATTTTGTATTAATTTTAATTGCCTAGCAACACGAAGAATGTCTACTTAAAAAAGCGCAGCCTTCACCGGTAAAGCGATTAAATAATGTGTGAAAGATCCTGGGTTTTACGGATCTAATGTTTAAAATGACCACTCGAAAGCCGTACTCCAAATCGTTCATCTAACCCAGTGTTTCCTAACCAGTGGTCCAAGAGGTCAGAAGTGATTAAAAAAAATGGTTCCATCGTTTCAAAACGACCACAAATTCAAACAATTTTTAAAACTGGGAGCAAAAAAATATTTACGTCCCAATTTTTTTGTTCAAATTCTTAAATTCCTGTGTTTTTTCCGCTTTGTGACGTTTCGAGAAGGGGAAAAATCCTTACTCTGTTTAAAAATTTTTGATATATTTTCTGCGAAGCTGACTCACAATATCACAGCCATTTTACAGCTAGTAAAGCCAATGCAAGCTGAAAAATCTCGTTCATTTTAAAGTTTCCGTAGGCTTCTTATGTTTTCTATTCAGTTTTCATCACGTTCAGTTTTCAGTTTTCATTACGTTCGATGTGTCATTGTTACTAAGTTTATTTGTAACTTTTTCTTAAAGTTGTTTATCACAAATAGTTTGTTTATTCAGAGAATAAAACCCATGTATTGCCTCTTAAAGGATGGGTTGGGAGAGGGTCCCCGACACATTTTATTTTTGACAAGTGATCCTTGATCAACAAAAGGTTGGTAACCACTGATCTAACGGGAAACATTGACTAATGGAACATCGTCTTTCTGGAAATTGAGCCTCCGGGGATCTATTTCAGACGGAAAAGGCTCTCAAAAACAAGGAAGGATCCTTAACATCGCTGGGATAATTATATACAGTCGAACCCCGTTATAGCGAATCTGGTATATAACGAACTCCCGGATATAACGAACGAAAATTTTGGTCCCACCGTTTTCCCAATGTATTTAATGCTAATTTATCCTTTTATAGCGAACCTCCGAAATCTTAAGAATCGGCTATAACGAACCCCTTTTTCAGTCGACTACTAAATTTTAAGAATGTTACTTTTTAAGAATGTTGAAGATACAACGAATGTTGAAGAAGGAAAGAATGTTGAAGAATAAGATGATGAAGATTTACCTATAGCGATGTGGACAGAAAATCACAAAATTTCAGCATTCACAGATTGTGACATGCAATTGCTCGAAACATGTGATGATGAAGTCATTACATGAGAAAATCCGACTGGTGAAGACATTGTGGAAGAAATTACAATGAATTATTCTGAAATCGAAGATTCTGCATCTGATGCTGATGAAGAGGAGCACATAAATGATGAAATCCCCACCATATCAGATGCTACAGCAGCGATGCATGTAATTTATAAGTTCTAGTTTGCATAAAGAGTGGAAGAAAGAGTGTTGGAGTCATTTGATGTATTGGACAAAGAAATTCGTAAAATTTTTTGAAATCGGCATCACGTCAGCAGAAGATTAAAGATTATTTCTGTATCAAAACAGTGAATCCTTAATGATCATTTTTAATAGATTTTATCATTTTTTCAATACATCATTATTGAATACACTTAGCAACTAATGAGTTATACCTTTTGTGAATTCTAACATTTTTCTTAATGGTTCGGATATAGCGAACCACCGGATATAGCGAACAAAACCTTTGGGCCCTTGAAGTTCGTTATAACGGGGTTCGACTGTATTTACAATATCCTAAGATAGAGATTGTTTAATGAATGTAAAAAAAACGAACATTTTAATGTTCCTCTTAGAAAAAACTCCTTTTAAAAACAATTAATTAAGCAAATTAATAAAACTAATTTTAAAGTAAATTTTAAGTTTTCCATGCTATTTCAATTTACGATCGGATTCGGAAACAGCCGTAGTGCCACAACCACTCTGTTTACTAAATTTCCAACTGCTTAAAGCGCGAATTTACGAAAATGAGGATCCATATATAAAACTGCGCTGTTCTTTGAACAAATTAAGATACTTCGATCCTCAACCAGATGCAAAAGCGAATAAAATGTTCCCAATTACCTAAAACTCCCAAAATATTTTATTATGTAGAAATTAAAACAGTACGAGCGTCAGAGCGGCAAGAAACGGATTTATTTAAGCATTTAAATGTGTTTCGCGACAACTATCAGGTCATGGTCTCAAGTGTCCGGGAAAATTATATTTAAAATAATTTTAATTACCTTTGTAATTCATCCTTTACGTACACCACCTCATTAAAATTTATCAGCTTCATATTCGCGGAGATATCGGAACATTAAATGAGGGATGTGAAAATAGAATTGGGATTCCCTCTGCGAATATTTTGAACGGAATATTTAATTGTTATTATCCGCTAATTCAAATTTTATTTGGACTGCGGAGCTACTTCCTTTCCGAATACTCACCCTATTTAAAGTATATAAAAAAAAAAAGAATTGGTTTCGACGCTTCATTATACGAGCGACTTGAACAACCGTGTGCATTCCCGAGATTGAGGGAAAATTCCATTGTGGATTCTCCGAGCGTGGCTATAAGACGCAAAATTACAAATTGATTTATTTAAATGCTCGAATGAAGAAAACAACAGCGTTTTCAAGCTATTCAAATGGATGCACATGCATGTTTTTGTTGTTTTGGGATATGCAAATTCGACTGTGAAAATATTTTTTACCTCGTTTCTTTTCGATGAAAATAAGTTTTGGTGCATTTCATTTTATTTAAATTTATATAATATCCATACAAAGACAAATTCCTTACATCCATAGTCCTCTGGGGAATATTTTAAATGGAAACCAGTGAAAGGAATAGTCATAATAAAAATTTTAAAACATTAGCTGTATGTCAACTATTTTACAACCAGTTCTGTAAGTTTAAATGACTGTCACTATAACTGTCATATCGCTAGCACTTGCTCGTCATAACGTAACCTTACCCATTTGTAGATAACTGAAGAGAAACGTGCGAACAGAGGTTTAATATTTTGAGTGAGTTTAATCGCGTTCTAATAATTTGCACCATTCATAACAGTACTTTCCTTGAATCATCCTGATAACACGTAACAGAAGTGTTTTGAGTATGCCTGGAACAGTGATTTGAAAATGAATGTTGTTTTGTGAGTCTAAATCTCGCAGTAAGCTACACTGAGAGTACCTTCTTCATGAGTAGTTTGCATGTCAAGTTTGTTATAGTGGGCACGTACACTACAAGAACTTGGGGCCAGTTGCTAAATAGTTCTTTATACTTGCAGTTTGTAGACCAGAACTATGGTCTTCTAACTTTGGGACGGATGTTTCCTGAAATGAATTATTCCTGCGATGAGAAATTTTTACTTCAGAGAACGTTTTACTATATATATAAACTAGCTGAAAACCCGCATTTCCCTACGGAGTACATTCAAATTAAATACAACGGTCAATGTATGCAATTAATGCCAAACAAAAAATATATATATATATATATATATATATATATATATATATATATATATATATATATATATATATATATATATATATATATTTATAATAAATACGAGTATCAATGTATGCAATTGATGTAAAATATATATATATATATATTTATAAAAAAATCGCAAGGCATATTTTTATAGACAAAATAATATAGAAGAAAATATTCAAATTAAATCTAATAGGACATACTAAAGAATATAGTACAGTTAATATACTACAGTTCGAGGAACATATATTTTATTATATTTTAATATGTTTTTGGATAATGTCCAATCGTCTGCCGCATTAGCAAAAAAAAAAAAATTAATAAATTAAATTCTAAAAATTAATCTTTAAAAATTCACCAAAAATCAGAAAATGGAGGTAAAGACTCGAAAATGATCTCATTTTAAAGGAACTTTTAGGATTTTTCTCGTGATATAAATTTTATAACCCTCAAATTATTACTTTAAATGCAAACTTAAAAAAAGTTATTAAAACAGCTTAATTTAATTTAAAAAAATCTAAGTAGAATCTTTCAAAAATCTTTCATAGTGCACCCCTACACTATAAGAAGAATCGCCATGCAAAATTTCAGCCCTTTAGGTCCAGCGGTTTGGTCTGTACGTTGTATGTCAGTCAGTCAGTAAGTTACGGAACTGTTTTATATATATATAGATAAATAAATAAATAAACAAATATATATATGTATATATATATATATATATATATATATATATATATATATATATATATATACACTCATGGACAAAAAAATTAGCGCACCAAGAAGTAATTGCGGGACCGTAACGAAACTTGCAATGAAGGTACATGTCAGGGAGATATGCAAATGATTAGAAATGCAGCGTGATTGCGCATTACGTATAGCCGGTAGAGGGCGTTGAACATCGTACTCTGTGGAGTATAAAACAGGTAACCAAAGCTTGTTTGAGTGTGCTGAATCATTTACAAAGGAAGAGCTGAGATAGACATGCCATTACGCCGTGTTCGAAGACAATATAAGCAGTTGTCGCAGTTTGAGAGGGGGAGAATCGTCGGGATGATGGAAGCTGGGTGGTCAGCTAGGCGAGTAGCTCGTCAATTAGGCCGCTCTGATTGTGTTGTGAGGAGATGTTGGGACCAGTGGACCCGAGAGATGTCATGTACACGAAGACCAGGCTCAGGACGCCCTCGACAGACCAGTCGTCGAGAAGACCGCCACATCGTAAGAAATGCACGCGTACAGCCAACTGCTTCATCGGCCGCCATCCAGGCACAGGTATCACCTTCACTAGGGGCCTCTGTGTCTTCTCGAACCATACGAAGGCGCCTGGCTGAAGGACAGTTGGTATCGCGGCGCCCATTACGTGTGCTGCCCTTGACGCCCACCCATCGGCGCCTCCGTTTGGAGTTTTGCCGCGCACGAGGAAACTGGACTGCAGCGGAATGGAACCAGGTCGTCTTTAGCGACGAATCCAGATTCAATCTCGGCAGTGATGACAATCGTG
>OU015491.1:218326054-218434057 GCA_907164885.2 Dolomedes plantarius
GATACAATAAAGGTTAAAGAACACAGTCTTAAAGCCAAGAAAAATACGATTCTTTGACGTTACACTATCGATCTAATCTGTTCACTGAATCTGCACCTCTGATTCACTTGATTATTACGCGTCAAGAATCTGAAAGTTACTCGACTACCATTTTTTTTTCAGAAATTAAATAGGAAAATCTTTGGGTTAAAATAAATGTGAGAAATAATAAAGATTTTTATATATATATATATTTTTTTTTTTTGCCCAGGGAGTTTATAATTTTTTAATGACGTATTTATGATCTCCCAGATCCTTCCTCTTATGCGAATTCTCTTTATGCATATTAAAACATCGAACTTTCGACTTCATTTAAAATTAATAATTCTGTCAATATTAATAATTGTGTATGTTCTGTAGAATTTTTTTGGCAAAGAATTTTAATAGTGAATTTCATTTCGAAGAAAGGTTAAATACTTCATTGTCAATATCGCGCTTACATTGACTCGCTTCGCCTCTGGAATACTATGAATAGTTAATATTATTTTCGTGTATTTGATCTCTCAGTGGAGCAGCTCGCTATGAAATTTGGATAGGTATATTTTATACGTTCTCGTTGTGCTCTTGATTTGTGATTAATATTAATATTCGAAACCGACCGATTCGAGTCGGTAGTTTATTAGAATTCGATTAGTTGTACTGTTAATAAGGTTTTTGTACCTTTTGAAATATACATTACTGAAGTTTACATAGAATTTAAAATTAGATGCATTTTTTTTTGCAAGTTTCTTATAGTATGCCAGTTGGTATAGTTTTCTCAATAACTATTAATCCCATTCAGCAGTCATTTTCAACTATTAGTTAAAAGTATCCTACAGAATGATAACTGGAAAACATTTAATAATTTGGTTAAAGTAAATAAAGTTGTACGTTTCTTTTTCATTTTCTTTTCTTCTTTTTTTCTTAGTGATTTCGGGGGGAGGGGGAGAATCGTTTTTCACGCTATTCACCTCGATCTTTTTCTCTTTCTGGCTGTAATATTACGTATTTTGTATGAATAAATTATTTCCATTAACCGAAAAAAATGTTAACTGTCTACCGTCTAAAGGTAATCTTGTGGGGCCGCATTACTCGATGTATAGTGCCGCGGGTTGGTTTATCATCATGGTAATGAGTTTCATGATCCTATTTGTCATGTATTTTTGTATGGGGTCCGCTAACAAGATCGTCACGTGGCTTGATGTGGAATAGTCGGTAAACCTATCTGAAAAGAAGGCGATTTTGTTTAATCCCCCCGACCGACATACACACGCACACTTATATGTACTATGTAAGGTATACACAAGATTCGATTCACAAGAATCGAACTTTTGAGTGAATTAAAGAAGCTGCTTTAGATATGCTAATTTCGGCATACGCGCTTAGTATAAATACCACGCAGCGTCATTAATGAGGAGGGGGAGGTTGTTAAGGTTGAAAAGGTGTTATCCTGCGCTAGTGCTTAGCGGGCCAGAAGTTTACATGGCAGTACTGCTGGTTTGACTTACTGTTCGTGAGTATAAAAATATATTGTTCTTGAAAGCTGTGTTTATACATTCCGTACAAGTAGTACGCATGCTTATTGCTGTAAAAGCCAATTATATGTGCAACGAATTCAATAAACATTGTTTCATGTATAAACTGTGTTTGCTTCAAATTCAAATAGAGTGCCACTTCAAATTATATACACCCAAGTCTGGGTAGAAGTGAGCATAGAAACTCTATACTGGCGCCCGAACAGGGACTTCCCTGGTTGTTAGCGTTACATATATAACGAACAACATATTTGATATTAAAAACTGTGTACTGTGAACTTATATTGATAAAATTGTTGCAAGTACTTATATACTATTTAAAAATGAGTGTTGTAGAACAAAATCCTGCTGGAAATTTCCCTCGGGTAATTTTGGTTCAGCATTTTGCGCCATTCGAAGCCACCTTCAATGGCGGCCCCTCAAGCCAATTCCTAAAGAAAATTGAGCATTACTTTCAGCAACAATGCACCCCAGAGGGGGATAAACTTAAAATTGCTCTAGCCGCTTTAAGAGGTAGTGCATTTCAGTGGTACACATTGTGGCAATTTCCCCCCCTCGAGGCGAGTAGGAACACCATTAAAATCGCCGCTAGCCGTGAACCGATGCTAAAGAATGGCCGACCCCGCGAGTGGAAGAGGACCACAATGGGCACCTCTTCGGGACGCATTCCTGGGATGAAAAGAGGAGACAGTCTGGCGCCATATTTTGACAGTGGCCGACAATGACAGTTTACGCCCTGAAACGAGATCGCTAATGAGTGAGCGAGCGATGAAGATGTAATAATCGGCATCGTTTTTTGCGCACGGCTAGACGCTCAGCCTATCCGGAGCGAGCTATAGAGAGGAGGCTAGAAAGAATTCCGCCAGGGATCAAGTTTTTAAAATAAGCCGACGAGGGCTTGAAGACCAGTTTTTGTGCGGAGAGTTTTTCCTTAGAGAGTTTAGGAGTGATACCTGATCTCCTAGCTCCACGCACTTTTAAGTGACTTGTTTTTTGTGAGGCTCTGCCCTCTACGTGAGAAGATCCTTTTTCACCGAGAAAGGTCGGGGAAACCGATCGGAACTTGATCTCCCCAATTGTGTTATTTCAGAGAAGCTGCTAGCTTCCAGTGGACGAGTGCGGGCCCTTTTTTCTGTGACCTGACCAGCAGTTCGTCGCCTCGTTTTAGCGACAGTGTGCTCCATCCTTGAGAGACAGATGACGATTCCTACTCCAACTTCTACGGACTGCTTTGTATATATATTATTCGAGATCGCGGCCTAACCGTGTTTGTTAAATAAAACTGAAATCCTCATTATCTTAAAAGTCTCTATTTTAGTAAGCTGTCTACCTTACACGTAACCTGTGACGCTACCTAAGTGTCTGCTTTTGACACAAATCGCAGGAATACGTTACAGCTATACTAATAATAGAAGAATGGTGGCAGCAACGGATGAATCCAGCTTTAGAGAGTGATTTTACAAGACTGTGAGTGTGTGCGCGTACGATAGTTTGAACTTTCAAGAGTGCATAAAAACTGTGACTAGTGTGGAGCCATTCCTACTGAGCCAAGAAAGCCAACATCCCCGATTAGAGAAGCAAGCTTCGAGGACAGGTACTTGTTTTTTCATTCTCTAGAGGCAATTGTGTTTTTTAAATATTAACTCTTTAAGTTAATTACCCGTCGAGAAAGTCGACAGAATATTTGTGTGTTTTAATATTAACTCTTAAGTTAATTACCCGTCGAGAAAGTCGACAGAATATTTGTTTTTTTTTTAATTATTAACTCTTAAGTTAATTACCCGTCGAGAAAGTCGACAGAATATTTGTGTTTTTTATAATTAACTCCTTAGTTAAGATAACTCGAGAAATTCGAGAAACGTTTAAGCATCAGCTCGTTAAGTATATTTTTTTTTTGAGTCCGAGACATTCGAGACTTGTGGTTTTGTGATCTGGTTTATGAACAAGTCGCGAAGTGTTACCAATTTAGTAAAAGTGTATCGTAGAAATTTTTTGTTGCAAGCATATGTTATTGAACCTAAATTGCATATTGTGTTATAGTATCAAGTGTATTTGTGCTAGAGATTAAGAAAAGTGCATTTTTATTAATTATTAAGTATTGTATTAGAGTGTATTATTTTGGAGAATTGGGTTTTGATTAGTATATTGGGGTTATATTGGGTTAGGCAAAATGGCTTTCTTAATGACATATAAGAAAGAAGACCTCCAGGTTCTTTCAGATGATCTAGGGATTGATTTCGAGGATCACGATAGGAAATGTGACCTATACGACAGAATTTTGGCCAGTGCAAGGTATGATGAAGAGAGTGTTAGGGCTCAAATAAAAATCATTAAAGAAGAGCGCGAAAAAACCGAGTTTAGACACTTAGAATTAGAACGCGAAGCTAGACAAAGAGAATTTGAACTGGAAAGGTTGCGGTTGACTCATGCAGCCGAAACCGCCAGCGTAGCTTCGTCCCAGAATGAGAGCGCTAGGCCCGTACAAAATTTCAAAGCCCTAATGCAAAAGTATGATCCGGAAAAATCGGACATTTCTCTCTTCCTAACCCTGTTTGAACGTCAGGCACGAAAAGCACAGGTTGAAGACGGGGAACGAATGATGCATTTGCTTTCATTATTACCCACGGAGATCGCTGAAATAATTATTCGCGAACCCGTTGAGGTAGCAGATGATTACGATCAGGTAAAGAAATTACTTCTGAGCCGTTTTAAGTTAAGTCCGGAGACTTTTAGAGTTAAACTAAATCAACACCAGAGGCGGCCAGGTGCCCTATGGAAAGATTTAATTTTCGAGCTGAGAAATTATTTAGAGGGATGGCTTGAAGGGGTAAGTGTAAAAGATTTTGAAGCCCTTAAGAATCTCATGGTTGCAGACCAGATTAAAAAACGCGTCCCGGCGGAAATCCGAGAACATTTTTTGGATGAATGGGGAGCTATAGTGGACCCTCACATCTTAGTGAAAAAATTGGACGAATATGAAGCGACAAGGCGCACTATCAGAAAACCCATTAATTTAAAGCCGTTGGAGAAAAAAGGAACGGAAAAATCTAAAACCTTTGAGAAAAGTGAGGATAAAAAAGAGGTTAAAGAGAAACCCAACTCTTCTAACGGGAGAGACCAGGGATCTGTGAGAAATAACTGGAGGAATCGTGAGTATGAAAGGAGAAGAGCCCCGGCTTGTTACGAATGCGGGTCAACTGAGCATTTACGCCCTCAGTGCCCCGAATTACGCCGACAGACTAGCGAGCGGGTGAACAAAGTAGCGACCGCAGAGAACTTCGAACCCGTTTTTAAGCCATACCTCAGCAAAGCGAAGGTAAATGGTGTGGAGACCACTATTCTTCGCGACAGCGGGACGAGCCTTGATGTCGCTCCTTTTAAATTAGTCAGCGCGACGGATTTTACAGGAGAGGTCGTATGGGTCCGCTCCGCGTTAGAAAACGAGTTGCGAAGCTTACCAGTCGCAGTAGTGCGGATAGAGAGTCAAAAATATGGGAATTTTGTGACGAAAGCGGCCGTGGTAGGTAAATCAGTAGAGATGGACCACTACTTAATGGGGAATTATACTCAGGAAATTGTTGATAATATTAAGAATGGACCCCAGTTAGTGAATAATGTTGTCACGCGGAGCCGATCGAAGGCAGAAGCGAAAAATAAACCTGAAGGGGGGAATCAAAATTCAGAAAGTGAATTAGAAACCCAATCCGACCTCGAGAGAGAAATGGACGGCGAAATTGAAGGGGATTTAGAATTGCCCCCGGTCGAGGGAAGTACCGAGACGGAATTAGCTGGGATAAACTCAGAAACCTTCCTCGCAGAACAAACGAAATGTGAGGATCTAGAACCTCTCTGGGAAAAAGTTAAAAGTCAGACGACTACAGAGTACATAGTTGAGAAGGGGTTATTGTATAGGAAGTCTACGGATCACAGAGGTGAGGAACGGAGACAATTAGTTATACCCAAGTGTCTCCGAGACAGAATGTTAAAGCTAACTCACGAGGGGTTAGGCGGGCACATGGGAATCACTAAATGCAAAGACAAACTGTTGAGGTATTATTACTGGCCGAATTGTACTAAAGATGTAGAAAACCATGTAAAAACTTGTGATCCATGTCAACGGATAGGAAAGGTCAGGGAAAAGAAGAAGGCTCCCTTAAAATTGGTACCCATCATAAAGGAGGTTTTCTCCAAACTCTGTATTGATACGGTAGGACCCCTGCCCGATACGAAAATAGGGAATCGGTACTTGTTGACAGCGATATGTGTAGCTTCGAAGTACCCTGAAGCTATACCCATCCCGGACATCCGGTCCGAGACTGTTACGGAGGCCCTCATGCTGATTTTCAGTAGGCTCGGTTTTCCGAAAGAGGTACAATGTGATAACGGCACTTGCTACACGAGTAACTTGACGGAGACATTTTTTGAAAAGTTTAAAGTTAAGGTGACCCATAGTTCGGTTCGACACCCGCAAAGTAATAGTGTGGAAAGATGGCATCGAACTATAAAACGGTTAATTAAGGTTTTATGTTTAGAGTCAGGGCAAGATTGGGAGAGCATTCTCCCCGCCGCTTTACTTGCATTACGGACTGTGACCCACGAGTCAACAAATTTTAGTCCGGCAGAACTGGTCCACGGGAAAAATCTGAGAACCCCCGAGACTTTGCTCTACGAGCATTGGACCAATGCGGAAGATGAAGAAAGCGCTGTTACAGAGTATGTGTTCGGGTTGTTAAAGCGCCTAAAAAGATGTCAGGAACTCGCTTCAGAACGAGTTATAGAACAACAAGGGAAGAGGAAAAATTATTACGACCGAGACGCAGTTCAGAGAAGGTTCAGACCAGGGGATAAGGTTTTGGTTTTAGCAGCTTCCAGACCAAATTGACTTGCTGTACAATGGGTAGGGCCCGCGACAATCGAGAGTCAGTTGTCTGACACTAACTATATTGTGCAGGTGCCAGGTAGATCTGCGAAGTCGCAAATTTATCACATAAATTTGTTAAAACCATATCATCAGAGGGTGGAAAATGTAAATTTTCTGTTGAATGAAGAGGTAGGTCAGGAAAAATCCGATTCGGACTTAGAAATACCGTATCCTGTCGCGAACCCGACTCTTTTCGATTTCGACAAAATCGTTAAAGAGAACGACTTAGGAAATAGGTGTACGCCCGACCAAATAAATCAGCTGGGAAAACTACTAGGATCCCACGCTAAAATATTTTCTAATGAACCCGGTCGCACTAACTTCATCGAGCATGACATCCAGCTGATAAGCGATAAACCTGTTCGATCAAAGCCATACAGAACTTCTCCCCGACAAAACGAAATATTAAAAACCGAAATAAAGCGCATGCTAGATCTCAATATCATAGAGATAGGTGAATCAGACTATACGTCTCCTATGATTTTGGTAGAAACTCCGGGTCGAGACCCCCGACCATGTATTGATTACCGGAAACTGAATTCAATGATCAGGGTAGAATATTTTCCGCTACCAAATATAGAGGAAAGGGTTGAAAAGGTCAGTGCCGCGAAGTACATCACGGTCATAGATTTGACAAAAGGTTACTGGCAGATACCCCTGAGTCCCCGGGCGCAGAGACTCGCTGCGTTCGTGACAACTTTTGGGACGTATCGACCCTTGGTAATGCCATTTGGGTTAGTAAATGCCCCGTATAGTTTCTCGATGTTTATGTCTCGACTCTTACAAGGTTGCGAAGAGTTCGGGGTTCCCTATCTAGACGATGTGGCTATTTTCTCGGAAAGCTGGGAAGAGCATTTGAACCATATTGATATTGTGTTAAAAAAGATCGCGCAAGCTAAACTAACGATAAAACCTGCCAAATGCCAATTCGCACAGAACCAAGTGAAGTACTTAGGGCATATTGTAGGAGGGGGAAGCAGAACACCTGCTCAAGCAAAGGTCGAAGCGGTGTTAAATTTTCCTCCCCCGAAAACGAAGACGCAGGTGCGCCAATTCTTAGGACTTAGCGGGTACTATTCCCGGTATATAATGGGATACGCGCTTATAGCGGAACCATTGACACGCTCTTTAAAGGGTCGAAACCGGAAGGAAAGTATTGAGTGGACAGAGGAGTGTGAAAGCGCCTTCAAAGAACTAAAAACAAAACTAACGGAGAAACCAGTACTATACGCTCCCGATTTCTCTAAGGAATTCGTGATACAAACCGACGCGTCCGACAAAGGAATAGCGGTAATATTGGCACAAAAGGGACCAAATAATGCGGAACATCCCGTTTTGTTTTTAAGCAGGAAGTTCACTGAGAGTGAGCAGAAATATTGTGCGACCGAAAAAGAATGCGCCGCAATTATCTTTGCCTTAAAAAAGTTGCGACATTATTTAGATGGACAGCCATTTACGATCGAAACCGATCACAACCCACTGGTTTTCCTGAAGAATAATGCCGGAAATAACCATAGGCTTATGAGGTGGTCTCTAGCTATGCAACCATTTAATTATAAGATTGTTCATAGGCCAGGGTCACAAAATAAACACGCAGACTGTCTCAGTAGAGCAGACTGATTTAAAAATAAATTGAATTGAAACATTTTTCATTTTTTTTCGTATTGTAATTGGAATTAATTGTATTGTTTTTAAATTAAGAAATTGTGATAAGATAAAGTTTTCTTTTTAGTTGAACCTCTAAACCTAAGATAGTGTTGTAAATATGAATGTTTTTTTTGTGTTTCTGTAAATATAAATGACATTTAATGTTTTAATTGAGGTATTGTGTTAGTGTAAAATTTTTTTTATTGTAAATTAAGTGTAACATGAATAGTAAACTTAACCTAGAAGTTGATGCATAAATTAAAATTGTTAGGAATGCCTCTGGAGATGGAATACAAGTAAGATACCTGTACCTAACCCTTGATTTTCAGATTTTGCAGAACCGCAAAATCTCTTCAAAGGGGGGAGGGGCTGTGGCAATTTCCCCCCCTCGAGGCGAGTAGGAACACCATTAAAATCGCCGCTAGCCGTGAACCGATGCTAAAGAATGGCCGACCCCGCGAGTGGAAGAGGACCACAATGGGCACCTCTTCGGGACGCATTCCTGGGATGAAAAGAGGAGACAGTCTGGCGCCATATTTTGACAGTGGCCGACAATGACAGTTTACGACCTGAAACGAGATCGCTAATGAGTGAGCGAGCGATGAAGATGTAATAACCGGCATCGTTTTTTGCGCACGGCTAGACGCTCAGCCTATCCGGAGCGAGCTATAGAGAGGAGGCTAGAAAGAATTCCGCCAGGGATCAAGTTTTTAAAATAAGCCGACGAGGGCTTGAAGACCAGTTTTTGTGCGGAGAGTTTTTCCTTAGAGAGTTTAGGAGTGATACCTGATCTCCTAGCTCCACGCACTTTTAAGTGACTTGTTTTTTGTGAGGCTCTGCCCTCTACGTGAGAAGACCCTTTTTCACCGAGAAAGGTCGGGGAAACCGATCGGAACTTGATCTCCCCAATTGTGTTATTTCAGAGAAGCTGCTAGCTTCCAGTGGACGAGTGCGGGCCCTTTTTCTGTGACCTGACCAGCAGTTCATCGCCTCGTTTTAGCGACAGTGTGCTCCATCCTTGAGAGACAGATGACGATTCCTACTCCAACTTCTACGGACTGCTTTGTATATATATTATTCGAGATCGCGGCCTAACCGTGTTTGTTAAATAAAACTGAAATCCTCATTATCTTAAAAGTCTCTATTTTAGTAAGCTGTCTACCTTACACGTAACCTGTGACGCTACCTAAGTGTCTGCTTTTGACACAAATCGCAGGAATACGTTACAACATGCATGCAAAGCAGTAATCTGATTTTTGACTATTTGTCATTCAAGCAACAGTTTCTTAGTGTTTTTCCAAAGACCTTTAATCAAAGTGAAATTGAAGCAGAAATTTATTCGCTAAGGCAACGTGAAGGTCAGTCTGCATTAGATTTTGCTATGGAAAAGATTTCCAAGTGTGAGGAATATTTAGAAGGGGTGACGGAAGCGATAATCTTAAAAATAGTTATCCAACGTTTGAAGCCAAGTGTTCAAGATTTTTTAGATAATCAAACAATTACAAGCAAGGTTACCCTCCTTCAAGCTTTAGCTAAATATGACAATAGGCATTTCTTCGCTACCCCTCACCGTCATTCAGGTACGAGAAGTTTTATACACCCGCGCCAAAATTTTTCGCGAGTTTCAAACCAGCAGCGTAAGCAGTACCGCAGGCAAAATAATAGAAGCGCACGGCGTTATAATGAAATTAGTGCACTTAAAGAAAATAATATGCAAGCACCTTACTTGCACTGGCAAGTTGATTCACATGATATGGTTCAACCTGTTGAAACTGTGTGGTCAAATGTATTATTTTGTCTGAGAAGTAATCATTATTTTGAGAATAGTGAAAGTCAGGGTATTTTTGTGGCTTATAAAGAAAGTGAGTCTAGCTGGAATGATGAGGTAATTCCAGTACAAATTTCTGAAAATAGTGCCGATACTAATGCTAGTGGTTTAGAAAATAAATCATCTGACACTTCTATTAATGCTATACCTGATATTATTGATGCTATACCTGATATTTTAGATGATATTCACACATCTGTTAATGAAGGAAATTTAGTAGATGACGAAGTATGCGTTACGGAAGTTAGTGAATACTTATTAGTTGACGACAATAAAAATTCTTTAAACGATAGTAGGAACTCGCTAGGTAATGATGATATTATTTCAAGTTTCCATCCGAATGAGGATGCTGTAGGCCAGGTTGATAATATGGTTTTAAATAAAGTACATGAAAACCATACTGAGAGTCAGGATGAAAAGTTGACACAGAGTTATACTGTAAGTAGTTTAGCTGATGCTTCGGAAGTTATAGACGCAGGTTGCATTAAAACGCACCAGTACGAAAAGCTTAATCTTCCTAAAACTGAAGCAGTGTTAAAGAATTTAAATGATAACGATTCTGATATCGCAAGTTTCAAAGAGACTTTTTCGTCAAAAGAGGATAAAACTAAAGTTAAGGGGGATAAAAAACGTGGCACACATAAGGTACACAAGGTTATGAAAAGGATAGATGACAATTTTAAAGCTCCTTTGCATAAGTACAGGAAACGCAAGATATCAGCCGCCCAGCAAGGTTGGCCTCCTCCCAAGAGACCTCTTGTCCATCGTCAAGCCGGACCAGCGCCTCAGGACCAACGACCTGCTGCACGAAGGATGCCCACACGGTCAACGAATACCTTTACTAGGACTGAGACCATCAAGAGAGGTTCCACGAAATGGACAGACTGGTGCAAGGAAGTTGCTGCATTCATGAGGAACAAGTCTTGTATCAACTTTCTTATTCTAACTCCCACCCTTTAATAAAACCGAACCAAATTGGTTTGAAATTCCCCATTATATATATTTATAATGTTTATAAATTCCCCATTATATAAACATTTTGAGGGGAAGGGGTGAGCCACTGAAAAAAAACGGCATACTGTTGTTTTATAAATTTTTGAAGGGGACATGTAGTGAAAAAAAAATACATACTAACTACAGATAACAAAAAACTAACATACTAACTTCACAAATCATAACACATGTGCATTATGATTGGGGAAGAGCAGATACAAACAGTCAAGAAATGTCATGCTGTGCAATTGTGTTGTCACTTTTAACTAAAATAGTTTTTTTAGGGCGCAGTTGGCCAGCCCAGTATCCGCAACTCTGCAAATCCACTGTTTGATGGTGTCACCTGGACCCTTCGGGGTTAGTTTTGTAAAATGGTAGTGGCGTTTTTCCCCCACACAACGTGTGGAAGGTTTTTTGGCTTTGCCACCCATTATGTAAAAAGTCAGACCAGCACGCGTTTTCAATTAGTTAACTGAAGCCGTTCAGACCTCAGTTACCTAATTTTTTTTTCGAGGGAGGCCAGTGTAAGGTATACACAAGATTCGATTCACAAGAATCGAACTTTTGAGTGAATTAAAGAAGCTGCTTTAGATATGCTAATTTCGGCATACGCGCTTAGTATAAATACCACGCAGCGTCATTAATGAGGAGGGGGAGGTTGTTAAGGTTGAAAAGGTGTTATCCTGCGCTAGTGCTTAGCGGGCCAGAAGTTTACATGGCAGTACTGCTGGTTTGACTTACTGTTCGTGAGTATAAAAATATATTGTTCTTGAAAGCTGTGTTTATACATTCCGTACAAGTAGTACGCATGCTTATTGCTGTAAAAGCCAATTATATGTGCAACGAATTCAATAAACATTGTTTCATGTATAAACTGTGTTTGCTTCAAATTCAAATAGAGTACCACTTCAAATTATATACACCCAAGTCTGGGTAGAAGTGAGCATAGAAACTCTATAACTATATGTGTGTGTATTAAAGTTAATGAAAAAGTATTGCATTTTCGTCATTGTTTTAAGGGCTTCCAGCGAAGAAAAAAGTAATTTGGATTCATCGTCGTGAGTCCCTCCGAATGATGGTCGAAATTCTAGAGCGGTGGTTCGAGTCCCACTGTTGAAATGGGTGTTTAAAGCATTTAAACTGTAAGTATCTGTCTAATGAGACCTGGTGGAAGCAAAAGTTGATCATAGCATTCTCACCAACCAGCTCTACAATTTTATCTCAAACGGACGAATATCTGAAATTCGTGACGGATGATCATAATATTGCTTGATAGTATAATGGCCAGCTCACTGGCCTGGAAAACAGAAAATGACGGGTTTGACTACTACTACGTCACTCTGCTTATTCAATGGTTGAAGAAAAAAGTATGACAGTAAATGTTCAGCTGATTCGATGTCTTAACTTTGAAATTCCCCTTTTTTGACTAAATTTTCCTTTTCAGACTAGTTACACATGTAAAAAGATCTGATTCGCTCACCAACGCATTTCGTTGTGGATATACCGGGTGGTCATAAAGAAACTTTGCCGATATATGGACCTCTAGCGGCCATTCGTTTCAACTTATCGAGATGAGATTTCACATATAGTTATTCAGAGGTATGAGCTCGGAATTCTGAGAACGGCAACACAGTGACGCTCACGGATACGGTTATAGGTATAGAAACTCGAAATTTTCAAATGGCAACACCCACTTTTTCCCGTCGCAAAATGCTCAACGCATGCGAAAACCCTAAAAAGAGTTAGAACGGTACGTGTATCACTAAAAACGGACGCGTTATGCCCGCACAAAAAACAGCTTAGCGAACGGCCAACAAAGACACGATCGGGGCGCACGGAGGAAATTTGCATATGACAGAGGCTAGAAACCAATCACAGAACGCCGTTCGCCAGATATTCAGCGTAGAAAACCGATAAAAAGCTCTGTGATCGTGTTTTTGTTAGCTATTCGCAGAGCTGTTTTTTTTTGTGCGTGCATAACGCGTCCGTATTTTGTGATACACGTACCGTTCCAACGCTTTTTAGGGTTTTCGCATGCGCTGAGCACTTTCCGACGGGAAAATGTGGGCGTTGCCATTTGAAAATTTCGAGTTTCTATACATATAACCGTAACCGTGAGCGTCACTGTGTTGCCGTTCTCCCCGAGCTTACACATCTGAATAACTATATCTGAAATCTCATCTCGATAGGTTGAACGGAACGGTCGCTAGAGGTCCATATATCGTTTTTGTAGGCCGTTCGCAGAGCTGGTTTTTGTGCGTGCAAAACGCGTCCGTTTTTTGTTATACACGTACCGTTCCAACTCTCTTTAAGGTTTTCGCATGCGCTGAGCATTTTGCAATGGGAAAAAATGGTTGTTGCCATTTGAAAATTTCGAGTTTCTGTACCTACAACCGTAACCGTGAGCGCCACTTGGTTGCCGTTCACAGAATCCCAAGTTCATACCTCTGAATAACTATATCTGAAATCTCAACTTGATCGGTTGAAAGGAACAGCCGCTAGAGGTCCATATATCGACAAAGTTTCTTTATGACCACCCGGTATATATATCTGGTAAAAATTTTTATAGTATAGATAATACTTCATTTAGTATATTTTTATCATGCAAGAAAGAGTACGCGAATTCAAGTGAAATGAACCAATCTTTTTAAACCCATTTTACAGACTAAACTTTTGGGGAAAAATAACAGTTAAGAGAGATTATATTACCATAGTAATGCGATACTTTCTATATTAGGGATAAAAAAATACAGAAAGGATCTCCGCGCGGTACAATTACGCGTGTATGCAAAACGCCAGGGGATGACAAAACATTCTAAGAAAGAATTGCATTTCGTATCAGCAATTTCTTTTGAGATTTCTATTTTTAAAGTTTCCTACAAGTAAAGAGAAAATTTGCAAAGGTAAACGTCCTTTTAACAATTAAGTAATTGCAGATTTCCCAAAGCAACCAAGTCCCAAAAAAGCTGCAAAAAATTTTAGCTTCCAAGGAAAGATGGAAAATTTAGAATGCTGTTTCTTTTTCTAAGCGAACAATTTTAATTGATAAGCGTTAGCATCATTATTAAAATAAAAAAAATTATGATTTTAACTAGGGGATTACTTCAATCACCCACACACACAATTTATATATAGTATATACACACAATCATGTATAAGCGTTAAGAATTTAGATAGATAGGATCCATATTTACTTGGAAAAACTTACCAACACGACATATTTACAGCAATAACTGAACTAGTGTAGCAGGAACTATAACATGTTTGGCGAAATAAAGAATGCACTCCTTAATTTTTAGGGTTTTGTGCGAATTTCGAAGAAAAAAAATACTTGATAGTTTTACATTACAACTTATTAAATTTTTATAAACTAGGTTTTAATATATTCGAAGCGTTAAAATTTTAATCTCTTTTAGAGCTTTGAATATCTTCCACTACCGAGATGTGCCCTGAAAGTTTACTAGCAAAAGGTAATTTACAAAATTACACAAAATACATACTAAGAATTTTATTCTAACTTTAAAATTAGCAAGGGAGGAACTTGAAAATTTCAAAGTACCGCGGATAAAAAACAAACCAAAGTGAAGAAGCTGAAAATTTCCAATTGCTAAATTCAAATGTTTACTAGGGCAATCGTAAAATTCTCTTTGAAGCTGTAAAATGCTTTTATCTCCTGTATTCTCAAAGGGCTGGTCACGCCTCTCCCCTTTTTTTTAAAGTGGGTAACTTATTCTATTTCTATGACTAAGTGCTGTATTTTTTCTTCGCTTCTTTGTGAATATCTAATATTTGTTCGCGTGTTTGCAGTGGAGGTGAAATGTGTTGTAAAAGTTCTGTGGGTCATAAAGCATGTGGTCGGGATTTATCATGAAGCGATTTTCTTCTTTTGTTTCAATATGCATAGCAATTCACCTTTTCTGTTTTTCAAGAAAAAGGGGGTATAGCACGCATTTGAATTAAAAGCGTAGGTGCAGCACTCGTACAGACTTAAAGTTGTATAGCAAAAATTCATTGCAAAGCATTGCTTTAAAAGTTATTGCTTTAAAAGGCAAAGAGATAAACACTCGTCTGTAATTTTTTACGTATAGTTTGAAAGTAATTTATTATCTACCATTCCTCGATAATGGAGATCGAATATTATCCATAATCTGTGTGGGAAATTTAGCACTGTATAAATACCTTTTCCCATGCACTATTTTTTTTCAAAAGAAATATTAGGCATTCGAAACAAGTATTAATGCGAGATCTATATTGCATTCTGAAATATCTGTATCGTGTAGAGCAGGGGTGGGCAGACTTTTCCAAGGTACGGGCTACTTCTAATTTTTTCAAGGTGTTGCGGTCCACCCAATGACGTAGGTGACGTGAATGACGTGATGGTGATGACCCAATGACGTGAAAAATGGTCTACAATATTTATTATAACTTAATAATAAATACGGAATATGTACTTACCTACAAAACTTCAAGAAAAAAACTTACTCTTTTAAAACCGCGTTTAAAGCAAATCGCGTCGGTGTTCCATACATATGTTTCTTTTAGTATGCGCGTCTTAGGTCTTAGTAAAGGCTTTCACCCCAAAATGTCTTGGTGGTCCACCGGTCGATCGCAATCGACTTAATGCCGACCCTTGGTGTAGCGAATGCTTAATGAGAATGAAAAGTCGAACATTTAACAGCCTTTGAGTAATGTTTCTGGCTTCTTGTTGGTGGACCTTGATTATAATTATTTGTAATATTGACGAATGTGTGTGTGTGTGTGTATGTATGTACTAGTATGAATGTGTAATGTGTGTGTCTATGTGTTTATGTATGTTTGTGTGTGTGTGTGTGTGTGTGTGTATGTACTAGTATGAATGTGTAATGTGTGTGTCTATGTGTTTATGTATGTGTGTGTATGTATATGCATGTATGTGCGTATGTGTATTTATGTGTATATGCATGTATATATATATATATATATATATATATATATATATATATATATATATATATACAGAGGCTGTTCACACATATTTTAGCCGATGTATATTGTATTCACAAAACTAAATTACATAAAATTCTTGTGTTTTAAATGTTCTATTTGACATCCCTTATTCTGAACTATCTTTCGACACCGCAATTTCCAGGATAATAATGCCTTTTGAAGTGTCAGAAGAGGTATTCTATCCCATTCCTCCTGAACAGCTTTCCAGAGTCCTGCAAGGGTTTTGGGACGACGTTTGGATAATGCAGATTTTAAAAATCCGAAAGCACAAAAATCCATAGGTGATACATCGGGAGATTTAGTAGGGATATCAGTGAAGGGTATGGCCTTGATACCAGTTTTTTGTTCCATTTCTTTTAGGAAATTTACAGTGGATTTTGATGTGTGACTGCTAGCTTTGTCCTGATGGAGTCTCACAGATTGATGGCACTGTGGGTAAAGCGATGGTATTTCATTCAGAAAAATTGGCGATAAAATATGTTCCTGATAGTATTTGGAGTTAATCTTGACATTTTTTTCCTCTCTCTTTATTTTTAACTTGCCATTTTAAGAAAAACCAGCAACAATCATGAATCCCTTAGAAAAACTTTCTTTCGATTCTTTGAACCATGTACTTAAATTTTTTTCTCCCCTTTTATGATAATAAATGGCTCTTTTTTTGTTGCAATCATTTAAATACACCCATGATTCATCTATTGTGACAATTGTTTTCCATTTTTCTTTGGATAAGTGTTTCTCATATAGAATTCTGCAGCGTGTCCTGCGTTCAGCGATATGATTTGGAAGAAGACGATGCACATTGCGTTTTTTCGCTTTCTTAAGATTTAAATCAACGTTTATAATTTTGTTTACAGTGGACACCGAGCATTTTAATGATTTTGCAACTGTCCTTTGACTAGGGGGATTTTCTTTTAACATTAAACAACGTATCTTTACAATAGTCGAAGATGTCCGTTTTTTCCTTGGATATTTGTTTGGAATTTTTGTCCCACTTGAGGCTCCAATTTGACGTTTTTTTCCTTTCTGGTTGACGATATTACCTATCGACGCTTTAGATATCACAAAACCATGACTCTCACATCGTTTTTGGATAACGGAGTATGCATATTTCTCTTCGGAAAGAGCATAAATGTAGCCTTCGAACCACTGCTTTGTTAAAAACGCCATTTTGAATAAAAACAAAACTTTCAAGCCGCAGAAGATAATTTTGACTTTTAAAAACATAGTACAATTGCAATTGATTCTTTTGCAGCAAACGTTTTTTTATTACCGCTTACCAAAATCGTCTAAAAAATGTGCGAACAGCCTCTGTATATATATATATATATATATATATATATATATATATATATATATATATATATATATATATATATATATATATATACATATATATATATATATGTGTGTGTGCTTGTATGTATACGTATATGCTGTATACATGTGTACATGTGTGTGTAGGCATGTATGAGTATACATGTGTCTGTATAGGCAGAGCCGGTCCCATATTTTTGGAGGCGAGGCGACCGCCTCAGGTGCCGCATTGAAATAGGCGCCAAAATGAAACACTGTAAAAAGCACTAAATTTTTAACACTAGAAAGACGAGAATTTTTTTCTTACTAAAAAGACTGAACGCCGTCATTTTGACGGTTACAAATGAAATCCAGAATTTAAAATATTTTAATGTGTTATTTTAAATAGTTAAATACTTTAAATTTTGAACTATTTCATACCAATACATAATAAATTAATATATATTTAGATATATTTTTATGCAAGTATGCCGATCTGACAACCTGGTGGGGTTTATACGTAAAAATATATGCATGGTTTGTGCAGTCCTTATTTTTCAACACTAATATTTCCGAAGAGCCAATATTTCTGTAATTTGCAGAAGGGGGAAGACACGAAAAGTAACTGACATTTTTCTGGTATTATTTTAAAGATGTCTGCCTGTTTTCTCTATTGCCGTCTTTCAGTTTTAGTAGGTATAAAACACATTTTCTCCCCCTGTTTAGTATCGAATATAATTTTGTAAATGTGTGCGCATATTTCGGGTAAAATTAGAAAAAGTCATAAAATTTCAGAAGCTTGAGGTCATAAATACAGACATAGCGCTCAATAGTATATTCGAAACCGTCAAAATGACGGCAGCCGTCTTTCTAGTGTTAACGCATAGCCAAAAAAACATTAATAGTTTTATCTAATATATGATGAATTCATAAAATATACAAATGTAAGCGAATTTTTAGACTGTTTCTTTTATAAACTTTTGAATTTGAGAATTTCATTTTGAATGCATATTTCGAAACGTTGTTGTGGCTCTTCTCATTCTACCTGTAACTGTAGGCGCAGCTCAGCGCAGTTTTTCTAAACTGACGATTTTAAAGAATTATCTATGATAAATCAAGAGAGATTGAATGATTTAGCAACAATTTCTACAGAAAGAACGGTATGTAAAACAATAAATTATAGAGATGCAATTCAACAATTTACTGCAAAATAGGCTCAAAGAATGAATATAATTTATTACATATCAAATTATATTCAAATTTATTTAATATTTCTACTTTTTAAAAGTTTTGAAATTTTTAAAATTTTATGTTTTAAAAAAAATAATATATATTTTTTGAAAAATGTCCGTTATTCTATTAAGCAGGCTATTTCTAGTAGAGATACATACATTACTTAAGAGTCGAAAAATTTAAAAAGGCGCAGTTTTAAAAATTTGTTACAGGTGCCACATTTGATCGGCCCGGCTCTGTGTACAGGCATGAATGTGTCTATGGGTGTGAATATATATGTATGTGTCTATATGTATGTGTCTATTGTGTATATATATACAGAAACCACCACTTATAGTGATCAGTGGTTATAAGAATCAACCGTTTATAAGAATCAATACCGCGCAAACAAAAACAAATGTATTATTTCCATGTTAAATTTTTCGCTTTAAAGAATCAATCCACCGGTTTTTAGAATCAGTTTACACTCTTCGCTTTCCTTTCATTTTTCCAAAAAAGCCACTTAAACCCTCAAAAAGCACGAAGTTCTATATTTCTTTTTTTTTTTTTTTAAGGAAGATTGATAAGATGGGATGGAATATAGTCGTAAAATTAATCCCTTTCTTTATTAGGCATGACATAATAGTTTCCCCTTAAACGCTTTAGCACAACACTGTCCTATTAGCTTGACCCAGAGGCATCTTTACCCGTCCGGGTCCGATTTCACTTTTCTCCACTGACAAACAAAAAACTCTTCGGCGAAGTGTCCACTATCACTTAGGCAAATGTGACATTAGTAGTATTCAGCACGCTATCAAACCGTGAAACGTAAGCTAGAAGGTGAATCTTCGTCTGAGACTATTAGTATTGAAAGAGGTATAAACAGCCTCCTGAAAACTTCATTCAAACTACCATAGCAAACTTTTTCTTGCTCCCTTCCTGTAGCTGAAATATTAAAACTGTTAAACAGATATGTGGTAACAAATATTGGATTTTTTTCTTCTCTTATTATAATCATGTGTATCTACTTATAGGTCTAGAAATTAAGTTGTATTTTTTAAATTATAAATTATTTTTTAAATTATAAAAAATAATTTTAATAAAAGACAATTAACGTAAATTAAAGAGTATTTTATGGTAAATTATCTAATATATGTATATATAGGTGTGTGTGTGCCTGTCCAAAAACCTAAATTTCGGCTATAAGAATCAACCGCTTATAAGAATCAAAAACAGTAATAACAAACGTGATTCTTATAAGCGGAAATCACTGTATATATATATATATGTGTGTGTGTGTGTGTGTGTGTGTGTGTATGTATGTATATATAATATGTATGTATATATATGTATATATATATATGTGTGTGTGTGTGTGCGTGTACGTATATTTATAAGTATATAAATAAATTTTTCTGTAAAATGTTGATATAGTGGGTTCAATCGGACATTTTTTTATGAAGGTAGGAATATAGCGAATATTTAAAAAAAACTGAGTGCTTATTGCCATTTCCACGTTACATTCCTTCCGTTTGTTGCGATAAACAGAAAACGTTTTATTGCGCGGGTTTCTTTTTTACATTTTTGCGAATCTTGCCGTACGAAGGTAAAATGCCATCATAATAAAAAAAAAATAACCTTCCTGACGCATTTGGTTTTTCAAGAGCTTAAAAAGACGAAGTCATCATTTCATGTTCCGGATGCTGGTTCTTATCTATTTATGCTTACGCAGACGAAGCAGAAAATATGTCAGACGCACAGGAATTAAACAAACAAACAGCGTTCGGTGAATTGTTTTAAAGTACATGAATGCTTTGTGTGGTCTGGGGTATCACCAATTTTCGATACAAGCTGGAAGTGTCGTGAAGTATATTCGAAACGACCAGTATAATCTTTTCAATTAAATTTATATATCGAATAACAATACAATGATGTTTTTCGAGTAGGCTCCAGTAAATAAAATATGTGAAAAATGGAATTCGATAGTAACATGCATGCAAGTTTATTTTTCAGTGCACTGAAAAATGAACTTTTGGAATTATACTTTTGAAAATGTACTTTTGAAATTAATTGTTATACCTTCATCAAAAGTTAATGTAGATAATTTATTATTTTTCATGTGTATTTCGGTCAAACAGAACCAATTTTTTTTTAAATCGAAATATATTTTTGGTATGCTTCGAACACAAATAATGTTAACATTGCAGTACGACGCGATTCTGAAACGAGCCGGATAAATCAGTCAGTCATTTTTGTCGTAAACAAATAATAATGCCACATGAACAATCCTTATGATAGCGAGTAGCTCAAAATTAATTTTCTTGATAGAGGCTAAATCTTCAAATTATCGTGAAAAAAGTGAGTGTGTAATGGGTGACTCACTTTGGACAATAAATCGAATGCCGAGTGACACATTAAAAAGGATAAAAAATTAAGAAATTAGGGCAATTACTTAGCCACAAACAATTTCATGTCACATTTAGAGATCGTCGTGACTTCACGAGGTATCGAAAAAGGCACAAATGTGTTGGCCCTTAGAGAAAAATAAGTTAATTAAATATGTATGTATGTATGTGTATGTATTTAAGTATGTGTGTGTGTACGTGAGTGCGTATGTATGTATGTATGTATATGTATGAATGTATGTATATGTATGAATGTATGTATATGTACAGTGGCTCCCAAAAGTGTTCGTCCACTTACGATTTTCAATGAAATAAGGGTCTATCCATTAATTAAAATGAATATTTCAGAATGGGTATTTAATAATAACATCTATAATCTATTCTTAACAAAACTACATGAAATATTTTGAAAACATGGTAAAACTTTATTTTTAAGGAACCAGTAATGAAAAAGTAACAAAAAATTTATCTCACAAAAGTCATCGTACACTGAAATATTTTCGGATAAATTCATAATAAAAATTATCATTTGGCGTTTTATTT
This sequence comes from Dolomedes plantarius, assembly GCA_907164885.2. Taxonomy (NCBI): domain Eukaryota; kingdom Metazoa; phylum Arthropoda; class Arachnida; order Araneae; family Dolomedidae; genus Dolomedes; species Dolomedes plantarius. The sequence continues at coordinate 218,347,436 of OU015491.1, forward strand.
TTATTTTTGAATTGTGGTGGCATTTAAAATATCGTTTAACTTTAATTTTTGCTTGCCTACTCTGTAATATTCTATTTATTATTTAAAAATGGCTCATAGTTGTAAAGAAACAAAACTGATTATTTTTCATCATACTAGTGGTAAATCTGTTCGGAATATTGCTAAATTACTTAATTTATCCCACTCTATTGTGCAGTATGTGATAAAACGCTTTAAAGAAGAAATTCGGACCGAAAACAAGGTAAGAGAAGGTCGTCCGGCAAAGTTAACAAAACGTGATCAAAGATTTATAATTAGAAAATTTGTGAAAAATCCACGTTTGAGTGTTGTAAAAGTTTCTGCAGAATTTAATGAAAATTGTCTACTTCAATTTCACCTGAAACTGCTCGACGAGTTCTCAGAGCAGCTGGATTACATGGGCGTTCTGCCCATAGAAAATTTTTTGTTAGTGAGAAAAATAGAAAGCTTAGGCTTTCCTTCGCACTGTCAATGATAAATAAGCCCCAAAAGTATTGGAATAATGTCTTATTTGCGGATGAAAGCAAGTTTAAAATTTTTGGTTCCGATGGGCGTATCATTGTATGGAGAAGAAAAATGAGGAACTTAATCCCAAGAACTTAGTAGGAACAGTTAAGCATGACGGTGGAGGTGTCTTTGTGTGGGGGTGCATGTCAGCAACAGGATTAGGTAATTTGGGATTTATTGATGGCATTATGAATCATGCTGTTTATATAAATATTTTACGAGACAATTTAAAATTATCAGCCCAAAATTTGGGTATTGGAAACAACTTTATTTTTTTATCAAGATAACGATCCTAAAAACACGGCTCTCAAGGTTCGCCTATGGTGTCTCTACAATTGTCCACAAGTTTTGAAAACACCACCTCAATCGCCAGATTTAAACCCAATAGAACATATTTGGAGAGAACTGGAGGTTCGAGTACGAAAACACGACATTCACACGAAAAGCAAACTAAAAACAATTATGATGGAAGAATGGATGAACATTGATGCAGAAATTACAAAAGAACTTGTACAATCTATTCCCAGATGTTTCAAAGCTGTTGTGGATGCTAAAGGATATCCTACTAAATATTAATTTAACGAAAAATTAGAATATTTACTAATATGTAGCGATTTTTTACAAGTGTACGATGACTTTTGTGAGTTAAAGTTTTTGTTACTTTTTGATTATTGGTTTCTTAAAAATAAAGTTTTACATGCTTTCAAAATATTTCATGTAGTTTTGTTAAGAATAGATTATAGATCTTATTATTAAATATCCATTCTGAAATATTCAATGTAATTAATGGATAGACCCCATTTCATTGAAAATCATAAGTGTACGAACACTTTTGGCAGCCACTGTATGTATGTATGTGTGTGTGCGTGCGTGCGTGCGTATGTATGTATGTTTGCATGCATGCATATATATATTTATACACCTTGTCAAACTGAATACCGATTGCTATAAGATATAATGTTTTGAGAGATTCAACTTTCTCAGATTATACCTACATTTTAGTTGCACGCTTATGGGAATCTACGAGACGTAAAATAATTTTTAAACAAATTAATATCAGAGAATTAATTTCCCTGAAAAATAAAGTATCGAAAGAGGTTGCTCTCACGGAAACGTCCTATTTTATATTTGTTCGATGATGTGAGGCCACGTAGTGTAAAACAATTTTATACAAATAAATACTTGATTGTTTTAAATGCACGACTACAAGTTCCATTACTTACAGGTACTTGGAACTTTCTGTACAACCGTTTGGAATATAACACATTTTTTAATATCATGGAAAGTGTGCATTTGGGTGGAACGCATGAACGATCAGTAAAATTTTAGAGCACATTAATGACATTTGGGAAATAAATCACATGTTTACGCTTATATATATCGAGAACACTTTGTGGCATAAGGTATATAGTTATTTTAAATAAACCGATTTTTTTCCACATAACTTATCCTAAAATTTGGGAATATTTCAAAAATATTTCTTTTTCTTTTCGGAAAAATATAAGTAAAGTGCGTATTTTCTGTTTCCCTATTAGAGTTGTTTTTTTTGTGTTGGAAATTCCCCTAAACCATATTAAATATGTGTGTTTTATTTTGGTTTTATATAAAAATTATATCCCGACCGAATCTCCCCTATGATAAATGCGAATACCTCAATAGTAAAGCAGGTTTGATAAAATTCGTGCTTGATTCCTCCAGAGACACACGCACGACGGAGACTTGAAATCTATGAGAAATAAAATGTTTTTTGAGAGCTATCGTAAAAACTGAACATATATTTTTGAAACATTCATTTCTTTCAAATATGACAGAAGTATGAACGGTGCTCCGCAAGATGCACAGATGTTCTTCGAAACAGAATGGATATCGTTAAGATTTTTTTCTCGTCATTACTAGTCTGCCAGTATTTAAAAATAGTTGAGCATTTTAGTTGCGCGGCAGTATTAACTATACTTTAACTCTGTATGCGCTTGAGAATTTTATTTCAGTCTCACTTTTCAGAGACTTTTTTTCCCGTCTCTTTCTTTCAGCTGGAAAAAGAAAAAAACCGTTTTTATTCTATTCTCCAGTTTGGCATGCTAAAGTGTCAAAATTGTACTACCTTAGACACTTTTAAACACACTCAAGTACTTTTAGACACTAAAATAAGAATGGAACAATCATTCGAGAACACTTCTCAAGTTGAAAGTACTCGTATGTGACGGAAAATTTACGTCTCAAACGTTTTAGAGAGTTGAGGCTACCCGCCCTGCTGAATTCACTCAGCTCAGCTCAGCTCAGTGTTCAAGTACAGTGAACATTTCCCCGGTGATTATGGACTTGATTTGAAAGATTTATTTTTTAAATTGTACTCGGTAATAGAGAAATAAATAGTTTTACTCGGGTATCTTTTTCATTTCAGAAATGTCATCCGCCAAAGGAAATTATTTTCTCACGAAACACAGTATACTACGTTTTCCCCCCAAACAATTCAAATTTAAATATTTCTTCTGCGTTTCCTTTAAAGAAGCCGTATTCAACCTTTTAGCGTAGGATTACGTTCCTCCATAACGGTCCTCCGGAAAGGGAAATTTCAGACGCTAAAACTGTCCGTCCGTTCATCCTCGCGAGTTGTAATTTTGGCAGCACGCCAAACCCAGTCTATCGTTTGAACAAGCAGAAAAGTACCAAGATGCGTCAAAGTTTTGACATATATATATATATATATATATATATAGTATATATACGAACATATACTGGTGGTTATCAAAATAATGGAAACACTAAGAAACATCATGAAAACCTTTATTAATTCGGCGCAGGATAACCTTTTTCATTTAATACCACCTGATTCATCTTGGAATTGGATTATACAAGTTATGAATAGTGGTTAAAATATATATTATACGATTCTGCAGGGAATAATCATGAAAGTTCCTGTAGAGATGCTGTGGTGGATATGGATACCTGGCTCAATCCGCTTATACAGATCACAGTGGTTGTGATAACAGTGGATGATATATAGCAGGGGTGGCCAATCGGTCGATCTTCGACATGATTTTAGTCGATCGTGAGCCATAATTTCATAAATATATGGACTATGTTAGTGCATATAAGCTGCTCATTTTCCACAGAAAATGAGAACTATTCGATCGCCAACTAAAGAAGGTTGGTCGGCCCTGATATATAGTCAGGGGGATTGATTGTACAGGGCAAGATAAGATATTTGACTTCTTTTCATGCTTTTCAAACCAATACTTGATAGATTTAGCTGTATATATAGGGGGTTTATCATCCTGGAGAACGCCATCTCCTGCAAGAAACAATGTTTGCTCAATAGAATGGAGTAGTGAGCTAAAATTTCGACATAGTCCTTCCCATTCAATCTCCCTGTTAGAGTTACAATAGGGCTTGAAGAAATCCACGAGATGCCATCCCAAACCCTAACATATATCTACCTCCATGATTGACAGTTGCGATGAGACAGCCAGAATTTTACGCATGTGTAGTGTTCTCCAGACATACGCACGCCCTGTTGCAAGGAACAATGTGAGCAATGATTCATCGGACGAAATACCGTTTTTTGACATACTACTCGACCAGGATTTGAGCTCGTGGCACCATTGTGGACGATATTTAGCATTGGCATCTATTACAAGTGGTTTAGGAATAGCTACTCTTCCGAAAATGTTTGTAAAGTTCCCTTCTACCTCTAATGGTTGATACCGGAACATGCAGATGCAGAATGAGCTCTTCGGTCAATTTGGTTGCATTTGTTTTCTTTCTTCGTGTCATAATCCACTTCAATACCTCGTCCGTCTCTTTCACCCAGCTCTCCCTTTCTTCCATTATTTTGTTTGGCAAAGGATGTTTTTCCGTGCACTCTGTACGCTATCATGACTTTCGATACCATAGCTCAAAAAACACCCATTAGCCTGGAGATTTCAGTAACAGATACTCCAATTTAAACGCGCTCCAACAATTTGCCCTTTTCGCAAGGTCTGCAAGGTTTGACATTTTACGCTGTTCCCCCCAAAAGCCCGATGCCTTTAGCTTCATTACTGCTACCTGACAATAGAATAATACATACACTATATTATCCAAAAAAATACCGGTAACCAGACTTGTTTTTTAAGGAATACTAAGCACATTCATAAACACCAGTAATATTGATAGGTTTTCCATTTTGGGGGTAACCACCTGTATACAGATACATATATACATACAAATGAGGTAAGCAACGATAAGTAATCCTACGTTAATAACCAGCGGTAGTTTCGTTAGAAGAGACTACCTGAATTTTTTTTTCTCTCTCGGGCCACATGTGTATGTTTGGTACGTGACATGGGACGCAACATAAGACATTATACCTCATCATATAATAATATAAAAAGTAAAATTCTAAATTTAATCGTATTCCAACGGTTATTTAAAAATGAGTGATTTTTTATGTTGAGACACACTTTTGACTATTTTAGACAAATCGGGTTTATACTTGCTACGTGCTACTCTCGATACGCCATAAAGGTAAGAATTGGTCTGCCGATTTCTCTATACGTTCTTCGACTATTTCATTTTGGAATGAAAATATTCACAAAGATACGTGGATGCGAACAACGTGAGCAACAGGTGGCCCATTTTTGTACAGTTTTGTGTTTTTCAGGCATTCATTTCCATAAATCTCTCTATTCTAAAAAAAAGTAACTCCCGCTGCCTCTGTCAAAAGCTTGTCACGCTATCTCCTCCGAAACCACTGGGGGTATGAGGTCGAGAGCGATAGCAATGGATGCAGAAAAATGGGGGGACCAAAGTAAGACATGCCTCATCTACGTCAGACTTTAAGTTTTTTTATGTTTTGTGGGAAAATATTGGCTTTTCCATCTTCAGATTACGATAACTCGCCAAAAAATGATCGTAGAATTTTGATCTTTTTACAGTCTAAGACTACAGACATTTCTCTTTCAAACTAGACCTCATTTGTTTAAAAAATTTTAAAACAGACTAATATTTTCATCAAAAAATGAAACACAGTTTTTCAAGAAATATCGTCTCCTATGTGGATGTAATATCGATTCTCCTCGAGTTTTTATCTTACAAAGAAAATATTTACATCATCTGGAAGCTGAAAGCTTTCTTATTCATATAAACCTAATTTAAAGTCTATATCTTAAATTTTCGATTTTTAACTGAATTTTAAAGCTGATAATTCAACAGTGATGAAACACCCTTCGCATTAAGGGTGACAATAGTAAATGGATGGAATCTGTTACATTGCCCGAGAACCACCCCTATGTATCTCGCTATTAGCCATAGCAGAGGAGCGAGCGTAGCGAGCCTAGGGGCGAAGCCCCTAGTATGTCTACAAAAAAAAACCCTGCTTGCCAGCGTTTCGGGCCGTCCATAAGAGCTTGTTGGGCCGCAGTTTGAGTATCCTTGCTTTGTATATAAAGAAAAATATAATTCAGTGGAAAATCTCTTTTCTATTGTGGAGTATAATTACAAAAAAACTAAAAAGAGTCGACAGATATAACTAAGAAAAAGTTGTCAATCACTGGAAATAATTCACTGGAAATATGTTACATAATCACTGGAAATATGTTAACATTTAGTCGTGGTAATCCAATATAGCTAATACCCAACAGCTTTAAGGAAGGGTTTGCAAGGGTAGGAAATATTCCCGGGCTGTGAGATAAACAATGTCAAAACAAGTGATAGCGTCTCTCTAGGAAACGAAAAGTTTTGACGATTTCAGGGAAGTTAAACTTAAGCGGATGAATGGCCAAAAGTAGTCATTAATCTGCATTACTGTAATTATTATGCATATTTGAAATTATTGTGATATGAAAAACAATAACGGAAAATTAACAGAGATAAAATAGTGTTGTGCTGCAGTGTCTAATGTCGTACAAGCCAGACTTTATGGTACGTCCTGGTCAAATAGATCATAAAATTTGAGAGAACTGAAAACCCTAAGTGGACGTGTTGGAATTTTTAAAAGTAAGTTGTTGAAGGGTGCAAGATCTGCTTTGAACAAGGTTTAAGACACAGAGAGACGATTTCAATCCCCTAACCGATTTCCATACAGTTGTACAGTGTACATAATGCAGTCTGACAAATTCTGCCACCGACGGTTTTTAGGGCCTCTCCAGGTTACGGTCCTTTGTGCAAATCAGGCGAGGAGGCCTTTTCGGTTCTCAATTTTCAAAACTTTTGAACTTGGTGTAAATTTCTTGACAGATGAGCTGGTATCTCGAATATACTTCACGAAACTCCAGTCTTGTAAAAAAAATGGTGATACCCCACACCAAACAAGCATACATGTACTAGCTGCTCCAGGTACCATCTTTCGCAAGAACATCGGCGATTTCCCTGCCTACTACACCAACGAGGAATGATCCAACATTGATGAAATACATGTTTTGAAAAGAGATGTTTCGTTTTGCGAATAATATAACTAAGGACAATAAGGTTGTACCCCATGCTCAAATACCGTAAAAGAACCACGGCTGTCGGTTAGTATCTAGATAGTATTAGTAGTATTTGAGGTGGAGATATATTGCAAAACTATTGTCTTCGATGGCCAGACCGGAATGCAAAGCGATAATTTAGGCTTCTTCTTTTAAATATGTTGTTAGAGATAAAATAATAAACTACGTAAATAATTACAAAAAGGGTACGTTTCATATTTTAGGCTGTATTTGAAAATACTTTGACCCTTTCAATATTGTGGGTACCTAGATCTCAAATTCTGGTTCAATACTTCAGCCACAGATGTTCGCTAATCAGACCTGCAGCTTTAAAGGTTCGCCGATTGGACCTAGAACCTCCAAGGCTACTGAAAGTTTCTTCAGCAAAGAAAGAACAAAATCCGCACTAATAAAGTAGGATTTCTAAGAGAGTGAAGAAGTTAAGTTTCATGATGATATCTGAGACCATTTACTAGTAATAATTTACATAATACGACAGGTGCTACTAACATCACGGAATATACAAGCGGCTAGATTCTGCCGTTGGCAAAAATGACTGGCATTATGATTGAACAATAAGTAGGGCCTTGTAAGATGATATTCATGTTTTTTTTCTTACTTTTATGGATATACTATGTTGAATCTTTACCCGAGAAAGGCATTCAGTTTATGCTCAGTTGCTGGATGATATAACAGTAATATAGTCTAATGTTTCCAACTAGAAAACTGACGGAAGAAGAAAATAATTTTCCCTCTGTGCTTTGATGTCATTTTCAAAAGACATTTAGAGAGTCCGTATTTTACGCCAAAGGCAAATCCTAAACGCCCCCCTCGTTTGCCACCTTAAAATGTGCGCAGATGATCTGCACATGTAGTTTCTTAACCGTTCTGCAAGTGCCATATTGAGAAAAGGGGCAAAGATATGTTTGTCAGACGCAAAGAGAGAACAGCTGAAAGAACGAACGAATATAGCATGCCGCCAATATCTGGTAGTTTTATGTACAGAGTTATTCAAACCGTACCGATTATATGAAGAATATGATTTTGTTTCACTGTACGAATAAATATATCCCATGGTGATATTTTCCAAGAATAATAAAAAAATTGAATATGTGACTTACAATATGTATTTTTAGGAACCAAGCCAACAAATGTATATCACTCAAACAAAACATAGAACTGCGAGGCATATAAAAGTCTATTGAAAGTGATAAACATCAATACCGCATATGTAGATACATGCGATCAAAAATTTATATGTGCTTGAATTTTGATAGAAACAAACGGTTAGCTGTCATCATTTAGCAGTTAATATTTTCCCGTGGTTCTAGTTATTGGTTGACGTCTTTTACGGGACGTCGTGTTGTCCCTGTGTGTGGGCTTGAGGTCGTCAATTTAACTCTTCTTAGTCCTCCGATAAACGAAAGCACCCCTTTTATGATACCCATAAAAACTGATGAATACATATAACAGAGTATTCATCAGTTATAATTTATGTGTATGAGGTCAGAGAGGTTGGGAGAGGGTACGATCCCTGCACGTGTCACCCCTAGGGCTGCTCGGCCAAAATTGAGGTGGCAACTAGCTAGGACGGACTCCGACCCTTGTGGTGCTATGATAAACCGGAGCCCCACTTTCAGCCCGAAGCCTATTTGGACCTGGTCTGGAACTTCCAGCCAGGTGGCATTAGTAACACCAACAACGGAAACGTGCATTTTCTTGAAATTCACAAAAATTTAAAATGGTAACTAATTTCAAAACGAGTCTTTCTTTAGGCCAAGAAGCGTTGATTGGTTCAACATACAAATCACAAATGAACCAGTATCGTGTCTCCGGTTTCCCCCGACTTGCACGACGTCCTGGAAAATTCTGTTTATTCCCCTACCTGTACGAAAGAACTCAGCTTCGAATATGGGGAACTGTTTGTATAGGTGGTGACACTTAATGTTCTGTGGCCTGACGAAGAACTGGGATTACTCGTTCCGAGCTAGCTGCGAATTACAATATTCCTTACAATGCCAAGACGCTCTGTGTGTTTCCTGTTTTAGCAACACCCTCAGTTTTCATGCATCTAAAACGGCATCTTGGATTCTGGCTGCAATTGAGACATTAGTGCAACATACTTGTACATTTCTATGCCAGTGCGGGGCACCTGTCAATGAAGACATCCGCACTTTAACCGCGAAAATCGTTGGTTGCTTTCAATTGGGCCACTGTATCGGTGAACCAACACCATCCCCTGGGGCCATAGGCGTAGCGTGCTTCTAACTTTTTTTTTTTTTTTTTGGGGGGGGGGGGGCACGAACTGAATTTAGTTAGGGCCGTCCTCAGCGTATTGACTGCCGAACAGTCCTTAAAATATGAAAAATTATGATTTTTTGAAATTGAATAACAATAGAATTGATGTTCGAGTAGTATTCAAAAGTTATACAATGAGAATATTTAATATAATATAAATAAAATGAAAAAAAAAATAGCATCGAGTTTTTGTTGTGGCTCATATCACTGTTAAAAACTATGTTAAGGCTAAAGAGATAATCGGAATCTTCAGTTTCACAGCTCCAAAACGCGGAAAAATACCAACTTTCTTAAAAGTTTTCTACAATTTTCCGATTTTAACTGAACTTCTAAAATCGTTTTAATTTATTTCAAGTTAAGTTGGGGGGCACGTGCCCCCGGTGCCCCCTGACACTTGCATGCCCCAGCATTGAAATGCGCAGCAATTTGAGGAAGTGTTGCACTTCTATCTCGCTGAAGGATTCTCGTTAGTCGTCGACGGTCCCGTTCATTCAAGGTCTTTTTCCGACCGCACCGCTGTCGGAGATTTGATGTTTTACCGGATTCTGATATTCACGGTTCACTCGTGAAATGGTCGTGCTCGAAAACCCAAATTGCATCGCTACATCGTCCATGTCCCATCTCTCGTGCGCCGACTATAACACCACTTGAAAATCACATAAATCGGGATAATCTGCCATTGTAGCAGCAGGAACCGATCTAACAGCTTCGCCAGACAGTATTTCTCGAACATAAATAAACATTTTTAGTATGCATAAAACATTCTTTTGAAGTAAGAGGTTTTCTCATACTCGGTCCGAACTCTAAGGGTAGTTAAAATTGTATTAACTTCCGTTGTTATAAGTCACTCAATGAAATGGTGATATAAATAGGAGACAATCAAAATGAAAGGGACATAAAACTGAAATTCTATGCAGCGACTGAATAAAGCGGAAGAAAATGCGTATTGGCTCTGTTTCGATTCAGCTAGCACACGTGGGCTATGTGTTTATAAATAACTATGATTACAAAAGGTTATCAGATAGGTAACAGTTTGTCTCGAGTGAAACGGTTCTAAACTGACTAGGAAACTGTAAAAAGTACAAAAAATCTCGAAGATTCAACCTTAAAATAAAATTAGAAATGCAGTAGAAACCTGATCGTCCGGATTCATCGGGTATGGGAAGCTTCCGGATAACGAAAAATTCGGATAATTCAATTTAGAAAATATTGTTTTATAAAACAAAATCAGTTTAGTTGTATTATTACTAATTTATAATATCTTACACTTGACAACGAGTGCATAATAAATGATATATTTTTTTAAAATTCTGTCACAGTAAGTTTCTTAAAACGTCGTTTTTGCTTTCGTAGCTGCCCAGTTGCGAATGCTTTTCAAAGTTAAAAGGTTTTTAATTTATGTTTCTGTCTCTGTGACGCACGTCCTAGTTTTTTTTTTGTCGTAAATGAATGCATACACGCACTCGGCCTTTTGAAAAAATAAAAATAAAAATTCGCTTTTATCAAATATTTTTTTTTTTGTGGGACCGAATAATTGAAAATTCGGATAAAAGGGATCAAAATATCGGAATTTCTACTGCAAAACTATGAACCACTGCTTATAGCGCATCGTTCAAATTTATTTTCTTTCAGTCAGGCCCAGGAGATGGTCGAATGGCTAGGGCTCTGGCATTCGGTTCCAGAGCATGTCGATTTGAGTCCCACTGTGGTCATGGATGTTTGTAGCCGTACGGAATCGGCTTGTAAGTCCGGTCTCGTGTAGCAAAAAATGACCGTAGCCCTCTTGACCAATCATCATTCAGTCAGTCACGTGTCATATGCTAATTTCACAGTTAACTGGCATATGGCCAGTGGAGGGTACAACAGAATATAAAGTGAAAATAAATATTTTTATGAATTCACTTACTATCTTAACTCAATAAGGCTAGGGCAGTCAAAAAATTGGGACATTTAGAAATGGCGAATAATCAGCATTCATACCTCAAAGGTAAAATGAAAGGATTTAATTCTATTAGGAATGGCAGTGAGTGATAAATAATATATAGGACCTTAGTCACTTGAGATACGAAAATTTCGCCATGATAAAAGGACATCATTGGGATGTATATTATCAGTCGATAAATAATGCTCATGGGTCCATTGCACAAATATACGTCACGATTACGCCATTTTCATACGGCTTAATTTTCGTTTGTCACCTGAATAACGCCCGTAAAAGCAATGAATACTGCAAGAGTTTGAAAAGTGTTTTATGATAAGGATAAATATGTCGAACTGCGAAAGAAACTCTCATTATGAAGGCAATAAACCTGAGATCTATGCACCAGCTCTCAATCCGTGAGTTTTCAAAATGAATAAGAGAAATTTCTTAACAGCTGATCTAATCCTTTATAATAGTGCTCGAAGAAAAAAAGTGGGTTGACAATTAGTTTTCAATGTACCACTGTTCACAGATAACAGTTTCGCTCATTCTTTCTCATGATTACTCTGTGTGAGATAGGCACGTGTTTTACTTTACTTTCACGGATTTTAGTAATACATGTTCACGGATTTTAGTAATACATGTTCACGGATTTTAGTAATACGGATTTTAGTAATGTATGTCTCGGAAGCTCTGCTTGTTTGTCCTTAGGCCTTAATCCCATAGTATACGAAAATTCCCCCTTGCTAATAGGACTCTATCGTGGCGTGTATCTTAATCGACAATAATGCTCATGGTAGATTTTATATATGTTATAATGACGCCATTTTCGCTCGGCGAAATTTTCGTATGCCCCGAGATTAAAGACCCTAATCTCTTTTGTTACTTAATTTATTGATATAAAAACGCTCTAGTTGTCCAATGGTCACGACACCTATCTTGGAGAGATCAGTACTAGAAGAATGTCATTCATTGAAGTGAACCATATTCTGAATATACCTAATCCTCAACAATTTCTTGTTATGGAAGTATAATTTAATATGTTTTAATAACGTCGCTTTAGGTCTTATTAAGACAAAATCGAAAGTCAATTATCATCTGAAGTAGAAATGTTTCGTGGATATTTTATTGCAATACCTACAATGTAAACTCATTTTAAATATTTCTCTCGAGTCTATTTGCGATCTATCGAATGAGCTAGACACAGAAACACATACGCTTTTCCACTGATTTCCATTGACGAGATCCGATGTTATTTTATCCCAAAATACCAAATGATTCTTGGTATGAGAAAATTTACTTCATAGAAAAACTTCATTAGCTCCTTTAATGTCCGACGCACATGCGCGGCTGCGCCGGCCAATGAAAGTGCACAGCGTGGGTCGGAGTAACTTGGCGCGCTGAATTTGCGCGCACATTTGAACACTGGCGAGTGGGGGTGGTGTGGAGCCCGACAGAGAGAGGGTATAAGAAAGGGGTCTACCGCTAACAGTTTCTCACAAACAGCTCAAAAATTTCGGCGTCAGGAACTCCTAGAAACTCCTCGCTGTCCACAGTCAATTCTTTTGGTTTCCAACAAAAACAGGTAAGCACTTTGCAGTTCATGCAAGATTCTGCTTTCATAATTTACACACTTTAAAAGTGATGTCTGGTATAGAATATTTTTTTACACTTCTATTTCAAAAAAATTATTCGCATTATATTCTTATTATAATAATCGGGAGTTTATTTTCAAAATAACTTTCTCTGAAAAAGTGGAAATACAAAACTCTTTTATGTGTGTCAATGAATGAAAGTAGCTTCTCTTCTTTGGTGTTCTAAGCAAGAAGAGAAAGACTTATTTTCATTGGGATCTACTTACTTGAAATGAATATGAAAGTCCTATTTGGAATGAATGCGGTATGCATGTAATATGCAATGACTGTAAATAACATTCTCAGAAAAATAGGAAATTCAAAAGTTTGTTTAAAAGTTAAATTAACGATAATAGTTTCTCTTCTGTGGGGTGCTTATTCATGAAAAGAAAACTTTTTTCCGTTAAGATATGCATATTTGATATGAATGCGATTTGCATGTGATATACAATGAATGCGATAGGCATGTAATAAATAGATAGTGATTGAAAATAACATTCTCTGAAAGATTGGAATTCCAAAATTCTTTTTTAATATCAAATGAATAAAAATAGCTTCTCTCCTTTGGAATGCTTTTCAAAAAAATAAATAAATAAATAAATAAATTAATTAATTAATTTTAAAAAAAAACTATTTGTTTCCAATATGATTTGAAATGAATGCGATATGCGTGTGATATACATGTGATATGTAATGAATGCGATACTTGCTAACATGAATTTCCCAAAACTAATTTGATATTATTATGTTGTTGTTTTACCCTAAAATTTTCCATACAAGCAGAGATGTTAGTGAGATTTATAGGTTTTAGGGTAAAGGAACTGCCTACTACTATTTTTCACCTTTAAGGATTCAGGGTGTCTAAGAACTCTCCTTTTGAACTGCAAGATGCATTAGATACGTAGGGAAAAACGAGCCATGCACTTATTGTTAAAATCCTTTCTATTGAAAAAATGACTTTGTCTTGAGTTCAAGGCGCAGATATTGACTCTGTATTAGGTATTTCATAAAATTCTCATAAAGTAGTGAATGCTACAAAACTAAAATCTTTTATTCTTTCAATTCAGTGAATTATTAGGATTCTTTTGTTATCAGATATCTCCTTAGTATCAAATTATATGAATGTTTTCTATTAAGTTAATAAGTTTTAGGTAAATATTCAGAGTTCAGTTCTCACAGATTCATAAGTGGTTAAAAAGAAAACACGAGTTCAGGTTATTAATGGAATTCAAGCTCGTATTCAAAATTTAAAAAAATATTTAATTCTATAATTTGTTATAAGTGCTTAAAGATGCGTTTAATATGATCAATGCTATAAGCTGAGCTTACTGGGCTCACAGACAGATTGAAGGCTACGTCATGCTATTTTCTTTAAAAAAAAGTCTGTTACTACGCAAAAAAAACACTCATTTTAAATCTGCTATAAATAATTTCTTTGGCATGTAGACAGTAAAAGGCTGTTTATTGGATGACAATTAATACTTTTTTTTAAATTATATTCACTCATCCTTGCTTTCATTCCTAAATATATATTCAGTTATATGGATAAATTTATAGGTTTTTTAGGTGCCGACATCCACAATAAAATGCTATTGCGCAATAGATAGTACGGAAAAGCGCTTTTAACAAGCAACAGGAGGTTTCGGAATCTGTTTATAATAATGAGCACTTATTTTATCACAGAGATATGTTCAAATATTGAAAATGTTGGTTCGTCATGTGTAGTCGAAATGAAAGTCATTGTGAACGTTGCAGACCTTTATCCCATGTTTCATGCCAAGAGTTATTGCTATAATTGTCGATGGTATAAGTCTCGCCTCACATCGAAACACTCGATTTGAATTGTAACCTAAGGTTACTAATTTAAATTAAATAATATTTTTGGACGAGGTCTTATACTGAGGTTTCTCTTTTGTATGCATACCCGCCTACATCGTTTAGTGAGTTTTTCCAATATAGGTTCGGGTTCGGGTTTAGCGTAACACTTAAACATTCTTGTCATCTCTTCATTGGGAGCAATGTTGGTTCACTTTTACGGTGCTTCCACAGTAAAGATAGCAACAAATTCGGGGCAAAAGATCCTAAAGTGCCTCAGCATTAGAAAAAAAAAGTCTTTTTATGCGTGTTGTAATAATCAGCATTTCTCCTTTAGATAAAACATACAGTGTCTAAAAATAAAAGTCCCTAAATACTGAGATATTTTTCTTAAGAAATTTATAGCTCCTAATTGTATCCAATTAAGTACAACATAACCTTAGAAAATGCATGGAGGAATTGTTTCGTTGCTATTTTCTCGAGATATTACTTGGATATAAAACATAACTCAATAGATATTAAAATAGACCCAGATTTAAAAAATATCATGAAATAAATTCTTAAATGAACTAATATCTGAAAATGTCCTTGTTCATTCCTTATAAAGCCGGCACCTACCACCTTTGGTAGAAGGGAAAAAGACGTAGTAGATCTCTCCAAAACATGAACACAGAACATCCGATTTCCCCGGTCCATGTCCCATCTATGTTGCTGTTAGACATTTAGGGCATATGACATGCAATTTGATTATGTAAACTCGAGGGGGTTCTGATAAGTTTTCATTCGAATGGGTATACATCATACCATATATTTATAAGCTTTGCTGTTGAATTCCCAAACCTTTTGACTCCCCTGAGCCACACCGAGTGAAGAGGAATGAACTGACTTGAGCCGCATATGAATAGTTAATATAGATATCGAATTTTTGACGAACTACTACAAATGGACGACAACGAAGATTGGGCTTTTGGGTTTATTGTAACAGTTAACAATTGTGAAACATATATATAAATAAATGCTTCCCCAGATAGGGATTCCAACGGGGGGTTACATGACCCTTTTTTTACGAGGGCGAGGAGCGAACTAAGAAGCGAAAACTTCTCCCTCTCTAAGGGCGTCGCAGCGCCCCCTCGATACAATTTTCTACAATAGATAAGTAAGAATTTTTTTTATATTTTATTTTATATTTTTTACTGCAACATAAAAGAAGAGGGCAACATCAACAAAAACTAATCCTATATTTGCTCTTGTTTTTGAGATTTTTTTAAAATTCCCAATGGCAGGCAAGCTCTTGCAGATGAGAATTTAAAACAAGAAATACTTGAATGATATAAAACAAGAAAGACCATAATAAATGCAAGTAAGATAGCATAGCCATTTGCCCGCCAGGACTCTAGCTTCCTTATACCTATCCCTCATGTAAGAGGACGTCAGCGCGATACAGCTTCTGAGGGTGGGTTCAATTGTATGTTCCAGAAAACCACAAATTAATGCCTCAATGTGTGGTTCGGTGGAAATGGTTACAATTCTTAGTGGGTTCTGGAAGTTCCCCACAGGAGTTTTTTATCTCATTTTATTCTTCGAGTATTCTGCTTCGTATTTGAAAACAGTTGTTCACAAATGGGCCAAAATGCGATCACATGGGATGATTGAGAAGAGAATATCTCTCTGCAGAGATCACTCTTAGGCCGTCTGCACACGGAGCAACTCAAAAGAAACTGATAACCGACTCAAATCACAAACCAGTCCGTGATGAGTCGCAACCTATGTAATTGAATGGAGCCACGCACACGGCGCAACTGGTTACAAACCCGTCGGACGGGTTTGTAACCCGTTGCGCCGTGTGCGTGGCTCCATTCAATTACATAGGTTGCGACTCATCACGGACTGGTTTGTGATTTGAGTCGGTTATCAGTTTCTTTTGAGTTGCTCCGTGTGCAGACGGGCTTAAGTTAACACTAAAGTTTACGATCTGGCGGGGCCACATGACTGGCTGATCAGGTTCCAATGCGGGCCGCAGATTAGTCACGCCTGCTCAAAACGATATCTGAAAGAAAGCTGTTAATAACAGATAGAGTCCGACAATGCTATCGTCTGGCGTGAGCCAAATGTTATGATTAACTTGTAGCTTGCGATATCGAAATCAAAAAGAAACTGGCCAGAGAAACCTTTTATTCTGAATTTCGCCTTTGGTACCCTAATGCACCATGAGGCACACTAAGAAACACATCCCTAATCCGTGTTGTTACAATGCATTGCACTTGTCTGATATCCATCTCCTGATTTGACGTAGGTTTGAGCGTATTATGTATGAACCTAACTACCATGTGTTTATTTCAGCATTGAAGAAATTGCCCTGAAAATGATCTTGTAATAGTTTAATGTCGTGACAAATGGTTTGAAGAGCTTGACAATGAACCCCAAAGTATTCAATAGTTTACTTCAAAATTTGTAAGAAGGAGTTTAATATGAGATTAAAAAAAAACAGTTACCATCGTAATTGACCGTATTTCTTAACGGTTTATAACTTTAAATTCCTTACGGGTTTCAAAATATAGCTACTTGAAACCTCCTCAAACAAATCCTTCTCTTTTTGCAAATAACGAATCAATAGATGGTTACTTTATAATTTTAAATTTAGAAGAATCATAATTTTTCATAGTCATGATATGGCTCAGAGTGCACGGCTGTGACACTTGCAAGTTTTAGGTTCATAATTCTTATTTCGGCATTCTTAATTTCTCTTTGTCTATGGATACCAAACATTTTGCACTGAAGTTTAAAATTCTTTTTTGATGAAATAAGGAATTTAGAATCTTATATCGCATTAAAATGAAGTATTTAGTATTGTTTTTTATCATTTATTTTTAAATGGAATAATTTTCACAAGGTGTTGAGATATATGTACTAATATCATAAGCGAGGCATCTTTACGATTATGAAAATAAGGGTGTAAATTTTTTTTTATCATCAGGTCGCGCTTCTGTCTGTATGTTTCAAACGAAAATTTTTGAGATGAAAGAAAAGATTTAGAATAATATTTAATTAATCAAGTACTTGTTACCTGTCTAAGAAATCTATGCTTATATAATTTTATTTAAGCGTTCTGCGGATATCACCAAATTGCAATATATGTTCTCGGAAACATGTTAGTCGAGGCTCATTCTGGGGTTTTGCGTGCTTAAAACGAATCATTTCAAATCATTCTAGAAATTTGGAGCAAAAGGTTTCCAGTTGGAACTAAAATTCGAGCATTTCATTTTCCATTTTGTTTGTTTTGCTTTAATATTTGCGCAATGTCTTTATTCAATCGTCTGTTCGGTTCTGAATCTACATCGCTTAACGCAGCCTGTAAACTTTCGCAGAAAGGAAAATTATCGCTTTCCCTCCAAAAATGTTTGATGTATAGTTTATATATATATATATATATATATATATATATATATATATACATAGTCAAACTGAAACTTATCTATCCGAGCACCCCTCAAAATGGCCACTTTTTTTCGAATCCATTTTGCTGGCCGCCATAGCGAAGTTTTACTGTATATTTATACGTTTGTGTTTGTATTTTTTTGCATACATTTATAATTCCTTATTTTAAAAAAGTTATCTATTTATTCATTTTCTTTCCACAAAAACGTGTCGTATTCATGTCGAGAGACTTTTCTCTAAAAAGAATTCGTACATATACAGTATATTCTTCATATATTCATTACGCGTTTATATATTTAAAATTTTAAGCATCCAAAATATTTTCTCGCTGTCAAAAATGTTTTGATGTAAAGTCCATTTCAATTCATATCAAGCATTTCTTAAATTTATTAGATTGAAATTTACTTCAGGAATTTAATAAAAAAATTCAACGGAGTAAAAAATATATGTTTCACTATGAACTTTTTTGAAGCCTTCTTTTTTCCACATAATAATTTGTACATTAATGAGAGAATAATATTTGCATATCCACTTTCGCCTACAGTATTTAGATACTTCGTAAATAGAGTAGAGAAAAAAATGCACCTAAAAGAAATTTTTGATACTTTTTTTTGTAGCTATATGAGAATTTCAAATAAGTTTGGGAAGATGTCATATTAATTTTCTTATAAAATTTAATTTTATAAAAAAATCTGAGAAAAGACCTATAATAAATATTTATGAAAGAGAATGATCAAATTTAAAAAGTAATTTTTTAAACAACGTAGCGATCTTTTAATTAAATCGAAATGCGTTCGAGCTATCTTTATTTTGAATTTTACAGTTGACAGGTATTATCCCAGTTCTAGCTTCAGCACCACACTCTGAAAAAACAATGCATCCACTTTTATTCACGGCTGTTTTCAGGCATAATTATTGCAAGCTGCGTCAAATGTAGAAAACAATATTCGTTTCACTCTCCTTTTTTAGAACATAAATATTCTTTTGCATATGATGAAAATTTAAAAAAAAAAGTAACTTTAGCGTTCGTTGAAAATTACGAGATATTAAAAAAATTGTATCTTTGCTAGGATTGCTTGTCAGCGTTTATTATTACTTATTCTCTTGGGGTTCTTATGTAAATATTTTGATAAACTATAGTAATTTTTTTTGTCACTTTTGTTCATTCAGTTATTTATTTATGAGTCTTTACAAGGCTTTACTTTTTTACACAAGCACTTTTTAATGGATATTCTTCTCTATTTATGAGTTTCACCGCCCGTATTCTTTGCCTCTAAGAAAATTGTCAATATCCTTGATTTTATAATTATAGTAAACTGGATAATAATATAGTAATTTAGTTATCGATTTATTCAGCGATCTGAATAGTTCCAACATTTTTGCCTATATTTACTGGTGTATTGTTTAATTTTATTGTCAGAATAAATTTTACAGTAAAAAATAATGCTATATGTTAATTCAAATTCAGGTCAGACTTTGAATTAAAATATAGAATTTCAAACTTCAGTGCAAAATGTTTGGTATTAATATACAAAGAGAAGGTAAGAATGCCGAAATAAGAATTATGAGCCTATAACCCGCAAGTGTCACGGCTATGCACTCTGGGCCATATCATGACTATGAAAAATTATGATTCTTATAAATTTAAACTTTAAAATGAAGTAACCATCTATTGACTCGTTATTTGCAAAAAGAGAATCATTTGTTTGAGGAGGTTTCAAATACCTATATTCTGAAACCCGTAAGGAATTTAAAGTTATAAACCGTTAAGAAATACGGTCAATTACGATGGTAACTGTTTTTTTTTTTCAATCTCATACAGTGGAGTCCCGGCAATCCGAAATGATTGGGACCAGACCCTTTTCGGATTAACGAATTTTTCGGATTAAGCTAAATCTTTCTTAATAATAAACTTAAATTACATAATAACGTGCGATTATATAAATATTACATATTACGTGTGATTACACAGTTTATTTTATATGTTCTGTCTAAACTATTTTATAAGGTATGTCTGTACTGTAAGAACAGTATCGTACAGTACAGTAGAGTGTAAGTTGTTCTAACGATGCGTCACAGTGCTCGACAGTTGGATTTTAGACGATCAGCAGATTGTTGAAATAGTTTTGAAAGTACTTGTCAGCGTCTCAGACGAGAGTGAAGGTGAAGCAGACGGTGACAGCGAGTAGAGGGAATCCCACTCAGACGCCGCGACTGCATCTGATGTAGCGCTATGCTACGTAAAGCAACACTCCGCCGTGACCCATGCGGATGCCAATTTTCTGACGTGTTGTCGTAATTTGGCTTCAAGGGAGAGGCATTCTTCCCCTCGACAAAAAAATTTAACAGCTTTTTTCAAACCAATAAAGTTCAGTAATAGTTAGTTCAGTCCACTGTCTAACTTTGAATTTTCTTGTAATTTTTAGAAATATACTTTATATTAATTAGAATCACTGTGGTTTTATTGTAACCTTAGTTCTTGTTGACTTTTGGTTTCGGATTAAGCGGACTTTCGGATTACCGAAGTTCGGATTATCGGTACTCCACTGTATTAAACTCATTCTTGCAAATTTTGAAGTAAACTACTATTGAATACTTTGTATGTCTTTTCACATTTCCTTTTCTTTTCTTTGCATGTCTTTTCACTTCCGTAATCTATTTGACTGAGTGGTGAAATTTAAGGGCGCTAAAATATTTTCAGACACTTCTTTAAAACTTATTTTGCAGTATTTCATCCCAATTTATTTATCTTGAAATTACTGTCTTAGTGAGGCATCTGCGGTTTTTACCGCTATGAAACAACACAGATGCAAAATAATTTCAGTTTGCGTAAAAAGCAAAAGCTTGAAAATTTCATTTACTTAAAGCGAAATAAATCTCAACTTTATATATTTTTCATATAACAAAATTTATTCAAACACAACCGGTACATTCTATAATAAATAACAGTTTTCGGATGTTATAATCATATATAAAATGTATAAAAATTGATTTCCTGAGTAATAAATGAAATTTTTTTAAGGGAAAAAATGCTGCTTTTTAGTTTTATTTCATCAAACATATTTATGATAATACTACGAAATTACATTTTAGTTGGTACGAGATAACTGAACATTCAAAATTTTAAAAGCTGTTTTTCTAGGAAAATTGTATCGCTATTAAAGATTCTGCCACTCACAGTTAATAGATAAAATTATTTTTCGCTTTCCTCAAACAGAAAATCTTTTTCCCCCAGTAATTTTTGATTAGATTAAAAATTTACAAAGTAGGAATTTGTTTTATTACGTTTTCTTTGCTGTTTCACGGTAAAAAAATATACGAATTTAAAATTTGGCCATGAGTAAATTATACAAATAGGAGAGTTCTATTTCTGTTTAAAATATATTCACAAAGAAGAATATATTATCTTTCAATAAATTTTAGAGGATTTTCACTGATAATAAAATTGATAATTCAACTGGTAGACCACCAACTTCCAGATTAGCAGTATAGGGTTCGAATACCAGTCCTGTCAGATGGTCGTTACAGACCACTTGATAAACCGCTAATGGACAATTCGTAAATCTAAGATCGTCGACTTTAATTTAATAAAGAAACAGAATATATACTGGCCAGCATCCCATATTATTGCTCTAAAAAAGGGAGGGTTTGTGGGGAAAAAGTTCAGGAAGGAAGGTGAGGAAGAGTCATTGAGAATCGCTGGTATAGTTCAGTGAGAGGAATAACAGAATATCGATGCAGACAAATGACCAATACAAATTTTAACAGGCCTTTTATATAATTTTCCCTTATTTATGTGTTTATTTGTATTCCTTTTGTTTTGAAATTTCTCAGAGGACAATATTAAATACATCAATTCATCCTAGAAGTTTAGATATGGCCGAATGTTTAGTTTAGGCTTCGCTAAAAAGCATCCAAGATAGAGCAGGAGAGATTGATTTAGGCAGGATTATCCAGAGAGTCAAGTTACATGAATAATTATTTTAACTGTTTAATATTAAATTAACAACTGCAGGAAATTCAAATATAAAAATTCGATGTCCTAACGTTACATAAAAGCCTGGCAGAAGTTATTACAGGCTTCCGCAAATATTAGACAAAATCCCAAACATAATTACTTAAAGTGACATAAGTAACATAAGTTGACAAAATTAGTATCACTCGATGAAAAGATTCTGAATGCCATAGAATTTAACTAACCAACCGTGTCTTCTCGAACTCGAACTAATTGCTTGTATGAATAAGTGGATGAGTTTCTGTCCTTTGTCTTAGGGTAATACTAACAAAAGCTCCCCATACAATGAACGGGAACGAAATACTTCGAAACGTTTCGGAAACTTCGCATCGGAAGAGCATCTACTCGTGAAAAAATTTTACGGTAACAGAAGTTCGTTTACATTCATTTCCTTTGTTGCATATAAATTTTCCCTTCTACCTCAAGAAGAACTTTATGCCATAAATAGTTTGCATTTCGTGTTACACATGCTAGGATTTTTTAATTTCATCCACTTTTTGTCCTGGTAGTTAACAGAAACGCCGAACCTTATAACGAGGAAAATTAGTGAGCGATTATTTTTTGGTATTTCATTTTATATAAGAAGCACGTCTATGCATATTAATATGCACCGTTACACGACACTATGTCAATAGACTCTTCTTATGAATGAATAAATAGAAACAGCACGTAAATAATAGTTCAATACTATCATATTAGTATATAGAACAGAAACTAATACTACCTATGGTGTTAGCTTGCTTCAGCTGTGAAGTAATGTGCTTCTCTTATTAGAATGTCTATACTTTATAGCCCTAGTTTCTTATTTTTTCGAAATTTTCTTCTTAGCCCGTCTGCACATTCAATCACATAGGTTGCGACTCATCACGGCCTGGTTTGTGATTTGAGTCGGTTATCAGTTTCTTTTGAGTTGCTCCGTGTGCAGACGGCCTTAGATTTTATCTGTCGGGCGCAACGGTTGGAGACTGTGGCAGTTGATTTGTTTCGGTGACGAGAGACTGATATTTCAGTCTAGATTTCGCAGTCTTCTTGTCGCAAAAAAAAAAAAAAAAAAAAAAAATGGAAATTTACGTTGCCTACAATTCCCTCTTTGATCTTTCAAACCTGGTGATTTATCAAATTATACGCGAACCAAATTTTACTGTAGCTATCTTACTTTCAACTTCTAAAAGATCAGCAACCGATACCACCTGCCAATGACAGATGTTCAACATTTTGTTTGGGAAGACACATTTCTCACCACGGCATTCGAGAGAGACTTGCTATGTTTAGCCTTATTGTTGTTTTCTCTCGTAATAACGTAAATCCCCCCCCCCCCCATTTTAAACAACTATAGAATCCATACTAAACTACAGATGTTGTTTTATACTTTAAACGCGTTAATATTTAAAGAAAACATTAAGACTTATGAATAGTCGGCGTATAGTTTGAATGAATTGCTCCAATCTATATAAAAGAGTTTTATGGATTATGTTCTTCCAATGAATACAGAAAATGTTTTGAAACGATTTTAATAAAGGGTTTCTCGTTAATGTTTATATTGTATTAATAGCTCAAAATATAAAATTTGCGATTTAGAAATGAATGTAATGTTTTTAGTTTCGTAATGTATATTGCATTATTTAAAGCTACATTGATCGCAAAACAAAGGGCCTTAAGAGTAAATTTGCAAAAGTTCTGTTTTCAAGCAGCCCTAGTGAACCGAAATTTGCAAATTAAAATTTTCAAACCATTATATTCTTTTACAATGTACTACAAGCCCTAGAATATTTTAAAAGGGGGATTCAGTACAAAGAAGGATTGCTTGAAGACTGTATTTCAACATGAGTTTTATAGTTTTAAACCTCTCAAAATATTGTTTGAAATATAAAACCTCGAAAATGTAATCCTAGAAAATTTTAATCGATCTCATTGGCTTGTTTTGTACGTCAGAAATAGTTTTGATTGGGCATCATGATCATTAGTTTTTATTCTAATTTTATTTTTCCATCTAATAATGTGGGTAGGGGCAGAATTATAATTCTAGACGCAAGAAAGAATGGATTTTAACCCTGCTTCTATCAATTAAAAATATATATATATATATATATATATATATATAGGTGTGTGTGTGTGTGCGCTTTATTATTATCATTAATGTTACATTCACAATATCTCTACTGCAGTAACTCCCACAAACAATCTTTTACATAAAGTTACGCTTTTTATCTTAAAAAGTACACAGAGAAGTACAAAAGAAAAAATTATTATAACCAAGATTAATGTTTCACCTGTTGGCTCTCAATAATAAAGTGACAGTCTTAAATATACAGACATAACTGACGAAATAAAGCATTCGCTATTTTAACATTTTTTACGCCTGAAGAGCTGTAACACAGTCTGCGTTTGTCTCCGTCTATAAGTATTGTCTTATTTCAGGTTGAACGTGTAAACAGGAATTACGGAAATTAGCATTGCACATAAAATCGGCCTAAATACCCAACACATCGGAGGCAAATTTTTGCAATACAAATTTTGTCAAAGGATGTTTATGTTGGTAAGGTTAATGCACTTTCTGCGATTCATTCTAAGGAATTGGATCCTGTTAAAGGAATATATAAAAGTTTATTGCAAGTTAATATTATTACTTTTTTTCATGATATGAAATAATTCACCATATTTCCCTATCTCAAAAGCAAAGTTGGCTTAGGCTATATAGCTTTTACAACCCGATATTGTTTAGTCTTTGTTTATCTAGAACAAGGAAGGTAGTCATGTGTTTTGGTTAATGGAATTTTAATAATACATACAAAACACGAATTCTCGAGGGGGGAAGCTTAAGCTCCTGGTTTCTCCTGTAGCCCATATCTCTAAAGGATGAGCGATTTGTCAGCAGCTGCGATTATGTGCAAGATCTAAAATACTATCTACCTACGACTAGATGTTTACAAGTTCATATTTGAGCCTTAACGGACCAAGCTAAAATTGAAAATCTTAAATAAATAAATAATTATTTATATATATATATATATATATATATATATATATATATATATATATGTGTGTGTGTGTGTGTGTGTGTGTGTACACACGTATGTATATATGCACATGCACACACATAGAGATATAGAGCGACATACATAGAAAAATGTCGGTTTCTCAAATATTTATTATAAAGTCATTATTTATTTGCTGATTGTAATTTTTTGCTCCTTTACGCAATCGTTCTTTTCCAGCAATAACGACTAACAGGCGAGATTCCAATCGGAGATCTTCCGATCTTTAGATGTAACTCTCATCCACCGTCAAACTATCCTGTCGATTCTTACCTATTCTATTTTTGAGAGCTGATCTGTAGAGACTGCGTTCCCCAGGAAGATCTCCCATTCGAGAGTAATTAGAATGAACTGGATCCCCAAATACCTCCTTCTCTGTGCACTGTTGATAAACATCAGAAGTAATCTAAATCCCTTCCATACTTTAAACAGGAAAGCATTCACTTTTCTAATGATAGATACTTTTTGGTGTTATTTGCGTAATTAATGGAACCCCCCTTAAATTTCTGTGCCATTTTCGAGCACTGGAAATGGGCAATGTGACACTGCCACTACGCGTATTATTTTGCATTAATTACTAATGTAACAAAATACCGAATATTCTTGATACTCAGGTTGAAATTCTCTCCCTCCCGCATGCAAGTACACAAAGAAGGCATAGCTTCCCAAACATATGCGCGGCTTTCACAGGTGAGTAATGAAAACCAGCAGACTTGATGAAGCTAATAATGCTTGTCTCCGGTTGCAAACGATATACACTACACCCATGCCGGTAATGATTCACCTTATAAGATTATGTTCTCCTTGAAAAAAGTATTATTCCTCTGAAAAGTTTCTGAACTCAGTTTTAATATCAAAGAAATTTTTAGCGTAATGACGCATTTTTACTCTATGATCAACCGCTGCAGAAATTCTCCTTAGACATCATTTAATATGGGAGTTTAGCAGACAACGTGTTTTTCACATTAAAATACATTGTCACAAGAAATATGTGACAATGTATGACACAATTTAATATTTGAATTACTGATAAATTTAGAATTATAAATTAATGAGTCCTTTTTTCCTGTTTTTTTTAAGCCTATTTCAGTTTCTTTTTTTTCTTTGTTTGTTTTTGTAGAAGGCAAGTCGTATTAAATTTACTGCATGCATCCAATAGATTCCATTATCGTAGGTAATGGAATAGAGTACCGATATAATTATTTTGAATATCGCAGCCTGCTTGTTTGTAAAATAGAGAGGGAGAGAAAGATATAGGATAAGAGGTTACATAATTATGACACAAAAGACACGCGCTCACTCCCACGGGTCTAGATAAACAAATAAACGAACAAGGGAGGTAACTGGAAGGGCTGCAGTATTATGATACCTTCAGAATCGCGACAAGAAGGTATGCGCACGCTCGCGACAGTCTAGACCAGGGGTGGGCATTAAGTCGATCGCGATCGACCGGTGGACCACCAAGACATTTTGGGGTGACCGCCTTTACTACGAACTAAGACGCTCATACTAAAAGAAACATATTAATAGAGCACCAACGCCATAGAAACCGAGTTTTTTTATTGTAGTTATGTAGGTAACTACATATTCCGTATTTCTTATTAAGTTATAATAAATATTGTAGAATTTGTTTTAGCTCACCACACCTACGCCACTGGGTGGACCGCAACACCTTGAAAAAATTAGAAGTAGCCCGTACCCTGGAAAAGTCTACCCAGCCCTGGTCTAGACAAACAAATGCATAAATAAGAGGAAGAAAGAAAACTAGAAAGTCTAGATCCCTTCAGGATTATGACAAAGATGTGTACACACTCGCACGGGTCTAGACAAACAAATAAGCAAGCAAAAGAAGAGATTAGAAGGGCTGCAGTATCATGACACAAAATTGGCGGACACTAGATCGGCGACAGCGTAGACCTGTGGTTCCCAACCCGTAGGACTCTGCGGACCACTAAGCCGGAAATTGAACCATGTGCGGACCACCCACACCGGCATGAGGTGGGGGAACCTTCTGGGGGTATGGGGGGTATAGAATATCCCTCTGGCAAAAGGGAAACAGCATTAACGTACTGACATTCTTATGTATCACATTCTATTAATAAAATGATCATGTTAAACTTTTAAGAAATTTTAATTTAACACCTAAGCCCGTCTGCACACGGAGCAACTCAAAAGAAACTGACAACTGACTCAAATCACAAACCAGTCCGTGATGAGTCGTAACCTATGTAATTGAATGGAGCCACGTACACGGCGCAACTGGTTACAAACCCGTCGACGGGTTTGTAACCAGTTGCGCCGTGTGCGTGGCTCCATTCAATTACATAGGTTACGACTCATCACGGACTGGTTTGTGATTTGAGTCAGTTGTCAGTTTCTTTTGAGTTGCTCCGTGTGCAGACGGCTTAATAGTCATGGGATATATTCCGCTCATCTAGTTCAATGAACATTGCTTTCAAAATCCCCATTTATTCGGCAACTTTTTTATATGTAGTGCCGGACCACTCCCGAAGCTCTCGCGGACCACCGATTGGGAACCACTTGTCTAGACAAACCAACGAACAAACAGGAGGAAAAGAGCTATAGAGGGGAATAGAAAGGCTACAGATTCATGATATCTTGATAGTTTCATGACTCAGTTGTCTGAAAGGGAGTATGATACAGGCAGACCACCTGTTTCTTAGTCAATGGAAAATTGTCTCCATATCGAATAAACCGCAGTTTTAAAAAATACAATATAATTTCAAACATGGTTTGACACCGATGTAAGTGTTCATTCTGTAGCGAAAACTTTGCCACTGGGGAAAAGAAGAATAATAAAAATATTCCACAACGAATGGCAACTAAAAATTTAATTTTACCGAAAATGGAATTCTTATTGCAAGTGTATGCTTTTAAGTGTTAAACAAGAAATATTCAAGGAGCTTATCGATTTTACACGAGGGTATTTTATCGTTTTGTAGAACACTAAAAGAAAAGTATTCCATTGTAAGATAAAAATTTAATCTTGCTAGATATTCTGTTTTCCATTTCCTGAGAACGCCATTTTTACGAAACAGTGAGCCATTTGTCTGCTGTGAGTGGGAATTGTCTTCCTTTACGTCAGTAGAAACCTCCCACTTTTATTTAAAAAGCTAATGACTCGAAAACAGGAATTTTTTGTTATTATTATTCCTGTCAAAATGCATTGCTAAAAGAAGATTAAACATTAAAAGTTTCAGAAAAAGTTTGAATAAAGTAAAGTCAAGGCCCTCGGGAAATAAATGCATTTTCTTTTTTGAGGGCTAAATTTGAAGAATCAACATTCTTAATTAATGTATTTAACAAATATTAGTAGTCATTAACACTATTTATTTATTACACCAAAAAGTAGATAAAGTAAAATCCAAGGCCTTCGGGAGAAAATGGCCTCCCCCTTTTTAGGGCTAAATTTCAAGAATCAACATTCTTAATGTATTTAACAAATATTTGTAGCCATTAACACTGTTCATTTACTACACCACATAGATAAAGTAAAATCCAAGGCCCTCGGGAGAAAATGCCCCCCCCCCCCTTTTTTAGGGCTAAGTTTCAAGAATCAACATTCTTAATATATTTAACAAGTATTAGTAGTCATTAACACTATTCATTTACTACACCACATAGATAAAATAAAATCCAAGGCCCTCGGGAGGAAATGCCCCTCCTTCTTTTAAGGCTAAATTTCAAGAATCAACATTCTTAATTAATGCATTTAACAAATGTTAGTAGTCATTAACACTATTCATTTATCAACACAAAGTAGATAAAGTCCAATGTCCTCGAAAAGAAATGTCCTCTCTTGAGAGCTAAACTTCAAGAATCAATATTCTCAATGATTTATGTACTGAGCAAATATTAGTAGGTAGATTAACGCTATTAATTTGCCATGCCACAAAATAGAGTAAAATACAAAGCCTTCGGGAAAAATGTCCTTTTGGATGGATTAAGTTTAAGGAATCAACATTCTCAATTAATGTATTTCACAAATATTAGTAGGTTGATTAATACTGTTAATTTATCATACCAAATATTAGATAAAGTAAAAACCTAGGCCCTCGGGGAAAATGTCCTTTCCTGAGGGATGAATTTCAAGAGTCAACATTATAAATTAATATACTGGGCAAATATTAGTAGATAGATTAAAACTTTTAATTTATCATGCCACAAAGCAGATAAAGTAAAATCCAAAGTCCCTGGAAAAATGTCCTTTTTCGGGAGCAGCATCTCAAAAATCTACATTCTCAATTAATGTATTTAGCAAATATTAGTAAGTACATTAAAGATATTAATTTATTATACCACAAACTAGAATCTTTGCAAAAACAATAAGGGACAATTTAAAAATATAACGCTCACAAAAATATGCATTTTCTACGGGGGCTATAACTTGAGTCTTTTATATCGGTGTTGTATTACGCCAGGTTGGGGAGAAAAAAATTTTTCCAACGCAAATTTTAAGATGCTTTTTTCGTTAAATGCGTCTGAATATGAAAATCACCATGCATATTAAAATAGTTGAACCAATCAAAAATTGTTATAAAAAAACTTTAAATACAAAACTTAAAGGGCGTTTAGTTTATGACATGCTTGTCAAATCAGTAACTCTATTTTTTTACTTGTTTATGGGAAAGGCCTCTAAATTATTTCTGGGTTTAAACAAAATTCTTTTATAATTTTTTTATTTCTTTAAAAGAAATCCTTTTTCAGGGAAATAATTTTCAAAATATTTCTTTCTCTGTCTCTTTCTTTCAGCTGGAAAAAGCGTTTTTGGCGAAGTATTCCATCTGTCAGTTTGGTCCTCAAAAGCATCAAATTAGTAGACACTTTTGAACCAAAGAAAGGATGGGATAATATATCACTAACATTTTTCAGTTTGAAAGTATGTGACGGAAAAATACGTCTCAAACGCCTAGCGGGTTAATGAAAATAGAATACATGAATTTTGCGAGGGACTTTAGATGTATCCTCTTACAGACTTGCAAATCGGGAAAAACTCCATTCCGAGATAAATACAAGTAAAGTTCAGATGTACAACTGAGTACACTTAAACAATACAGTTTTTAAAAAAATTGTATCAGGAAATGTAACCAAGTAGAACCATGCAGATTGCGTTGTTTGATTCTAAAAGCTCTGCAGTAAGTTTTAAGCGATGAAAATCAATATTTATTTGCTTTCGAGAATTTTGTGCACCAAACCTCCTCAAAGCAAAAATATTGTACGCCTTTTAACACAACCAACCTCCCGCAGTCAATATTCCCTCCTTGTGTGTTTGCGAAAATCAGAATATGTAAGGATAGTCCTACATCGGATTCCAGCACACTGTGGAGTCTATGATAACAAACTTGCAAAATTCTTATTATTCGTGTGAAAAATTATACTTCTTGCATTCGATTGAGATATGAGGTCTATTCACCAACTGTAAACAATATAAATTTAAGGAATGCGTCATTTAGTCTGGTTCTCCAGCAACTAATGAAGTTATAGACTCTACGAAGTGCTACAAGACACATGTCAATCCCTTATCCACGCATAGTCTATACAAAACACGACAGTGGTCCTAGAGTCGATTCCAGCACAATGCAGAGCCTGCGGAAACGAACTTCAGAATAATGTCATAAAACTATACCTGAACAAAGAAACGAAGAAGTTTTACTATCAAGAACAAACAGCCAGAAACTAGCAACCTTTACACTTTTAACCGTCAATACGTCCCAGATGAGGCAGGCCAAGGAAAGAAGCTGTTGCAATAACTCGTCGTTTAGGCTGGTCACGATTGTTTAGCTAAACTTCTCTATCGCTTAAATTCTCTTCGAAGCCCCTACTGCCCCTTTTGCAATAAATACTGAGTAATGGACATGCTCCACCTGCAACTTGGTATTGCGCTCTCCAGCCGGGAAGTCTGCGGATGATATTGGAAGGGGAGCGCACCGTTGGGCAGTTAATTACTTTTTCTTTTCCTTTACTTTCTCTTACCCTTTATGCATTGCATGTTCGATATTTTATCACAAATCATCAGTATTGTCAATTTTGCACTCTGCTTGTTGTTAGAAACAAAAAGAAATGATTCCGAAAATTGAATTAACATAACCTGAGCAATCGTTTTTTACAATGGTTAACTCTTGGTCAGGAATGTTTAAATTATAAGAAATCAGAAATATTTTAAACTCAGAATCGATATTTTTTTCCAAAACACTTCAATATTTCTCCAAATATGTTTTTTTACTGTTTCAACAACATGTTCATGAACACTGAGTCGTAAAATTTCTTTTTTTTTTCTTCTTCAAAGATACTCCCAAAAAATTCTGAAGCTATTTAGTCCTCTGCCTTTTAATTAATTTGCATTTTCTGGAGACCATTTTTACTGTTTTCGTGTTTTTTTTCTTACTGTGACACACAAATATTTCTTTCTATTCCATTTCAATAATCAAAATTTATTTCTTACATTTTTTTTAATCGAATTGTGGCGTTTCTTTCCAACCCAATTATTTATCGTAAATTTCAACAAATAAAAATCACAGGTAAAGTTTCGGCTAAAATGCTTTTTTTTTTGTATTGCAACTAGTGTAATCATTTTAAAGTATTGGTTATTGTTGGAGAAAATACACCGGTCGTGTGAAATCCACCGAAGATTTAGTTACTGGAGCCTTTAATTCAGTTACAAATTAGAGTTGTTCGTGTTTCGGATTGTCTGCTTTGATTTTGTTTATAATTTAATTTTCTGTTTTTTTATTGCGTGAAATGGCAGTTAAATAGTAGGAATATCTGTAATGCAATGGATATCATGTAGTTCTGGCGATATTTGTAACTCATATATTGATTGAAGTTTATTTTGAGATTATATATATATATATATATATATATATATATATATATATATATATGTGTGTGTGTGTGTGTGTGTGTGAGTGTGTTTGAATGCTTGTTTGTATCAGTTTTTGCATTTATTGCCAGTATACTGTTGATGTGTTATTCACAATGAAATGCAATCATAAACAATTACATTTATTATTAATACTAGCGGCCTGTCCCGACTTTGTCCGGGTTGAATAATTATCTAAAGTTTAATAATTCAAGTTCGATTTACGCAAATTGTGCATAAAATTGTACATAAATTCAAAAACATAAACTTTATAAGTTAAATAAAGTTCTGTAATAGTATACCAATAAATTTCCTGATGATAGCCAATAAATTGTAAAATTTTTTTACCTTAAATGTCCAATGAAAAGCGCAGTTCCAAATGTAATTTTCTTCAATAAACCCTTAAACGTTGCCAATTTCAAAAATCCTTTTTGTATTTATCAATACCTCCTCCACTTGAATCTTTAAAATGTTTTACTGATAATAAATGAAAATGTAGTTTGATGTGTTTCTAAGGTTACTTGATTATGGTTGACAAAGGAAAAATTGTAAATGTGAAGCATCAGCTCAACATTTAGGCCCCTAACTTTCTTTCTACTGATCAGATATACATAATATATAGCCTATGTCCATCTGGAATAATGTACCTTTCAAATAGTGAAAGAATTTTTCAAAAAGTGCAGTGGTTCCGGAGATTACCCTCCACATACAAAATTCGCTCTCTCTCTTTATATATTAGTATAGATTAGCAATGTTTTAGCGCTATTAACGATAAAGGCACGAACCGATTACAAACTGTTCTCTCAGTTTCCCAATATGAATGGGCTCTCATCATTGGCAGCCCCTCATAAAAATCAAACAGTATAAGATACTGATGTTTAATATACCTCATGCTCGAAGCGGACAATAATCTTAAATAAATTTGCCTTAGGTGCACATTTAGCCAATGCAGAGGAATGATAAGGTATGAAAGTGTAACGTACATTTGCATGTCTGCATAAAGACACTCGGGTTGCCTATACATATATTCTCGATGTGCACCGTCTTCCGTGAAACACTTTGGTAGGATAGTGTTACATCGACCCGCTTGAATATGCATCACGAGCAGGGAAAACATAGCTTCGTGGGAAAAATCCGGAGCATAGTGAATGAATGTTTAGATTCCCAGTATTGTCTACATTTTATATGCAAGAGGGACGATCGGTTGATATTGTTATTTTTTGCACTGATATATACAAAGTTTCAGAAACCGTTTGCTTGGTAGGGGGGATATACCTGAAAAACTTTTTCTGGAAACTGCCTAAGTGTTAAAACTTTTCGCCAGACTCGAGGCATTTATTTTTGAAATATGCATTCTTATAAGATGCTTCTCAGAAGGGATTGTGGTATAGGCGATACTGGGGAGAAATACTGTTTTGAGTATGCTTTAGATGGGCACTATGACGCAATAAAGCTAACCGATTCAGGGTAACAATCCGCCCATGTTACTGTAAAAAGTCTGGAGGTTTTAACCTTCGAGAATTCAGAAAAAATAAACAAGTCTTTACTAATATATTTTTTTTAAGTTACCCACTTGGCATAAAAAACTGCAAAACTTGATTAAAAAAATGAAAAGAAACGCTTAACTTATTTTAAAAATCTACGCAAATCCTTTACGTTTCTTCATTTATATTTTACATCAGACAGACACACACACAAAAAAAAATATTAAGAATTGTGTAGACATTATTTCCATCAGAATGCAGATATAACCCCTGCCAAAATCAGACAAACTATAAAATCTCTTACGCATAAAAATGGACTTCGTTTAGAATTTCTGACAGCACTAGGGATCGAAACCCAGATCCCCTCACCCCCGCAGTTTTGAGACGTACCTTTACATTAATGATCTCGGATATATATATATATATATATATATATATATATATATATATATATATATATATATATATATATATATATATATATATATATATATATATAAACTTTACTATGGTGGCCAGTCATGGTTCCGAAGAAAAGTGGCTATTTGGAGGTGTGGCTGTCGTAGAGAGGTTTCTTCTATAACATTGGCTCTGTGGAGTCTAATCGCATCTGAACAAAATGATGCCGTTTAGAGGGGTAGCCGTCGAATAAGGGCTAGAGAAGTTTCACTGTGAATATATAATCTTTGTAATATCAAAGTTACTTGAATGGATCCTCCAAATATTTTCATCAACTTGGTTCTTTAGCATTTCTATCCATGATTAACCTGTATCTATTACTAAAGAATCCAAAAATTGGACGTGGAATGAACGCGTTCCTCGCCCCGCATTAGTTGTATTCTAATTTCTGAATGAAGCTCAGTTTTAATCTTGGGGGCGTTTCGATTCCTTAGAATTGCGAATCACAGAAAGTAACATTTAGAAATGAGTACCGTGCATCGATCTGTTTCGCATAATAGAAGGTCACATACGCGGGGGAGATTTGAAAGGCTCACTGCTGGTCCATGTTCGCTAAATGGAGATTCATGCTTCAATGTGTCCGTCGACAGAGTCCGAAAGGAATGAGTAGCAGCTCACAATAATCGAAAGAATCAACAGTGTTTGGAATCTTTGCTTCGAGCTCGGATTATTTCCCGGCGAAAGGATTCTGTTCGCAACACAATTTTGCTTTATAAATACACGCTCATTCACTTTCTCGTATCGAGACGGGCACACCTGAGAGAGCAAATTATATGGTAGATGAGAGCTTCCTTTGTAATCTCTAAGATTCGCGAGTTAACTTAATTATTGTAATTTCTAAAAGTTAAGGTTAAGATTATGTATGTGGGTACGAATAGCGCTATTTAGATACGCTGTTACATGTTCTTGTTATTTACATTTAAATGGAGAATACGGAAGTATGAGTACAGCCATGAAAATGTCATAATGGATGCCATACCTTGTTGTTGTTGTTGTTCCTAATGCCCCCTGGCTGGAAGTTCCAGATCAGATCCATATAGGCTTCGGGCTGAGTAGTGCGGCTACGGTTTATAATAGCACCACATTTGTTGGATTCCGACTTGGCTAGGTGCCACCACAATTTTTACCGAGCACCTCAAGGGCGCGATATCTTGGGGATCGTACCTTCCCCACCCACTGACCTCATTGAAGGACTCTCTGGTCTACGGATTTAACGTGTCAATTTTTGGCCTACACACGAAGGTATTGAACTACTCTTGTCGGTATTCGATCCGATCACCCTCAGTACCGGAAGCCGACGCATGAAAATTGTTAAACTTTTCGAGCTCAGTTCAGACCTAGTATTCAAAGGATGTTTTGTTTCTCACTCCATAACCTTCTGTTATGTTTCAGGAGTGGATTTTTTCATTGTGACATAATATGGTTTACAGTTAGTTCATTTATTCACTGGCTTTTTTAGTACTATGGCCATCTTTGGCAAAAGGAAAGTTGACCAAACCGAAACCATTAGTTCACAGATGATTCCAAACATTTACGAACACTCCTGAAATTGGATCTCTTGCAAATCGGGTACTGGTAACCAGCTATTCTACCATCGTCCAGTTCTAACACAGTCTACAGAGCGCGAGACGAAAACACTTAAAGTATCATTCCATTAGCCCGTCTGCCCACGGAGCAACTCAAAAGAAACCGATAACTGACTCAAATCACAAACGGACGGGTTTGTAACCAGTTGCGCCGTGTGCGTGGCTCCATTCAATTACATAGGTTGCGACTCATCACGGACTGGTTTGTGATTTGAGTCGGTTATCGGTTTCTTTTGAGTTGCTCCGTGTGCAGACGGCCTTAATCTATTATGTTACTTTAAAAATCATCTGTTTATTCACAATAAACTAAAATGAGGAATGAAAGGGCATTTAAATATATCAGCAAGGAAAATTAAATTGACATTCAACAGTTTTGACAGTAGAATTCTGACGCAATGCGAAATGAACAACACAAAAGTTTAAAAATAAGAATAAGAATGCATTTTTATAGCAGTAGGCTTCCCAAATTTGACTTGTAAATTCTAATAAAATTAACTAAAATCCTTTGCACTCTAATATTTCTCAAATTTCGAGGAACTAATATTTTTTAATCCCCGAATGAAACGAACTCTTTTCCAAAGAATTTAAATTTGAGTCGTCGTTTTATTCTGTCTTTTCCCCCCGAGAACCTTATTACATTTTAACACAATAACGATTTAACGATATATAGCCTCGAGGATATATTGTTATGATACATGTGTCTAATACGTATCTTTTCCTATAAAGGTTGCCTTAAATTAACGAAAGTAGAATAGGAGATGTTAATGAGAGAAAAGATTTTGTTTCTTTTTTTTCTGGGTATCTATAAATATTAATGCCTGTGCAGCAGTTTGCTTTGTTATATATCGACGCAGGAATGCTGATAAAGGTAATGAACTGAACGGAACATTACCTATTTCATTGAGATTTATTCAGAAGAAAGGAAAATATTTAGATTCTAACAGAGTGCATTGTTATGTGATTTAGGTAGTCGAACCCTCTAAGCTTTTGAGACGTCATATTCATTCATTTTTGGAAACGCGTTTGTGGTGAATTATTTCATCTTTTAATTTTGAACTGAAAAGCATCAAAAAGGAATTTCTCTGACGCTTATGAGCATCGGATCGTAAGATGATTATAGTACAACCTATAGGAAGCGCTTTTGATGGTGCAAAACCATGACCAAAAACAGAGAATAGACTTAACGTCATTAATTAACGCCATGGAAAAATTAACACAATCCTCATGAAATGACATTTGGATAAGTAATACATTGTTTCACAGATTTAAAGTAATAGAAAAGCTTCTATCTGAATGGCATGGACATCTAAATGCTGTGGTCGATATCTGTCATCTAAACAGCGTTTAGGAGCACTCGAATACTCGCCAAACTGTCTGATGGCATTTGATCATTTTATATATTATGATCATTGTCAAATATATAATTAGAAAAAACTGTGGGAGATTTCGGTTAACTAAAGTTATTCATAAAGTTATATTAAGGTTTTATACGTACACCTTCGGAGCTGATTTTCTATTTTTTTGAAAAAAATGTGTCTATTTTTTATAATGAGATGTAAATTAAAACTTGGAAAAATGTATAAAAAATTGAGCTATTACATTAAAATAATTTTTCAAGGGTGAAAAAATGGAAAAAAAGGTGCAAATTTGACATTTCTGCAAAATATGATAAAAAAATTTATAAATTTGAGAATGAAAATGATAACTTTCTCTAGGGAATAGAGTATTATCAATATTTTACATATCTCAGAAGCTGTAGCAGTTTAAGTACTCGTGTACGGAAAAAATGCTTAAAATTCATTGTCATTTGCAAATCATACCAATATAAACACAAAATTAATTAATCTACAAAGAGGAGCGTAGTCTATTCCCTTTATAAAATTTTGAAGAGCATCTCATCAAAATTTTAAGGCATTCCATGCATCACTTTTTACTGTAGGATGTTTTGCGTCAAGATAAATGATAAAAAGAATTCATTTTTGAGAATAAGCTACATCTGGTTATAAAATTCTCAGACAACTGTTGTTGAAATGGCTGTTACTCGGCTCTTAGTTGAGATAGAAACATAAATCAAGCAGAATTAGAAAGATAAAAGACTAGGCTTTGATAATGTATAAGTGGAAAATCGATTTTTTTAATCGAAAATGCCGTTCAAAGGTGTACAAATAACTTGAGGATAAATGGACTGCTGCTATAGCTCTTATATTAAATCTACTAGGAGTTTTACTACTACATTTCCCTTTTCTGTTTCCAATAGAAACAAAAAACAAAAAACAAAATTCAGGTAGTCTCTTCAAACGAAACTACCACGGGTTATTAATGTAGGATTACTTATCGTTGCTTACCTCTTTTGTATCTATCTATCCATCTATATATATATATATATATATATATATATATATATATATATATATATATATATATACAGTGATTTCCGCTTATAAGAATCACGTTTGTTATTACTATTTTTGATTCTTATAGCCGAAATTTAGGTTTTTGGACAGGCACACACACACCTATATATACATATATTAGAAAATTTACCATAAAATACTCTTTAATTTACGTTAATTATCTTTTATTAAAATTATTTTTTTATAATTTTAAAAATACAACTTAATTTCTAGACCAATAAGTAGATACACATGATTATAGTAAGAGAAGAAAAAAAATCCAATATTTGGTACAACATACCTGCTTAACAGTTTAACATTTCAACTACAGGAAGGGTGCAAAAAAAAGTTTTCTATGGTAGCTTGACGTAATGAAGTTTTCAGGAGGCTGGTTATACCTCTTTCAATACCAATAGTCTCAGACCACGATTCACCTTCTAGCTTAAGTTTCACGGTTTGATAACGTGCTGAATCTAATAATGTCACGTTTGCCTAACTGATAGTGGATACTTCGCCGAAGATTTATGTGTTTCAGGTTCAGGAAGCCGCAAGCAGGATGCGGGAGGTGGGAAAAAAGATTCCCTGTCTTTGATTGTCAGTGGAGAAAAGTAAAATTGGATCCAGACGGGTAGGATGCCCCTGGGTTAAGCTAATAGAACAGTGTTTAGCTAAAGTGTTTAAGGGGAAACTATTATGTTATGTCTAACAAAGAAAGGGATGTATTTTACGACTTTATTCCATCCCATATTATCATTCTTTCTTTTAAAAAAATAAAGAAAGAACTTCGTGCCTTTTGAGGATTTAAGTGGATTTTTTGGAAAAATGAAAGGAAAGCGAAGAGTGTAAACTGATTCTTAAAACCGGTGGATTGATTCTTTAAAGCGAAAATTTTAAAATGGAAATAATACATTTGTTTTTGTTTTTGCCATATTGATTCTTATAAACGGTTGATTCTTATAACCACTGATCACTATAAGCGGTGGTTATTGTATATATATATATATATATATATATATATATATATATATATATATATATATATATGTGTGTGTGTGTGTGTGTGTATGTATATATATATATATATATATATATATATATATGTGTGTGTGTGTGTGTGTGTGTGTGTGTGTGTGTGTGTGTGTGTGTCTGTATGTAAAAATGTGGACGCATCTTGGTAATTTTCTGTTAACTTGTACAAGCGATAGACTGGGTTTGGCGCGCTGCCAAAATTATATCTCGCGAGGATGGACGGACGGACGGACAGTTTTAGCGTCTTAAATTTTTCTTTCCGAAGGACCGTTATGGAAGAACTTAATCCTACGTTAAAAAACTCATTTGTGCTAGAAAGTGTAAACGTAAATGAGTCTCCCTCACAGCGCTTGTGTAACTCGACTGGAGGAGACAACAATCTGGAGTCAGTCATTCCTCCATTTTGATTCCCGGGAGTCGGATGTATTATTTTAAAATTTACAATAGATTTGGGTTCATAATTCCCACGGCACATACTTCAACATTAATCTCTATGCTCTTTTCAAATTAGAAGATAAAATGTGTTCGAGCGCAGAGTACACTTTCTTGGGCTAAATCACGTAGGTATAAGAAAGAAAATTGTACATATTCTTCTAAATGAACCAAAATTTCGTGGAATAGATCAGTTATACATAAACTTTATCATTAACCACAAATATTTCGTTACTAGCCGGGCTTCGCCCGGCTATCGAATCACTTGACACTCGAATCACAGTTCATTTGAATGTAAAATTTTTTTCACTTTTAATTGCTAAAAAGTCCCCAAAAATCAGTGCATCTTCAAATGATTTATTTATGATTAAAAGGTTTGAATTAAAAGTATGAAAGATAGAAAAAGAATTGAAAATTACACACACGATGAAACATTTCTTCTCAGTGATTCATTTTTTAGTGAGAACAACGCTGTGAAAGAATCACGCTTTGTTTACATCGTCAAAGATGAATGATCTCACAGGAGACGCTTCATTAGAATCCAAATAATTCTAAAACTATTGAAGTAACAGATTAAGTGTACGCAGAAAAAATTATCAGCTTTTAAAGCTCTCTCTAAATATGTAAAATGTATGTACTTTCATGAAAAAAATACATTGATTTTAACTTTTAAAACATGGCGGATTACGTTTTGTACGGCCAATTGTGATCGGTGGAGTATGCATTTAGAATTGAAATATCTCAAAAACTATTAGTAACAGAATAAATGTACGCAGAGAAATTTATCAGTTTTTAAACTCTTTCCAAACATGTAACATTTATGCACTTTCATGAAAAAAACCCCCATCGATTTCGACATTTCAGACATGGCCGAATTTCATAACGGATGCCATACCGGAAACGGTCTACCAGAAATTGTTTCGTCTACCGACCGACAAAGTTTTTCTTTTATTTATATAGAAAACAAAAGGCATAGGGGAAACCAATTGATGAAGCTGACATTACTTGGTATTACTTTTGTTCCCACCATGACATCAATTTTTGATGAATCATTATTTTATGTCTTAGGGGAGGAAATCGAAGTAGTATAAATGAGTAAGAGCTGTGACCAACATATATTTCAGGTAAACTAGATAGTATGAGAAATTGGACCCCGGGCTTCTTAGTACTCAGGCATACGTTACCGGGGGCTCTCGATTCGAGTCCCGACATGCGCTACTGAATGATCTCGTGTTTATACCGGGTATAGGGCCTTTAAACCTGTTATACGGAATGTCGCTCTGTTGGGTTTGTGGGGATAGGAGGAGGGTACGATCCCCCTAGATGTCGCAACTAGGATTTCTCTGTATAAACTGTGGTGGCACTGGGACAGAAGTCCGACTCCGACCTTTGTGGTGGCCAACAACAAATGTTAAAACTGGAGCCGCACCAGTTCAGCCCTGCAAGAGGCATGCGAGTTTTTTTAGTAGTTTTGAAAGGTGGTTTTAAAAAAGAATTACAGAAATCATTTTCCTGAATGTGCTCCAATGTATTTCAACCGATGTTTAACATGCGTATCTAGAGATAACGTTTTGGCTCCCTATCTTACGTCAGCATCAACGGTGAAGTAGCGAAAGCTGCATTTATGTAACGATTCAGCCCTTGAAAAAATATGAATGAAAGCGAATTATCAAAGGATAGGCTTAATTAATTCATTAACTCCGAAATAAAATGGCGAGCGATAAGGAGGACGTATATCCGCATTTCGTTTAAAGAGTTGCATATCTAATCAATGCAGATTTTCATTTTACTCTCTTTTTTTGCACCCGGGAAACAAGATCCGTAAAACGGTCTTGCTTTAATCAAGGAGGTGAAAAAAAAAAGATCTGTCATATTTAATGAACCTATAGTGTGCGAATTGAATTAAGGAATCGGCTTGATTATTATTGAATTTGCGAGAGAGATATAGCCCGCAATTAAGGGAAAAGAAACCATATCTTCGCTATATTTAATCAACATCTTACGAATAATTATTCCTAGCCCCAGGAATGGGAACATAATGCCCGGGTAACAATGCGAGAAGACGGGGGCTACTTAATGAAATAAGATCCGACGAAAACAAAAACCTCTGGAACGTTCCACCGCTATGTGTCTTATCTCTTCGGTATGACCGATATAGTTTTTTTTCGTACTAAAAAATAATCAATTCTACTCTTAATGACCAGGAGAAAGCTCTTTCTTATGACGAATTCAAACTCTATTTCAGAGCCCATTAAGACGCATCACGGACAATCGATGCATGCAAAGTTTCAAAAGATCATAAATATGTATATTAACTAAAATCGGAGAATTACATAATTACATATAAAAGTGCAAAGAAAAGACTTTTTCGGAGTTAAAACCAGTAGATATCATTATTTTTGCAATTATTTCAAAACACCTTTTTAAATGCACGCTGAACGTAGACTTTCGTAGGAAAAAAAAATGTTCTGATTGAAGAAAATTAGGTGTTCTGAAAATTCTCTTCTAAAACCATTTTAGTTATGTGTTCAAAAAGACGAAATATGGAGGAATTAATTAAAATGTCCCCTTAATTTTTTTTCCAATGTGTATTTAAACATATTTGATAGAATGCATACAAAATAAGAATGTCTGAAAGAATTGCAGTATGTTAAGAGAAATCCAGTAAACCCCGTTATTTATGGACACGCGGGGAACAGAAAAATATGTCCGTGAAAGAAGAGAAGAGACTTTATGCTCCGAAAATTTGGTTTTATTTTGATTTTTAACTGTATTAAAATGATGTTTATACAATGATGTTTATAAAATGATGTATATGTATATCTGTGTATATGTATATACATATACAAATACACCACACACACACACACATATATATATATAATGTAAAATTAAGTGTTACTATTTATTTAAATGATTAAAACTCAGAGAAAAAATATCAATACTAATTAAATGTAATTTTCAACGCTTTTCAATTTCATTCGAAATTTATTTAAATAATATTTGTTTGTTAGCTCACCCGTAATTTCTATAAAAGTTTTGCATATGAATGGAATTTAATGTATTGCGTGCGTCATTGTGACGTCAAATACTCCCGGCATAACTTTTATCTCCTTGCAGTTTTTTTTTGCGTTGCTTGTTAAGATTAAAATTACTTATAAAGCCTCCGTTTAAACGATGGTTTGGACTTTAAGCTACTGTTTGATGGCACCGAACATTATTAGATAGGACGTAAGAGTCGTAAGCAGGTTTATTAAAAAAGGCGTTGATTTCAAAACTAACAGATTCTAGGCCTCATCTCATCAAGCTTCATTGCCAAGTAAAATGCTTGCAGATTTTACCAATGAATCGTTTGTTTCTGATCATCAGCGGGTCGGACGATAAAATATTTGTGGAATAAAATCATTCCGGTTCTCTCCGAAAAATCCCGCTTAGAATCCGAGATGCTTCAATATTTTTCAGGCTTTAAAATCGAATCTTGCTTTTAAGCGAAAAGCATTAAGAGGTAAAAATTTTAGGCATCTATATTTGTTTCTACTTTAGACTTTTTTTTTCATTGAACATTCAGATTAGGAAAGATTAACTTCTAAATTTAGTTACTTTTCTATCAAGAAAAAACCCCGTTCTTAACTGCTCAAAAGTACAATATATCGAGTTAATTACCCGTATTATAATCTCAGCTTTTTATTCGTTCGTTAAACGGTTTATTTGCGATAAAAAATGAGAAATCTCGAGAGGTTTTGATATCGATTCTTAAAAATGTCTCTTTCCAAGATATACAACCTTTTTTGACCATTATCTACTGAAACCTTCCATCTCCCTATCAATTAAGGACTCATGTTCAGTTGTAAAAACGGATAAAATTTTAATTAGTTATCAAATACTTTTTTTTAAAAAATATCTGACATTTAAGTTATTGCAACAAGAATAAAATTGATCCTACCGAAAGGAAGGCAGGCATAAGGTACAGAATACTGAAATTTATTTTAATCTGAATCCTCCAGGGAATTCTGAAAGACATTGCTAAGTTTCAGTTATTTCTTCTTCCATTCAGCAGCATAGTCTATCATGCTTAGCTAAGAGTATTTAAAATGCGATCGAAATAGCTTTGTATTTGAATAATTTAATATAACTTGGCTTTCTGTTGAGTTATATAAAGGAATGTATTTTTTCCCTCTAGATAGATAAAATAATCTTTATACTTAAGTATAAATAGAAGGGGATGACTTTCAGTACAAGTGAAAATGTTTGTATGGCAAATAAAATACGTTTTCGTGAATTTTCTTGTGCCTATTTTTGACAATCCCAGTCCACCCCCCCCCCCTCAACTTCCCCCACACAAAAAAAAAATTATACAGAATTTGAGTATGATTGAACTTTATCTATCTGTTAAGGAAACTCAAACAGGGAAACACAACTTCATAAATTTCAAAAATGTAATTGAAGGTAACACAAATAATGTAAATAATTCAACACGAAATAATACATATAAAGAGATAGCCGAACAAACTAACAGAAAACCTACCCTAGCGTTGAAAATTTTCAACTTTTCAACAAAAGATCGAGCAGTTGCAACAAATCGTCATACATGAGCTATTAATCAATTCGAAACATGTAGCCACTCCTTTACTACATTGTGGAATTGAAGAAACTGTGTTTTCCTGTTTATCTATGTCATTTATTCCAGACACCGTACATTTTAAAAATTAGTATTATAACTCATTTTAAGACTTAAACAATCATTTTCAAGGTTTGGATTCGGAATCAGTCTGCTAACTAAGCTTTCTTGGAGGTGCGAAGAAGTGTTCATTTTAATGACTTATTAGCACCCCTTATTAGCTTCCCATACCCAACCTCTCTTTTTGAGGCTAATGACAAAGAACATTGGTCTGTATACATGTTTATATATTTCATTTAACCATAAATGCTGATTTTATTTCCACAGTGAATATTAATTATATATTTAATAACAATCCATTATTATTCTTGCCAACGTTAGGGAGCTGATAACTTCAAGGTCTTAATTCTATTACCAGAACTATACCGGTGATGTGAGGAAATATTCTTTCGAATGACTTCTTTCCAATATTTCCCGGGTCAGATTCATTATCCAAATATTTTTGGCTATGTTAAAAAATAGTATAACACTTTTAAACAAGAATACAAACCAAGCCAATGACTGGGCGTTTACCGTTCCAATCTACCGTCGGATTAATGGCTTAATCCAACGGTATAAAGTGACATGTATGGATAATTAACATATGAAGCTGAAAAACTGTTATCTCAGACGATATATCCCTTATAATAGGTAGAATAATTTCACCGGCTATCCTTAAAAAGAAATTATATTCAATTACTGGCTCCCATTTATTCCTTAGCCGACAATTTTAATTTCACCAACGAACTATAATTTGATAGGTTTTATCGATTCATTCATTTATGTGATCATACTTGAGTATTATGGCCCAGATAAACTGCATGCTAACGTTTGTCGTGGTTGA
Source organism: Dolomedes plantarius (assembly GCA_907164885.2). Lineage (NCBI taxonomy): Eukaryota > Metazoa > Arthropoda > Arachnida > Araneae > Dolomedidae > Dolomedes > Dolomedes plantarius. Next base: position 218,392,324 of record OU015491.1, read on the forward strand.
ACAATGCCTTCCCAGAATCATAAATTTAATCCAGCTTCTCAATTCATATAGTTAGGCTTTTATTTCATTTTCCGCACAATAGTTATCTATAATGTAATTTAAACGATCTAAAATATTTCATTTTTTATCCATAGATGAGAAAGCTCTGTCTACCTTTACGCTTGATTAAAAAATTAAACAGCTTTAAAAAAATTAATTAGCTTTTCAAATTCCAAAAGTTAGGATTTTGCTTCATTCTTTTCATAATTGTTATCTATAATGCAATTCAAGAGATGTAAAATACTTTCTATTCCTTTACCGCAGATATAAAAAAAAGCTTCTTCTGCTATTATGCTTCATTTAAAAAAATTAAATAATATTAAATCTCCTATAATGCAATTCCTATTCTGCCTCGCACATTCCTTTCCCAAAATCAATCATCTTGTTTATGTTGAGGAAAAACTTATTCATTTATTCTGCTGATGTAACCTTAAACGCTGAATAAAAATGTTGAATGTAAGAACTCTTTTCCTAAATTTCAATATTCAAAATTTCAAATGCGGAAAGCTTCTTGTGAAAGTGAAATTAAGATTTCTCCGGGTAAAATATAACTTCACTCTTATTTTTTTTTTAAATGAGTTTTCTTTGCTTAAAAGAATTGCCGAATATTTACCCAACTTTGGTGCACTCAACCCAACTCCGTTTATTTTAATTTAAATATCTGCGGTAATCGCAGATATTTTCTTTCGGATAATGGAGATAGTTTGGCGCAGTGCTTAAATAGGTTAAAAAAAAAATTTTCTTTTCGTCTAAATATAGGCAGTGGAAAAATAAATGTCGCCTTCCACGTTAAAAAATAAAGTTTTACTTTCATAATCTTTTTAAATAGTCTATTTTTTATTTGCTATGAAAGATTACTTTTTGTATAAAGGGAACTTTTGCGTTTAGCCATTGATAAACACACATATTCGCATGAACGCATCATAGTGGGTGGAACTGTGGTTTCATAGAATTTCATGTCTGTTTATGATTTCAATTTTAAATTTACGTTTTTGTTGTTAGTTTCTTAGTTCATGAAAACTATTTTAAATGTATTTAGTGACAACTCCATTGTCAGTTTAAAAAATCTAGAGTTTAAGAAATAGTTAAAAAAATGAAATAGTTAAAAAGGAAGTAGTTGAAAATATTAAAATTTGTGAAAAAAGGTCAGGTAATATAAACACATAAATAAATTGCCCTTAATAGTGCAATATTTTGCATGCATTGACTTAGTGCGAAGGCGTTCTCTTTCTCCGCTCCTAAGGAAGGCAGGTAAATTTGCTGTAGAAATTCAGAATGATCTTAATTTAAACTTGTTTATAAAATACTAGCTGAAAACCCGCACTTCGCTATGGAGTACATTCAAATTAAATACAACGGTTAATGTATGCAATTAATACCAAACAATAAATATATATATATATTTATAAAAAATCGTAAGGGATAATTTTATAGACAAAATAATATAGAAGAAAATATTCAAATTAAATCTAATAGGACATACTAAAGAATATAGTACAGTTAATATAGTACAGTTAGAGGAACATATCTTTTACTGTATTTTAATGTTTTTTGGATATGTCCAATCGTCTGCCGCATTAGCAAGAAACAATTTTTTTTTGTCTATTTCGCACGTGACGATAAAATTATTTAAAGTGCCAGAATAAGAAATCACGTGATCAGTATTTAATAAATTAAATTCTAAAAATGAATCTTTAAAAATTCCCCAAATATCAGAAAATTGAGATAAAGATTTGAAAAAGACTTCATTTTAAAGTAACTTTTAGGATCTTTCTTATGATATAAATTTTATAACCCTCAAATTATTATTTTAAATGCAAACTTAAAAAATTTCTAAAACAGCTTTAAAATTTAATTTTAAAAAATCTCAAAGTAATTTTTCAAAAATCTTTCTTAGTGCACCCCTACACTATAAGAAGAATCGCCATGCAAAATGTCAGCCGTTTAGGTCCAGCGGTTTGGTCTGTGCGTTGTATGTCAGTCAGTGAGTCAGTCAGTTATGGAACTGTTTTATATATAGAGAGTGATCGAGTTTTTATCTGTTTTTCTAGAACTTAATCGCTTATTTCTCTCAAATGGTTAAAGGCAAATATTCATATTTATTAAAAACGTTCTTTTTTTTGCATACATGCAGTGACGCCCTTAATTTGAAATGCGGTGGGTTCTAAAAATCCTAATTATATTTGAAACACGTGGAGTTAAAAATCAACATTTTTGTAATTTTTTTTTAAATACTGAACAAATTTCGGTGTGAGAAAAAGTTGTCATTTAAATTAACTTGAAGAAAATAAATTTTAAACACAATAGTTTTTGCTAAAAAAATGGTAGTGTATTTTAAAAAAATAAGTCTATCATCAATAAAACAGTTGTTTTTCTTTTAAAAACATACTAATTATTAGTACAAGTTTTAGATGCATCGGAGAACTTTCAGATTTTGATTAGTCATTATGCTTTAAAAAGAAGCAATATCCTTTAGTCTTATGTCATTTTGACTTGCTCAGTGGAGGCAAAAATAATTAGACTTATGACCTTTGTTTTTGACTAATGAGTGAATCTATATTCATTAAAATCTGATTGTTTCCGGTGTAACAAATGCAATTAACATTAAAAATTGAAATTAAAATGAGAATCCCACAAAAAATATTTTTGATAAGAACTGTGCAGAGAAGCTTATTTTACTTTTGCTTTTGATTATTTTTGAGTTCAGTCAATAATTATTGCCAGTGAATCATTGAAAAAATATTTACAGCATTTTACAGGAAATAATTGCGATGTACCGTTTTTAATACAAAAATCAATCTGAAGATTAAGAAATTATTAGTTGGACGAATTAATTATAAACTAAAGTCAGCATGAATTTAGTTAATAAATAAATATAAATTAAATTAATTAATTTTTACTATAAATAAAATTAATCACAAATATTTTTCTCGGTGAAAAATTGCAATACATTCTGGCAAAAAAAAAAATAAATAAATAAAACCAGGTAGTCTCCTCTAATGAAACTACCGCGGGTTATTAACGTAGGATTACCTTTGTTTTCATTTTAAACGCATTTTGGTACTTTTCTGTTTAACCGTTTACTGCTACTGGGTTTGGCGCGCTGCCAAAATTATAACTCGCGACGGACTCTGAATTTTTTCTTTATGGAGGACCGTTATTGAGGAACGTAATCCGACGTTAAAAATTACATTTCGCAAAAATTATGAATATGCCCTCTAATTCCGAGAATTCATTCGAATTGTATATAAAGTGAATTTTTTTTTCTTGATTTTAATATTTCTTAATTTGATGCTACAGGTTTTCAGCTAGTAGCATATATTACTTTTAATTTAAATGATTTGGGAGAAAAATGGGGCATATACTATGTTTTAAACGCACATCATTTCCTTGGGTATACGACATTTCTGAAATAAATCAGTTAGCAGAGTAAAAAATGTCTGTTGCGGATTACAATTTAAAAAAACAAATCTTCAAATCCTACTCGACAATCATCGGAAGAATTTTCTCCCCAGGTTACCATTCAGCTTCAATATGGCTACTAACCACCAGCATTTACAAATCGAAATAATGATACAATTTTATGGTTATTCGCGCCAGATTTTGCAATGATTTATAGGCGGCTTTTAACACAACAATGTACGGATGTTATCTGTCTAAAATACGAAACAACCAAACCGGGACTGCAAGTTTACAATATTCAAAATGAATGTATAATACATACGACGTTAGAGTAAAAAGCTCGCCAACCCAAATTACATCCGGAAAAGTTGCAAATTATTTCATCACAAACGTTTTCTGGAAAGTGAAATAACATTCCGAGCATTTCGAGAATAAAGTAGAGCATTTTTAAACGCAATAAGAGAGACCGTACGGGCAAAACCATATCAATAAATCACTCAAGAAAATAAGAGCCGCGCGTATACAAGCCCCCCGGAAGATTGAAAACATTCAAAGCACCATTTACAATATCGGAATTGGGGGCGCTCTTTCATTTTTCACGGCAGTTATTCGTTTCGAAATGTATCGCGTCTGTCAGTTTTCGGAATTATTTTCGCACCCATACAGCAGCATCTGTCGAAAATGAAATTATCACAATATATTTAAAGACATGGTAAGTTTTTTGACAGACGCTCTGAAACGTTTGCACTGATAATAAACTTTTAAGATTTATTACAATGGTTGTTTTAATCTTATTTTTGAACGAGTCAACAATTTCATCAGTTAATTAAAGCATGACAAATCCTGGATGATAATCACTCAACGAATAACACTTCCCTCTCTCCCTCCGTATGCACACACACACACACACTCATATATATATATATATATATATATATATATATATATATATATATATATATATATATATATATATATATATATATAAACAGGGAGAGAGAGATTAAAAGGGGTGATCAAGATGAAATCAAAAATCGGAAAGAGTGTTTTACATTGATATATCCATTACGCTGATTAATATATAATTGTTTATCAAAATGATTCATCTATTTAATTAACATAATATTAAAGATTCAAAACAAATTATCACTTGAAATTTTCGTAATAAATTTACATTCTCAAGTAACTTATGATTCTAAACTTAAACTTATGATTACCAATTAAACTGAAAGATCATACAAAAATCAGAAAAGCCATTAAAAGAAAACCACTTTCAACTAAGCATGTAGGGATTATAATGCCCGAATGGTTTAATTATAGTAGAGTTATTTTATATATTCAGACGGCCTTATGAACTAAAAACTTAAATTTTATTTTTAACGGACCAAAATGATTCTCAAGAAGAGACAATTTTAAGGCAATACCAGTAGAATACTTAATGTTACTTTGTTACATTTGAAATATTTTTTTACAGTTGATTTCTTTTAATTCACAGGGGATTTCTTCTTAATTATTTTCCGCGTAATCATACTTTTAAAAGATTTGTGAAAATTTCATTGTCGTATACCTATTACATTTTAGGACTAAGATGTTCAATCAGAAAAATATAAGAAAAGCAATGATCTACTTGGAGGACCAACACTATAAGTCCCTGCATAAAGCCTCCTAAGACTTACTAATAATTTCTTTCTTTCTTGTTCATTTCATGATTTTGTTTCCCATCACTGCACGATACAGATGAACAGTGTGGCAGCTTTATGATTTAATTTATTACTTTTATAAGAACAGACACGGCTAAGCCCGAATTTCCTGAAAACGATTTTCGCTGCAATTAAATATATCTTATAGAATATGCGCGAACTTCTAAGGTATTTTAAGCCTTCTGAGATTGCCGATAAAAATCTTTCTAACCCATGATCTATGTAAAATTTTATAGGTCACGCTAAACACTCTTGGTTTTACACTTTTTTTTTTCTCCAGAAAACGGCGTAATTAATGAAGCACGGTTTATATTCTACGATGCAGTTTTCGCTTTGGTATTTTTTTGAGGGGACTATTCTTTTAACGCCGAGAATAAATTAGTTATACGCAGGAAGAAACTGCAGAAATAATCTTTCGATATTACTTACGAAAAAGTTGTATTAATCACGAGCCATGCGTCAAAAGGTTTTGTATTTTCTAAACATTACTTTATTGATACAAAGTGGATCTGTTGTTGGCTAATTAATTGAAATTGATTACTGAATTAGCGCACGTCAGGTTAGTTTATGCGAGCGGTTGTAAATTTCACGCCCGTCCAGTTGAGAGGTGAAACGAAAGAAATGCTTTTTAGAGCCTGTTATAAGACGAAATCCTTTTTTTTTTTTGGCTGGTATATCGGATAAATGTTAATTAAGTCTCCATTAATTTTTCCTCGAGGTCATAACGCCATTCATATATTTAAGTAATAGAAATTACATAAAATTAAAAGAGTAAAGGAAAAATTTTCTACTATAAATGTTTGAGCCAATGCCAGAGGGCTTCCCCCCTTTCTCTCACCTTTTTTTCACTCGTTAAGACAACTGTTTTTTTTTTAAGTTTTTTTAACGTTTTCTTTTCGCTTGAATTTTACTGCCCTTAACTCAGCATAATAATCCATAGTAAAGTGCCGGTAACCCTCCTGTAACACGTTAGATAGGTTTCTAGAAAATGCCGTGTTGTGTGAAACCGTGTTATATAAGACCCAGAGACAGTTCATAAGAAGGGGGGGGGGGGGTTACGTTCTGAAAACTTATTAAAAACAAATATTTTTTTTTAATTCCATATAAGCAGCTTAATTTTTATTAAAAATATTAATGTATGTATAACACAAAACGAAAAGAAACAAAAAAATATTATTTTTATTTAATCCGACCTTAATTTGATAAATTTCTTCCTCATCGCTGCTCAGTACAATCAAACGAGAACGTTTTTTCGATTGAACGATATCACCTTCACTTTCAGAACTTTTTCCTTCATTTATATTTTTTGCCCCTTCTATCCTCTTTAAAAAATCTGTAATTTTGGTTTATTTGCTGGTTCTTACAAGGTCATTGTAGATTTCACAGTATGGAGATAGACAATTTTGCAGCTCCCTTTGAATTTTCGGCTTCTTTCAACGGAAGAGTCAGCATTCAGGAAAAATGATTCAAGATTTTCGGCTAAGCTTAGGCCTTCTTGTAATTTTATAGAGTTATAAATGAATACATTTTAATTTGTTCATACATTTTCATGTAAAGCCACTGTAATTCATTATTCCTTCCCGTCATTATTTTAAGGTAATTTAGTTTTTAAATGTGTTAAACATGTTATCTAGTGCTATAGAAGTACAGTGTTGTACAAAGGTTTTCGCAATTTTATTTATCGTGTTAGAGCGAAACCGTGTTACAGGTCGCAGTGTTATAAGAGGGTTCCCGCAATTTATCCTATCGTATTAGAGCGAAACCGTGTTGTAAGATGCCGTGCTGTAGGAGGGCTACCTGTAATTTTATCTTAAAACCTCTACTACCAATTTTACCAGCTCCCTTATTCAAACGAATCATAATCATCACAGGAGTTGAAGTTTTTTTTTTCCCCCGGGTATTCCGAAAAGAGCCATAACGTCGGTGCCTCTCTCTACAATAATTGTAACAAATGGTAGACATCAAATTCAATAAATGTAATTGTATATATATATATATATATATATATATATATATATATATATATATATATATATATATATATATATATATATATATATATATATATAAATGCATGACTAAATATTATAAATTTGAATTTGAAACGATAACAGATATGGAATAAATTTTGGTGAAAATTAAGTTTTATAAATTGAGCCACTGAATGTCAAAACTGCACTGTAAAAATGGAATGCTGTTTCAGGTCAAGAAAGCTACCCGTTTCTGGGTAGCGAATTTACCAGTTTTTGTTATTGCCATGTTTTTATTAACTCGCTTTCTTGCTTGTTTGTTTGTGTGTGTGTTTGTCTAGTACAAATCTTGCAATCGATTTTTAACTACCCGACTAGCTAGGCATTTGGAACTTTTAGAATAGCTCAGAACACGATGATAATGCATTATTTTAATACTTTTAGCCATATTTAAGCATATTGAATTCATTTTCAGTTAATTTTGTTTTGTAGAATGTTGCAGCCATCTATCGGCCGGGACGGGAATGAAAAGTTAAACGCAATTGATTACACATTGGATACATCTTTATTACGCATTTGATCATTTTCTTTCAAGTTGATGTGATAATTCATCAAAAAAATTTTAAAAAAAGTATTATTAATACATAGAATTGTCAAGTTTATATGATTCAACAGAAAATTTAAAAACATGGTATATAAAAAGTTCTTTTTATCTTGTAATTATTTATCTTAAACATGCTTTCGTACCTCTCTAGTTAAACTTCCATTTTTGTAATATGCCCAAAACATCATTTCATTTCTACAGTGTGTCCTTATCCACTGTAAGTCATTTTTCATGAATTGCAAACAACTTCTTAATACCGTCAAAATTGTATTTTATGATTTTCTTCTACCTATGGCGATATTTGAGCCTGCTATTGGAGCTTAAAAATATAAATCCTACCATAAAAGCCTGAATTATCAATCACAGTTTAGCAGGTAACCATATATTTTAACATTCGATTTCCTAAGGAAATGGAGTGTTTTGCTACGTAATTCTGCTACATCTACATACAGAGGAACTACCTTAATCAGAATCCAGTGTAATACATTAATTTTCATTTCGTACAGATTAAAACAAACACATAATAAATAACCAAATAAACTAAAATAAACTAAAAAAACGCTGTATAAAATCAATATTTATAAGTTTACTTAATGGAGTCAATTTTAAATTATCACAGGTAAATGATTTTCTGGGGGGGGGGGGGCAATAATGATGTGTCAATAATAATTTTTGTTTTAATAATTTCTATTCTTCCAACATTAACAATAATTTTTTAATAATCCTGCTCGTTGTAACAATTTTATTCCAATAATTTCTATTTAAATTAATTAATAATTTTTATTTAAAATAATTTTTATACTGCAATTTATAAGTCAATAATAATTTTTATTCCTTATTTCACCAAATCCCGTGTGTTTCACTCTCTAACAAAGCATTTTAGCATTTAAGCAGGAAAAGTCTTAACTGAAAAGGACAAAAAACAGCTATCAAACTTAGTATATCAAAATTTTTCTGAGATTTATTTAGACGTTTACAAACATTTTATCCACGAGATATAAGTGGTTCATTAATCAAATGATACCGGGTGCCAGACAAGATCCATCATCTAAGATGGATTCAAAAAATTATCTCCAAACCAGTTATGAGAACCTATGACAATAGTTAGTATTATGATAGAAAATTCCGTAAGAATAAACTTGCAATCCAACTTGATATTTCGCAAATTCCAAAGAAGCTAAAGCTTAGAAAGTTTGTATTGAATATGCAGGCACAAGCAGAAAATTCCCCGGGGTGATTTACCCAAAGTTTGCGCACTAAGACACTGTACATTTCGAAATTCACCTTTCTTGTTCGAGCTAGTTTTTTTTTTGAGTATCAAGACTAAAATAATAGAAATATTGAAAAGGTTAAGAGAGAAAAAAAAATTGTTTGCACACACAAAAAACACACACAAAATTCGTAGAATGTATTTTTATTAACGATAAAATATTATCCCTTGCATTTTCTTTTATCAAGAACTTTTAATAAACAGAATTTCTTGTGTTATGTATGGCATGCGTAGAATACCATTCCATCACAAGTATACCAAACAGATAGAATAGTAAAAAGTAAAAAGAACTAGCAAATTGGTGGTGGTGGGTGGGGGGGGGGGGTTAACGAATACGGGAGAAATATTTTTGAATCCACCATGACAATTTTTGAGTAGGTCTATTGGACAGGATATATAAATGACAGAAAAAAGGGTTGGTAAAATAAATTGTACCTCGGGTAAGAGATCTAATACTCAACTAACATCGTATTATTTGCTATTTTAGTTCCTTTCATTCAAATAGATTTTGTTTAGTTGAGAGATGTCACTCTGACGGTGAATTTTAACGTAGGATTACGTTCCTCCATAACGGTCTTTCGGAAAGCAAAATTTCAGACGCTAAAACCGTCCGTCCATCCGTCCTCGTGAGTAATAATTTTAACAGCGTGCCAAACCCAGCCTGTATTGCTTGGACACGCAGTATACAGTTAAATGGAAAAGTACAAAAATGCGTCAAAATTTTGACATATATATATATATATATATATATATATATATACGTATACATAACACATACATACATAAATGCATACAAAAGAGGTAAGCAACGGTAAGTAATCGTACGTTAATAACCCGTGGTAGTTTCGTTAGAAGAGACTACTTGAATTTTATTTATTTTTTTTTTACTAAGAAAAGTCCTCTACTCTTTGTTACGCATCCACTATTTTTACAGAAAACATTTGAAATGTTTATTAAAGTACATTTTTGACACATAGCAGTGTATATTTCCCCCTTTACACAGAGAACTTGTCATTAAATCGACTGATTAAAATTATTAATGGGAAACTTAAAGAAATATTATTGCCCGTAAAAAAATATATATACGATTTTTTACCTGTTCCTGGAAACTATAGGCATATGCACTACAGTATTTTACGTTATGGTTTGCAATAATTGAAAATACCATCACAGTTGGACGATTCCTGAAATAGATTTGAATAAACTCGTTAAATCCGCTCGACAAGCTCAAGCAAATAACCGGACAGCGATTGTCAAAGTACTGGAAATTTAATGCGATTCGTCAACATTTAGCGGAAGCGAGTAGAGGTACATATCTGCAACACTGTCGTGCAGTGACAGGATTGAAATCCAAGACTTCATCTATTTTGACTTTCTCAATTCGTGCTTCTAAAACAACAAAACGTGCGGTTGAATGTGTAATATATTTTTCCTTCGCAAGCTAGTCGAGTATTGCTCGAGGAAGGTTAAGGGTATTGGGTAGTAGCCACGTCGGATTCTTTCAGCTCGCAGTTAACGTATGGAGAACATTTTTCACATCATGATTGTCGACATGTATTTAAATTTTTAACGTTGGGATTACGTTCCTCCCTAACGGTCTTCCGGAAAGCAAAATGTCAGACGGTAAAACCGTCCGTCCGTACTTTGCGAGTTATAATTCTGGCAACGCGCCAAACCCAGTCTGTATCGCTTGGACAAGCAGTAAACAGCTAAACATAAAAGTACCAGATGAGTAAAAATATTTACGCATGTATATATATATATATATATATATATATATATATATATATATATATAAAATATATAGAGAGAGATAGATAGATAGATACATATATATATAAATACAGATACATATATACATAACACATACATACATATATACATGCAAAAAAGGGAAGCAACGATAAGTAATCTTACGTTAATAACCCGCGGTAGTTTTGTTAGAAGAGACTACCTGAAAATTTTTTAAATTATACTCCGTAATAGTGAAAGAAATTTTTGACTCTACTATCTTATCCATTTTAAAAAATTTCGTCTCCGATGGAAATTATGTGCGTTTAAAACACCCTATATTACCATGTTTTTTCCCCCTAGTAATTCAATTTAAAACTGTTGTTTTCGTTTCTTTTAAAGAATGAAAAATAGAAACCCGAGTCAAAAATTTCTTTTACATTAATTTTTTTTTTAAATTTCCACCCAAGTAGACAATCATTGGAAAAAAATTTCATTACATATATATATATATATATATATATATATATATATATATATATATATATATATATATATATATATATATATATATATATATATGTATATATATATAGTTTACATTGAAATGAGCGACTCCAGTAGAGCTTGTACCTACCAGCTTTAATTGCTAAACAATGAACGCGGGAGAAGAAAATAGGTAAAAAAGAATTAAGTGAATATTATTAGGCCCCTAAAATTTTAGCAAGTCACTATTATGTCATTCTTTTGAGCAAATATTCACGATAAAACGTCTGTACGATTTCTCTCAATTTCTGGCTTATTAGCAGCACGTAGAACAAAAATCATTCTTCTTTAGGAATGTCTGAGTCTATGATAGTAGGGTAATTTCAAAAGTTCCAACAAGATTTTTAAAATATAGATGATATTTTTTTTTTACACAATTGAAATTTTGGGGAAACTTATTTCGTAAAAAGTCTAACTCAAATGGTTTTCATTTCGTTTCTTTTGTATAGTTTTGTAAGCATCTAAATAAAACTGATGTAACTACTCGAAAGTTGGTACGTTTAACTTCGTGCAAAAATGAACAGACTTACTTATTTAGCGACCATTCGTCAAGGATTTCAACTGCATGCTCCCAAACACAAAATTTATAGTTTTCCTTGTAAATCTTCTCGTATAAAAAGAAACTACGAATCTTATGTTTTAATATTTTTCTATCTGATTTATGATCAAATTTCAAATAGTTATAAACAGTTATGAAATTTACCGTAAACACTGAGGCAGTTATAAAGGAAGAAGAAGGTAGTTAAATGATATTTTACAAAGCCCGTTATTACAACTAGTTTGAGGGCCCGGGGTAGCCTAGTGGTAAAGCGTCGGCTTTCGGATCTGAGGGTGTTCGGATCGAATCCCGACACGCGCCATTAAATACCTCCGTGTCTAGGCCGGATATGGGCACGTGAAATTCGCAGACCAGAAAGTCTTTTTATGAGGTCAGATGTCACTCCTAGTGGTGTTCGGTCAAAATTGAGGTGGCATCTGGCTCAATCGGACTCCGACTCTTTTGGAGCTATTGTAAACCGGAACCACACTTTTAGCCTATATGGATCTGGTTTGGAATACTTCCGGCGAGGGGGCATAAGAAACAACAACTAGTTTTTCAAAAGACTTTAAAAATATTTTAATAAATGTCTTAAAAATATTTTAATAAATGTCTTATAAATATTTTAATCTGTCGTGGCTGCAATGTCCTCCAAGTTCTCAAATTTACCTCTGGATGTGCGGGGTCAAGTGTAGCGGTCTCGTCACTTGACTCGTTTCTAAATTTAATGCATTTTTATAGTAAAAATATTAATTTAGATTTTCAGTTTTAATGTTTAAATATCTAGTAGACTCAGAATCCTCAAGCTTTCAAAAAATTCCTTTACCGAAAAATTAAGTCCGTCTGCACACGGAGCAACTCAAAAGAAACTGATAACTGACTCCAGTCACAAACCAGTCCGTGATGAGTCGTAAACTATGTAATTGAATGGAGCCACGCACACGGCGCAACTGGTTACAAACTCGTCCGACGAGTTTGTAACCAGTTGCGCCGTGTGCGCGGCTCCATTCAATTACATAGTTTACGACTCATCACGGACTGGTTTGTGACTGGAGTCAGTTATCAGTTTCTTTTGAGTTGCTCTGTGTGCAGACGGCCTTAATTGGACAAAGATCTGCAATGAAATTTGGTACGGGTTCATCCTTTATTAATTCCAGCTATACTTAGCGATGATCTTATTATGAAATACAATTAAAAAATGCCACCAGTTAGATAATCTGTGGCTTGAATTTAACGAAATTGTTTCTTACCTAAATCCACTCATCTCAGACACACAGTAATCAGATAGATGTAAAGCTATTTTGCACTGCATTTTCTGTATTAAATGACAGACAAATAAACTCGGAGTTTCAACGTCATAGAACGTTCATTCGACTTTTGTATCTCGGCATCCCATCGGCACATTTTTGTCTGTCGCTACTGTTTCGAAACAAACGGATATTTGCACCACTATATTAATTTATGTATTACCACTTCTCTTCCGTACTTCACAAAAAACTAAATAATTCATCGATGTATCTTGTCAGGAAGTATATTTTGCTTCCTTTACGCGCTCGATCCGATTCTGTTACCCATTCATAGGTTAAAGTTCAATAAAGTCCCAAACGTTATTTAGACTATGTTTATATATGTGTCACTCTGTCATCTCCGTTTCGTTTCTAGTTCTCACGCGTTATATATACCTTTAAAGTTTTTTTTCCATAAATATTAAACTCAGAAATATAGCGTACTGTCCTATTGAATGCAAATTTTTTCTATAAATATTAAACACAAAACTGTTATGTGTCTATATTTTCGACTCTGCTTTTGTCATAAGTTCTCTTGAGTCAATGATGTGAAACTTACCCATATTTTACATCTCAGAGAATCCAGAAATATTTTAGAGCTTAAAATAAAAACTTGGAAAAAAAATTTTTTTTTGCCTAAAAATGAAGATAGTTGCAATGTTTTTCAAAAGTTAGGATTTATCAAATACTAAAATTACATTCATCTTGATGCCTACTTTTTTTTATTTATAGTTTAATGCTACGTAATTCTAAAACTCCGAACTTGTGTGTCTTGTAGTTTCAGCTGACTTTGCATTTCTAAATATGGATCGATGTGCATCTACAGTGATGTACGCGCCTCTTATAACTTTACATTCGCAAATATGTATGTGCATGTTTAAATATGTATCGATATACATAAATGCATCTGTAGGTACCAACGTAGTCTCTCCTAACTTTGCATATCTAAATGCGTATTTGTATGCGTTTAGAGTTATTCACCATGCCTCTGCTAACTTTACATTCCTGAATACGCCTCGGCACACCTTATGTATTTACGAATGAGTGTTCCATTGTTTTCTAGGTATGTAATTGAAATGCGTATTTTATGGTAGAGATTCCCAAACTTTTCACGGTTACGGAACCCTCGGGAACGAGATCAGACACTTCGAGCACCCCTTTTAAAATTTTAGTTTTTCTTAAAAAAAATTTTTTAAATAAAATCAAAGAGGAATGTATATCAGGAACATTTTAAATTTAAGTTCAAATAAATACTTACTGATTTTATTTATTTATTGAAATATATAAGTGACAAACACCAGGATAGCATTCATTAATACAGTTTCAAAAATATCCACGAGATTCTTCATAGGACGACAATGGAAATCGCTAATAGGAGTTTTGATTTATTAATGGGAGACTTGCGATGGATACTGAGAGCACACATGCTTCATATCAAGTCTCATAGTTGAGAGCGTGAGAATAGCTCATTCATCCTCAGGGACGAGTTATATCGACTTCTGTCGTAATCTTTCGGGTGTATTACTTCAACTTAATATTCATTTAAAAATGGCTCTACTAATATTTTTGCTTATAAAGGCGGCTGGTGCACGAAAAATGTGTCGTGGCTGCAATGTCCTCCAAGTTCTCAAATTTACCTCTGGATGTGCGGGGTCAAGTGTAGCGGTCTCGTCACTTGACTCGGTTCTAAATTACGGGACAGGCTTGTAGGGGGTAGTGCTGGTCCCTCCTTATACTGGGAATATACATTCGCGAAACAGAGAGCGAAGTGTAGGGGAAAGCAGTGATTTATTGGTCCCCTCACCGGGGGGAGGTTTTATGGGCGTCCCTCGTCCCTTTGATGATTCGTCTTCAGACCGCTCCGGAGAGCGGTTTTAAGACGAATGATCAAAACGGCGAAAAACTTCCCCCACGTTGGGGGGTGGGAGGAATAATCGACCCCAAAATGTGTCAAGAGGGGATGGGAGCTTATTCGCGTATGTGTAATGGTGGCATTAAATGAATGGCTAGCAGTCTCGTGGTGTACATATAGGCGAATGTCTATATGTACACCACGAGACTGCCACGAGACTACGCACTTGCCAGACAAGTGCCTCCGCGTTCGGGGAAAAAACAATTTGCTTATCCCCCCCAAAATCTCGCGGCACCCTAAAATACCAACCGATCACTATGTTATGGTACATTCCAAAGTAGTCTTCGCTCATTTTACATTTGCAAATATGCATCTGTATGTGTAAATACGTATCGGCATGCGTTTATAGTTACCGTATGAAGGACTCATCCTGGAATCCTCGTTATTTGTTTTTTTTTCAGATAAAAATGATGATGGCTGGCGTCCCGTCCCTCTGCACCTCCAGGAGCTTGGCAGTGATCATCCTGGCTCTCTTATGCAGTTCCCTACTCTGCGAAACCAGAGCCCAACAGTTTTACCCCAACGGCCGCTACGGCAGGAGGAGCGTAGTCCCACCTTTAGCTGGTAAGTTGACACTCCTTAGGACTGTAACGTCACAGATTACCCCCGACACCCTCGGACATACTCGGACATACTCGGACACCCTTGGACAAACATGACTCTAAATTTTACTGAGGATTTCTGAAACTCCCTCACATTACTTCGTGAAATAGTAAGTAGTACGATACAGGGTTAAAAGTTTCAAAATACGTTTATTACAGGAAAATAGAAATCGAAACATACGACGGTTTTCTTAAAGTCTAAATGGTTAAAACCTTCATAATTTCCTTAATGTCTAAAAAGCGATAAATACTTTCCGCGGGAAATGGTATCGGGGTGTTGATTGTCCCCTACCCCTCATTTCGAGAATCGACCTCCCCGAGGCAGCAATCTTAAAATCAGTTCCAGGTCTCTATCTGACGGGAGGTCTGTAGTACCTGCGTCCTGACCCCTAGATCCCACGGGGAGTTCCAGTGTGAGAGTGAGGGAGATTGATTGGAACTGACTCCCGGCGAGAGAGGTTGTGCGAGCCCCACGCTGTTCGGTGTTCTGTTTTCGAAGAGCGACTCTGGGGTGGACTGCCTTGGAGACGGGAGACAATCCAACTCAATATCTCGAGTTAAGACTGAAAAGTGGTTTTAGAAGTACATGTAAAAATTGTATATAATTTTTATAATAATTCAGTGTATGAAGGCTGCAAAAATATGAAATCTTTCTCGTGTGTTCATTGACGAGAACGTTACAGGATTCAGAGGCTCGGCAATCTCTTGTAATGGTCCGAAAAAGATGCGAAGGCATGCCGAATATATTTTGCATAGCGAGCCTCCGATGAACAATCTATGTGTGTAGATTACTCTTTGCTAGAAAGTTTCCGAGGCGAACTTTTCGAACTACTCTCAGTAATTTATTTTTGCAATGAAAATCGAATATATGGACTGTAATGTTTAAATATCTTATTTCGGGATTTATTTAATAATTTACATTGGACAGTTTTTGGACAGTTTTTTTGGAGGAGAGATATCTCTGTAAGAGGAAATGAGTAGTTTTCCACTTGCATGTTCAAAGGAATATTAAGATAAAGATGTATTTTACATCTTCATCTAGACATACCTGATGAGTTTTCATATGAATAGATTACGTAAGGGTAGATTACACTTGTCGATAAAGCTTCTATAATGAACTTTTCGAGTGACACTCCAGGGTTTCTAATTCGATGAAAATTAATAAAAGAGTCATCTGTTTATTCATGAGAAACTAAACAATTTAAATATTTGAGATTATTTTTCGGAGGAGAGAAATCTTTCTAAGGGGGACGAAAAGTTTTCCTGCAATGAAGCCTATTTTAATATCTTCACCATAACATCCGTGTCTATAATATGATTTCCATATTTTTTTTACATTTGGCTTTTGTCCTACGTAGAAATTAAGAAATGGCTTGGCATCAGCATCAACCCTCTTATAATAATTTTCCATGAATTACTCAAAGAACGTTCCCCCGTAAGGTTTGTAGAGTTGCTAGGAGAATACGAACCCCCCCCCCCTCCTAAAAAAATGACACCCCTGGCGGTACTAAATCGTGATGACAGCGAGCAAAGTCGGATTTCAACCGTTGTGGTGCCAATAGCAAGTGTCAAACAACGATGCAGCCATCTTTAGAAATGATCAGGATTGCTTCCGACAAGGGGGCATAATAAAAAAAAGAAGCAAACTTCAATAACACTTAGTAAATCGATCAGTTCTTGTTCCATTATACTTCATCCTCTTTGCTGGAAAAAAAACATCATCATGACACAGATACCGCAAAATTACAGCATTTTACTAATAAAAGTTTATATCTTTTGCTAATTAGATTTTAGTAATTATAAAATCAATAATTATCAGATTTTGAAATGGACAGTTTTTTTTCACCCGGTTCATAAATCCAAACACTTAAGTAATAGCGGTTCGAGTTATTAATTAAGTAAAACTGATACCCTTCTTTACAAAATCTAAAAATGTTCGCTCTTCGTACGAGAAACTCGAAAATGAATTGAAAAGGGGATGAAAATCGAAGCTGACGCTCTCCCTGACACCACATCGTTTCACACATACGGCAGATTTAGGAATGAATGTATTTTCCCTACGAAAATCCATTACCATATATCTGTGATCACTGTAACCTTTTAGAATGCCCTGATAGTTATATTTCGAGCTGTAAATAAACCCCGACTGAAGAACATTATTCAACATTCTCTCAGCTGAGCATGGCTTAGGCCGTCTGCACACGGAGCAACTCAAAAGAAACTGATAACCGACTCAAATCACAAACCAGTCCGTGATGAGTCGCAACCTATGTAATTGAATGGAGCCACGCACACGGCGCAACTGGTTACAAACCCGTCCGACGGGTTTGTAACCAGTTGCGCCGTGTGCGTGGCTCCATTCAATTACATAGGTTGCGACTCATCACGGACTGGTTTGTGATTTGAGTCGGTTATCAGTTTCTTTTGAGTTGCTCCGTGTGCAGACGGGCTTAATCTTACATTTCAGTTTTGCTGCAATAATAGGTTGAACTGTTCTAAGGACAATTTGCTATGTGTAGTCTTTAAGCGATCTGCATACTGTAATGGAATTTTGACTTCTAAATGGAGTAATTTTCTGATATTTCCGTGGCAATAAATTAATTTATGGTTGAAATAACAAAAAAAGTAGATTTATAATCACTGTACTTGAGAGCGTAGCAAAGGAATGATAATGGACAGAATGTGTATTATCCTCCGAATTACACAAAACTCCTAACCGTCGATTACACCACCAAATAACCTAATATTGGCTGATTAATCTATTAACTCCAACAGACTATCTTTAGATACCTACTTCAGTGGCTCTACTAGAGGTCCTAAGCCTTTTAAATGAATCTTGCTTTTTCTTTCAATTCGTCGGCTTAGGGGGTCCAGGACACAAAATTGTTTAGATTAAAAAAAACATTATTGCATTAAAAATTTTTGTGTTCTTTCTCGCTTAAAATGACGTTTAAATCATGTTTCTATCTTAATTAGAACAGGAAAAATTATTAATCTTTTTGCCACATTCGAATAGTATCCAATCGTTGTTTAAACCTGTAAGTGCGTTTTTTCTGCACGATGGGTTTTTTTCCCCATTTCTCGTCTTTAAATTGTTATAAGTCAAGAACTGTTAAAGATAAATGGTTGAAACTTGGAACATGTCTTTTTCAACTATTTTACTTTAATTTTGATTCAGCAAATTTGAAAAGAATATTTAATTTTAAAATATGATATTTGAAAAAATAAGTTACATATTTTTTAAAAATTTTTAATCTAAATATTTAAAATTTTTTTTAAGAATTAATTTTTTAAAAAAAATCTGAATTAAAATTAAAACTTATATACTTCTGTTAGATTAAATGAAAAAATTTTGAAATTCGACAAATAATATTTCGAATTATAACGATTTTAAATTACCCCACTTTTTTTTAAATTTTAAATTTTAAATTTTTTAAAAACTTTTTTATAAGTTTTATGATATGATTTTGTTTACAAATTATATGATTAACCATCACAAAAAAAAAATTCAAAATTTTAACTCAATAAATAAAATAAAAAAAATTTAAATGTGTCCCGCACCCCCTTAAAACAGCTTCTTCGAGGTGAATATCTGTGCTGCTAGATCTGGCAAGCTCTCGAGACACTGTTTGGTAATTCGGTCGTTTTCAAGAAACATACTCCCTCCTCACCAGCACGCCTCTGAGAATTTAAGTGGATGCAATGTATGATTTTGCATGAAATGACGTAGAAAAATGATGACTGGGAAAGGGACTTAAACAAATTAAAGCAGTTAACAAAACTTAAGAAACAAAACAGAATAAAACTTAATAAACAAAACAAAACAAAACTCGTTAAAAACCACAACAACAACAACAACAAAAAAGATAATGCAATGCAATGCTTTACAACTGTAAAATTTATTTAACTTAGCTAATAAAATAAAATTTTGCTATAATAATTTAATTT
The DNA here is from genome assembly GCA_907164885.2 of Dolomedes plantarius. Taxonomy (NCBI): domain Eukaryota; kingdom Metazoa; phylum Arthropoda; class Arachnida; order Araneae; family Dolomedidae; genus Dolomedes; species Dolomedes plantarius. Next base: position 218,411,872 of record OU015491.1, read on the forward strand.
TATTTTCATTTTCTTTTAACCCTCTTCCACTAAGTTCGACTCAGGATAATTTCTGCCTATCTCGACGATACCGAAACTCAAATATTCAACTTATCCCAAAACCTAATTTTTACTAACTTTCCTGTGTTATCTCATCCAATTTAATTTCTCACTGAAGTAAATATGACCTATTCTTACACAAACTGACTTTCACGACCTGCTCCTTACACGTATATCGCATCTTCCGCCGCAAACTTCGCTGAAGTATGTGACTAAGTTACCGAATCCCTTATTATGATAATAAACAGTAGTAACCGTTTCAAGATGCTTAAAAATAAAACGAATTAATCAGCTGAACGAACCCCTTGGGGATCTTCGATTCCTCTATCGTCCCCTTTCGTGCCAATGCTAACAACATCACGCGTTCAGAGAGAAAAAAAAATTAGTTTCTCATCGTGGGGCTAAATTATCTTACCTCATTTGCTAACAAATTAGTTTCGTACTTCCGAGCGTGATTTAAATGCCTACACATGGCCAGAAAGGAAAAGTTTTCTAACACGTGCACAGTAAATAATTTTTGGTGAATATTAAACTAAACATTGTTTGAAGTTGTTGGATTTTCTCAGACTTCGCTCAGGTGAAAGAAGACTTTGACAGCGTTTGAAATCCTTCGAAATAAAGGAGGCTGATTTCACAGATATGGCAGATGAATGAAACAAAAGATCCACCCACATAGTACAGTGGTTGGCGTCACGCGCTTCCACGGGTTGGGCTCGGTTTCGAAGCTCGGCTAAAGCATGGTCGTCCTTGTGCAGTCCTATCGTAAGGAGTGATGTTGGCTCACCTACGTGGTGCTCTCATAACAAAGAAGCCAACACATTCGCGGAGTTGAATGGGCGAATGTGGAAAATACAAATGCCTGTTGCATTAGAAAGAATGTTCTTTCTTCAGTAATTGGCAGTCTTGTCAAAGACTGCGAATTACTGAAGTCAATGAACTTCTTGTCAAATAAAAATGCTATCCTTAGTTTATTACTAAAATTTAAAAAGCAAAATACACTCTCTACAAACGTTTCTTTAAAATAGAGGCTTAAAGGCAGTTTTAAAAAAAACTTGTGTTTTTAAGATAAACGAACTATGGGATAGTAAGGATCAAGCGACAAACTCAGCCATTATTCTTTCATCTATAAACTATAACTATATAGAAATTAACTTTCATCACACTATATAAGTAACAACATTTTGAGCATATTGTGGGCAAATGGGGGCATTATGGAGAGCGAACACATCGTTACCTGTAATTTAGAAAATTTGTGAGAAAGGATTTTTCTTAGGTTTCTTAGGCGTTAACTTAAGTTTCAATCTAAAAGAAACCTGTGTTTTGTTTAAAATATTTTCGAAATTTAATCCCTCCCGCTACCTAAAAAAATTGCAAGCGAACATAGACTATTTATGACATTGTACTTTACCCAGAAAAATTTTGTATTTTAAAAATTATACATAAAAGTGTCCGTAAATAATGGGGTAGAGAATTGAAACTACCCGATCTGTTGATTAATTTAATTTGCTTTCCTCTATTTTTGCTGTAATATATATATATATATATATATATATATATATATATATATATATATATATATATATATATATATAACATACTTTTATATTTTTATACCTTTAACATTTTTTGTTCCGTAAATCCTTCTATTATTTACTGATTCGAATCAATGCAATTAATAATCAATTTTATAGCGGTAATTGTGAATATTTTGATTTCCAGATTCAGCAAGAGACATCAGAGTGGCGTTTTTCGGAGATGATTCTGTAATCTGCAAGTTCACAGGCTATGCCGACTATTACAGCTGCACGAGGTTGGTCTTTGAAAATAGTCCTTTTTGATTGTTATATTTGTCATGTTTGTAACACGACACGAAGTGTCCTTGGTCAATAAAAATTAATCTGTGAAGAAGAAAATTTCTTGGAACCTAAATCATGTTATGGAAACACTCTACCTGTTCAACTTTGTGCCCAACTCTTTATTTCGTTACCTTTTGATTGAAAATAATTAGTTCCTATTCCCAACAGCCTTCAGGTACTCACGTTGCCTGTATTGTCAATGTGAGAACTTCTCCAAAATGGTTATGTGCATATTAAAAAGTTTCTTCATTGCTCGGTATAAGCTGTAGCAATAAAGAAATTTTTTTTAATGCGCAAAACACATGCAACATGCGCTAAGACTTTCCCAAGGTGGGTGATATTGAACCGAATGTGGTGTAAGTAGAACTCGGTGGTAAAATGCATCTCGCAGGTTTGCTAATTAGGGAGTATGTTGACTAGAAAAGACCGAAACACTTAACTAGAGGGGAGGCAATGAATATTGAGAACTCGCCGGTGCTAACAGCAGAGACATTCACCTCGAAGAAGCTTAAAGCAATCAATCAATCAACCAATATATATATATATATATATATATATATATATATATATTAAGGAAAACCCAGGGTATCCATAATTGAAGTCCCACTTTCAAAAGGCTGCAAAAAAAAGAACCACTGGTCAGAATGACTTCAAATTTGAACTGAATATACTGGAAGAAGAGGGAAACGATTTGGCATAATAAAAAAAAAGTTCTAAAATGTTGGAACTTTTTTTTTATTATGCCAAATCGTTTCCCTCTTCTTCCAGTATATTCAGTTCAAATTTGAAGTCATTCAGTTCAAATTTGAACCAGTGGTTCTTTTTTTTGCAGCCTTTTGAAAGTGGGATTTTAATTATGGGCACCCTGTATATATATATATATATATATATATATATATATATATATATATATATATATATATATATATATATATATATATATATATCCAGCTTACAGGTAGCCCTCGATCTACATTTCTCCCTTTGTTATGGCTTCTCAGCAAGACATAATCGATGAGTATCTTGGAGAAAGAGGAATTTCTCTCAATTTTGATTGTTGACTGACTAGGTGCAGTCATCCAGCCGACAACGACGTCGGAAAGAACCATCGTTTATCATAAATCATGGTACAAAATTGAGACAACAAGAGGACAAAATGCATAAAGCGTGCCAAATTTACGTGCCGCTCCGAGATTTGAGATATGGTTATTAATATTCGAGATATATATCGGCAGACATAATAATATTCAAAATTATAGCTCTAACGCGTATTCATTAATTTTGACAGCTTCAGAATGACAAAATTTTTTTCTATGAATTATCCTTGTTAAAACTGACGCGACGCATCAGAAATAACATATTTAAGTTTCCACTAACTCAAATTTCACAGAGAATTCTAAATTTATGTTGGATACAGTTCTTATGAAAAACGATTCCATTGTATTAAAGATATACGACAGTAAGAATTAGGATGACACATTTCTAGCTTTTACTAAATTTTTTCGGACTGCACATATGAATAATTCATAAGATTACTTTATTTTTGGCACATTATTTGCAGATTTACTTCTTGCTTTGATTTCCTATTGAAACGAAACCGCAATATATCGGTGTTACACAACTTGCTGGACCGTTCTTTATTCATTATTTTCGCTCGGGTTACTGGGTCTACTCTCTTCTTATACCAGTGATGAGATAGTTGGGTTTTCAAAATGAATTTAATACAAGTCGTCGAGTTTTTTCCTTGTCTTTTTAAATAACCAAACTGAAAAACCGCGCAAGAAGGAAACTTGCGCTTATAATTATTCTTTCATATCGAAAAAAAAAGTGGGGGGGATTTTTGTTTCGTTCGGAAGTATCTTTACGAAAATTCATATTTCTTTTCGTGTGATGCAAAATGAAGTAAAAGTTGCAATTTTCTCGGACTAAAAAGCTGATATTTCGACAAATTAGATGAAAAGACATAAAAAAAGTTCTTTAGGCTATAATTTTAGATGTAATATTTTTTAAGACAAAGACTATCACAGAACATCATGTATTCATAATAATCGATTTCTTCGCCTTTTCGGTCCACAAGTGCGAGGTTCGATTCCCACGAGGGAAAAAACCCTAAGAAAGTTACTTTAATAAGCAGATGATGGCGAATTTTTATGTTTTTGAACAGAAACAGAGGGATTAAATTGGTGCTGGTATTTTATGCTTTACCTTAGAAAGTTTCGCATCACCATCCATATTATCATTTTAAATTCTTTGCATTTCCAAAGCATTTTAATGTATGATGTTTTCAGTTTTAAATTCTAATTCATTTAATCATATTTAATCTCGATAAGCGTTCTTTTTATTAATTTTTATAAATTAATATTGAGAAATACCGATACTAAGATTAACTCTTTGTTGTATTAATACTAAGAAAAATAAGTAATTATTTTGTTCATTTTCATTAAGAATGAGTAATAGTTCTATGATACGGCGAAAAAATAATACTTATCTTGTTTTTTATGAATTCAGGTTCATACACAAAGAAGGAAACAAATGTAGAAAAAAGGTTTGAGGTAAAAAAATAATAATTAATATGTGCCAATATAGTATAACAGAATTAACTGTTTACTAAGTTTCGGTATTCTCAAAAACTACTTTGTGAAATGAACTAAAAGGATATTGTTAGACCATTGATCTTATACTAAGAGTTAGTTATAAAATACTCGGTTTTGAATAAGAGGTGCAAAATTTTGAGCCTTTTTACATGCATTACTCGTACATTTTTAAGATCCATTTCAAACTTTTTTTATTTCCTTTATCCTATCAATTTCTCGCCGAATGGCTAGGGCACAGGCATTCGATACTAGAGTCTGTAGGTTCGAGTCCACGACAGGCATGGCTTTTTTTAGCCGTTCGGAGTCGACTTTAAAACTAACCTAGTAGATCCGGGTTCAGTAAGCCCTCGTGTTGTAGCAAAATGTAACCGTAGCGCTCTCAACCAACTAACCTATCAATTTCGTCCTTCCGTTTAATGCATTTTACATTTTTCGTAATGTTTTTAAACAGTCTCTCGTGGAAAATCTCATTCAAATGCTAATTTAACATTTCTTAGTTTTACAGCCAACAATTCAACCTTAGCAATTACAAACCGCATCTTTTCTCAAATTTTCACCGAGGGCGTGTGACGCAACCTTATGTGTGTGTGTGTGTGTGTATATATATACAGTGGAATCTCAATCTATCGTTTTGCAAGGGACCGACTGAACTGAACGATAAATGCGGGAAACCGATAGATCCGGGAACATAACAAAGCAATATGATCATCGGGACTGGGTGAAATAAACGACACATACGGGAAAACGATGCTTCGGGAAACGATCGATCGAGATTCCACTGTATATATATATATATATATATATATATATATATATATGTGTGTGTGTGTGTGTGTGTGTGTGTGTGTGTGTGTGTGTGTGTGTGTGTGCAGTACCGTAACTAGCCATTCCTGTGCCCTGGGCAAGAATTTGCATTTAGGCCTCTTAATTAATTAGGTTTGGGAAAATAATAAAAACAACTACAGCATTTTGGGGCCCCCTTCCGAGTGGGCCCTGGGCGGGTGTCCCTGTTGCCCCTCCCTAGTTACTGCACTGTATATATATATATGTGTGTGGGTGTGGGTGTGTTTGTGTGTTTGTTTCTTTGTTTGTGTGTTTGTTTGCTTGTTTGCGTGTGTGTATATGAATGTAAATACAGGCTGTTCTTAGAAAGTATATCGCTCGAACATTTATGATATTAATAGCCTCATCTCGTGTAATTGAAAGCTCCATTTAGTTTTAAGTATCGCTTCACACTCGTGATGATATCGCGCACAAAAAAGTAACCATTGCATGTCAGAAAAATTCTGTAATAAATTTGGAAAGTATAACAGTATCTGGGAGTGGTGTTAACATGGTTTTGACAAGATCTGAATTAAATATAATTACTAAATCAATACAACGTAAAGTAAACTTTTTTGGTACTGAATGATTTTTTTAAGCATTTGAAGTTGAAAATACGTACAATTTCTCAATAAGAACTTATTCTCTGCAGAAATTTTTGTCGAGTTATAGCTATTCATTAGCTATAAATGTAAAACTCTAGCGAACTTTATCTAGACAGAGCAAATAAACTTTTTACGTGTCTCATGCACTTCCAGACTGCTCCAAAAGCTTAAAAATTAAATCCACTCGTCTGACAGGGCACATTTAGAGGGCGACCCTTTCGCGCATCCAAATTTAATTTCCTCTCAAAATATACATCGACATACACAGTGTTTCAACAACACGTGTGAAATCAATATTTGATCGCTTATCCGGCCCGGAACGAATCTGAATTGTTTGTCTTTAAAGTTCCCGTATTAAAATTCTCTCCGGCGACGAGTTTTAAGTCCTCCGCGACCCTTCGCCCCTCCGAGAGATCCATAATCATCAAACAGCAGTTAAACAACGCTTACGACCCATCAAATTAGAATCTCGGGTTCTGCGCGAAATAGAATTAATGGATCTGTCTATCCAACGGGAAAAACGCACTCTTTTCGCGTTTATTACGGATGTGATTTGAAGGCACTGGTTGTGAACGAATCAATGAATCTGAACGACGCTTGTAAATTTCCGAAATAAATGTATTCATGTCCTGTTGTTCTTCAGTTCGAGTGAACCAGACGAGAAAACTAGAAACTCTCTGCTCGCGTAATCGCTCCTAAGCTCTAAATTTAGGATGGTCAGTTTAAAGAATGGGTCAACAACAAAATATATATATATATTAGTTAGAACGTTACAAACGTTGACTGGTAGATAAATTTATTTATTTAACAAAAATAACTTGCTGACTGATGTAGAGTTCAGGAATTACGATATAAACAGATCCAGATAGGGTATTGGTAAAGTTTTTGGCGAATATACATAACGGAGAAATTTATAATTCTGGGTGTGCCATTTTAATTAAAAACGTTACTTGGTAGATTAATTATTTAACAAAAATTATGTATTAATGAAAATGACGGCCATTAAATGAGATATAAGCAGATCTACATCAGGGATAGGTAAAGTTTTTGACAAGTAGACCAAACGGAAAAAAATAACTTCTAGGTAGAAGTTTTAATTGAAAGCGTTCATTGGTAGATTGATTTATTTAACAAAAATCATACTTGAGAAAAACCGACTTCCTTTATTAAGATATTAGCTGAAAACCCGCACTTCGCTACGGAGTACATTCAAATTAAATACAACGGTTAATGTATGCAATTAATGCCAAATAAATATATAAATATATATATATTTATAATAAATACAACAATTAATGTATGCAATTGATGTAAAAAAACAAAAAATATATTTATAAAAAAATCGTAAGAGATATTTTATAGTCAAAATAATGTAGAAGAAATATTCAAATTAAATCTAATAGAACATACTAAAGAATAACAGTACAGTTCATATAGTACAGTTTGAGGAACATATCTTTTACTGTATTTTAATATTTTTTTGGATAATATCCAATCGTCTGCTACATTAGCAAGGAAAAAAAAATTTTTTGTCTATTTAGTTGTCATGCACGTGACGATAAATTAATTTAAAGTACCAGAAAAAGAAATCACGTGATCAGCATTTAATACATTAAATTCTAAAAATAAATCTTTAAAAATTCACCAAAAATCAGAAAAGGGAGGTAAAGATTCGAAAAAGATTTCATTTTAAAGCAATTTTTATGATCTTTCTCGTGATATAAATTTTATAACCCTCAAATTATTATTTTAAATCCAAACTTAAAAAAAGTTACTAAAACAGCTTAAAAATTTAATTTTAAAAAATCTAAGAAGAATTTTTCAAAAATCCTTCTTAGTGCACCTCTACACCATAAGAATAATCGCCATGCAAAATTTCAGCCCTTTAGGTCCAGCGGTTTGGTCTGTGCGTTGTATGTCAGTCAGTGAGTCAGTTACGGAACTGTTTTATGTATATAGATTAGCAGGTATAGATCAGGAAAGTTTTAGGGGATTCAACCGTTCTACTCATATTTAAGAATTAATACTCCGTAGTGTGTGTGTGTGTGTGTGTGTGTATACACATAAATATATGAGTTTAAAGATCTAATTTTATCATCTGCTGCTTATATTGTGGCGGAACGTTGGCGAGAAAATTTTTCTTCTTCCGCTGCAGATTCATAAACCAGGCCGCTACAATCTTTAATAGGGTTGCAATGAATGCTGACGCTGTATGCGAGGTCGTTATCAACCATTACTGAAATATGTCTATTATCCATTTGGACAGACATTTCATACCGGTAAAGCATTTATAAGAGAATGAATTAGGTTTGTGGATCATAGGGGTTCATTATAGACTCGCTCGCATCCAGGCACGAAAATGGAATAAATAAAAAAATATTGATATTACAGTCTAGATGGGGGAATTTTCGACCACGCATCCACACTGGGGGAAAAGGTGGGTGTTTCCCGCCTTTTTCTGATAACTACGGCACCTATGGGAAACCGCTGGTGCGGCTTAAATCGGCTTCTATCCACGGATGTTTACTTCTGTGTATTTATTTTTCTACCGCAAATGCTAATCTTGCATTTGCGGTAGAAAAATAAATACACAGAAGTAAACATCCGTGGATAGAAGACGATTTAAGCCGCACCAGCGGTTTCCCATAGGTGCCGTAGTAATCAGAAAAAGGCGGGAAACACCCACCTTTTCCCCCAGTGTGGATGCGTGGTCGAAAATTCCCCCATCTAGACTGTTTTACCTCTTAAAAAGAAATGCAATTTTATAAGGGTTTGTTAAAGTCCACCCCGAAGAAACACGCCTGGAGAGTGCCTAAGAAAGTACTGGTTATCTTTGAATCCTTTTGAAAGGGAAAGTGTGAAATACGTGTGCATTCAAATATTTTGTGATTTTGTGCAAAAGATTTCCCCCACGTTCTGAGGTCTAGTTGTGAATTTTTCTTCTCTCTTTCGCACTCTACTGCAGAATCTAAGACGTCGTCATTTAGAATTTCAATGTCAATTTAAACCATAGATCTATGGAATATAAGAAATTTCTAACGAGACTGTAAAAAATTTATCCCAGGCGTTTTAACATCATATTACGTATGAATGACGAAATATGATGTTAAAATGCCTGATTACATACTAAAACGAGATTGAAGGAAGTAATGTTGTTCATATTCAATGCAGTTTTATCTATTTTGTATTTCAGAATTTAATATGAAGTTAAAAAAAAGTACGTAAACACTTTTTAACAAATACTACACACAGATGTAGCATTTCAGCAAGATATTTTTTATACATCCAAACTGACAAAGAATTTCGCATAAATTTGTTACAAAATTGAGATACCTTCAATTTTCCCAATGCAATTTTTTTTCCTTATACATCTTGTTGGAATGCGTCCCTGTATACACATCTGGGAGTAAACATAGAATTTATTCATTCCCCGGCAAGAAGTGGTTCATGCCCCGTGCAGCTTTTTTCTCTCCGGCTGAGCGATTTGCATTGTTACCGTGTGTCTGAAACAACATCATATTTTACGTTGAATCCGGACCAATGCATTCACATTTTTGTCATTGAAACAGACTGAAATGCGTCTGGAACTCTCCGAATAGAGGAATTTGAGATTTAAGAAGGAAAATCATTCTACGCACTCCTCCGAACTATTTCGTATTCTTCAGGACAACTACACTACTTGTAAAAATTTCTTTAAGTATTAAAATCTTTATATAATTGATAAAGTATACATGATATATTTGATAAAAACATAATTGGCATATAATATTATAAGGCCTTTAAAAAAGTTCATAAAGTCAACGCGATATATATATATATATATATATACACACACACACACATATATATATATATATATATATATATATATATATATATATATATATATATATATATAAAGTTGGCTCTCTGTTTAACGACTTTCAAGGGACCGTGAAAAATCGTCCTTAAGTAGAGATCGCCCTTAAACAGAATTTGTGAAAAAATAACATTTCCCATAACGTCGGAGGGGCCGGGACTGGGAAATATCGTCTTTAAATAGAGATTGTCGTTAAGTAGAGCGTCGTTAAACAGAGAGCCAACTGTATATATATATATATATATATATATATATATATATATATGTATATATATGTATATATATATATATATATATATATGTATATATATATATATGTATATATGTATATATGTATATATATATATATATATATATATATATATATATATATATATATATATATATATATATATATATATATATATATATATATATATATGTATATATGTATATATATATATATATATATATATATATATATATATATATATATATATATATATGTATATATGTATATATATATATATATATATATATATATATATATATATATATATATGTATATATATATATATATATATATATTGGGGGGGTACTAATGCAGAAGCACTTGTTCTGAGACATTCGCATACAACTGCTGAAATTGTTGCCTGCTCTTTATCTGGGAAACACCATACTGGTGAGTCAACATTGTTTCCTTAGTGCCACCTCAATTTTGATCGAGCTACATCTGGAAGGCTCGAACCTTCTACCAAGGTCAACTATATTAAAGGTTTTATATACTGGATAAGGTATAAATAATATCTAGTTGAGATGGATATTTAGAGATTAGATATTAGATCAGTTGTGAAATGTTTACAAAAACTCAATGTAGCCTGCAAACCTCGCGATGTATATGCCCTTATGTCCACGGGATAAATACCTTCCGCATTTGAAAGAACTTAACAGCATCAGCAAGGCTTTCGCCCAAAGCATCGTAAATTATAAGAATCACAGTAAATCTTTATCTTTCTAACAAAATCTAAAATAACCTTAAATTCGTTATAAAGTGCCTGAAAATTTTCTGCTACGGATTTCGAAGTCTTAAAGTGTACTATACCTTAATGTCCGTAGGTCACAAGATGGCCTATTGTACCAGTGACTACGGTACGGCATACGGTATGTGCGTTGTTGCTTGTAGACGTCCGAAATCGTGTTTAAGCTCTGGGTCTCTGTATCTCCTCTCATGCAGAAACATGAAGGTAGTATTGAGAAGAAAAAAAGAACGAAAACTAACCGAATTTTAAAGAATTTTATCCTTTTCTCAACAGGCGTCTTCGAGTAACATCACGTTGTATTGAGAAGCCGCAACAAAGAACACAATGGCTAAATTACCACAGCAACGTTATTCCACACACCCTACCTACAAAAACTAAACAGCGTCTGTGAGAAAAAGGTTGCCTGAAGCCTTCGAGATTCGAAAAGATTCACTCCTAACTTGCATCGAATATTTTGGCTCTTCATTATCGTTTTTCGCTAATTGTAGGCTTTTATTTATCCGTTATCACTTCTAATAGCATTCGAGTATTGCAGTATTTCATTTAATCTTTTTAATTGCAATGGAACAAGGTCAACACCCTCTGCTAGAAGTCTCAAAGGAAGTCCTGTCGCCTATTTTTTATTGCTCTATCTTTTTTTTAACATTCTATTGAGGCTTTTATTTATCGCTTCCGATACCGTTGGAGTGTTGCAATGTTTCATTTCATTGTTTTAATTGCAATGGAACAGGGTCAGCATTACCTAGAGATGGCTATGATGATCAGCAAACCCCTCAAAGAGCCTGAAAGCTCTTTAAAATTTCATACTAATATTTTACCACTTTTATTCATTTTCTTATCATTCCTGACAAATTCTGAGTATTGTAGCGTTTCTTTTGATCATTTTGATTGCAAAGGAACAGGGTCCACATCCCCTCCAGGAGCTTGAAAGGAGACCTTGTGGCTTCTTTAGGTAGGGTGTGTGGAATAACGTTGCTGTAGTAATTTAGCCAATGTGTTCTTTGTTGCTGCTTTTCAGTACAACGTGGTGTTACTCGAAGACGCCTGTTGAGAAAAGGATACAAAGGTTAAAATTCGGTTAGTTTTCGTTCTTTTTTTCTTCTCAACACTACCTTCATTTTCAACACGAGAGGAGATACAGAGACCCAGAGCTTAAACACGATTTCGGACGTCTACAAGCAACAACGCACATACCGTAGTCACTGGTACAATAGGCCATCTTGTGACCTACGGACATTAAGGTATAGTACACTTCGAAATCCGTAGCAGAAAATTTTCAGGCACTAATTAACGATGGCTCGTAATTAACTCATAATCAGGCTCATAATTAATCAGGCTCATAATTAACGATGTTTTGGGCTGATTTTGTTATGTTCTTTCAAATGCTGCAGGTACTTATACAGAGGACATAAGGCCATATACATCGCAAGGTTTGCAGGCTACACTGAGTTTTTGTAAACATTTCACAATTGATCTAATAATTCTCTAAATATCCATCTGATAAATTTTGCGATCGTTTTTCCCTGCTTTGAGGTTTTTATTAATGTTTTAACACTTCTGACACATTTGGAGTATAGTAATATTTCTTTTAATCGTTTAGATTATATAGGAACAGGGTCAACAGCCTAAAAGGAGCCATTTTGGTTTCTCGTAAATTTCATAGTCATTTTTCACTACTTTGAGGCTTTTATTTATCTTTTATCGGTTCTGACACATTTGAAGTATTGTAATGATTATTTTGATAAGTTAAATTGCAATGGAACAGGGCCATCACGTTCTCCAGAATCCTGAATGGGTATTTATGGCTTCTTTTATATTTCGTTATCGCCTTTCACTGGTTCTAGGCTTTTATTTAAATGTTATCGTTTCTGTTACCGTAGTAACAGGCGACTGCAAACTTTAATTTAATCATTTTAATTAACAGGATCAACATCTCCGACAGTCTCGAAATTTGAAGGGATAAATAATTAATTCCAAATATTGTTAATTTTCATCAACCACCCCGATCCCCCTCCTCCATCCAACACGGAATATAGCACTCAGAAAATAATTCTGTCTGAGCCCCCGTGAACTGTCGTTACGTCATGAAACTAGAATGAAATTTGAAATTGACGAAATATTTCCAAGATTAAAGCAACGAAAGTAGTAAAATGCGTCTGTGTCTTTTGATTACATATTTTGATTGTGACACTTTATAGGATTAAGGGTAGACTCGAAAAGAAAATTTTGTTCTAGGGCACGAAAAAAAAAATAGTCCGGTAATCGTTGGAGTAAGAATGATTAAGAGGACATCTTCTCTAGTGATAAACCGGATGATATAACTAGTCGAACGAACGATATCAACCATAATGTACTGAAAAAGCGGAGTTGAGTTTTTTTTATCCTTTTTCTTTTAACCTTTTCCTTACGGGGTGGGATAGCATGTATCCCAAGAATACGGACCCAAGAATATATGTGTGTGCATGTATGTATATATATATATATATATATATATATATATATATATATATATATATATATATATATATATATATATATATATATACATACATACATACATACATATATATATATACATACATATATATATATATATATATATATATATATATATATATATATATATATATATATATATATATATATATATATAACCCCCTTACTGTCCGTTGTTACAAAGGGAGTATGAAATTTCCCGTTCTAAAGAGGGAATAGGAAAAATGGGCCCCGTAAGCTAAAGGTTAAGAAAGTTACAAAATTTTCTCCTGACTTTCATAATTTGCCGTTAGGAAAAATGCAAATGGACCCATCAGTTACTAGAAATGATTTTAGCGCAAGAAAATCGAAAGTGATTCGCTAACATCGAGAATCACGCTTTTAACGATTAGGGGATATAAATTATTTTTTTCCTTTAATACCTATATTTCTATGTTTATACTGCAAACATACGCCGCAAAACTTCGGTGCTACTTTTTAGAAAATGTAAAACATCACACATAAATTTAAAAAGGAAAAAAAATGTCTTTTGAAGAAAACGAACGAGGCAACGACGACAGACGAGGGAAGTTTCACTGCAACGACTTTTATCTCATCCATTTCATAAAAGTGTCCCAAAATTGAAATGAAAAAAATAAAGCAAAATTCTATCGGGGAAGTTTTCTCTGCTGATTATTTCGAGACTTCGCAGACACCACGTACTTTAGAGCAAATTCCTCCAGAAATGAAGTGAAATGATTAGATGCATGATATGATCTTACGAAACGGATCTCGGGATTATTTTGAAATTTTATTTCCTAATAAAGATGATTACCACAAAAAATAAAACTGAATTCGAGTGCTATTGAAATCCTCATGCTTTGGAACTTTTCTAATAAGCCATGTACTGTGTGTATTTTGTGATAAACAGTACTTTTTAACATCTCTAATACTAAGGTAATAAATAATCCAAAATTATTGCACTAATGCTTTTTGAACTAACAGAACAAATGAATTTCGTACTAGAAGATCAGGATCTTGTGTACTATAATCTGATGTGATTAGGAGTCTACTCCAGGATAACTGGAGTTTGGAGTGATGACAATTTATTTTGTTCCATGTTGTTTTTGTACTCTCAATTAATTAGTAAAAGCGTTTCATTTATCTTATCTACATATATAAAACAGTTCCGCAACTGACTGACTCACTGACTCACTGACATACAACGCACAGACCAAACCGCTGAACCTACAGGGCTGAAATTTTGCATGGCGATTCTTCTTACTGTATTATATGAATTGTACTATATTCTTTAGTATGTTCTATTAGATTTAATTTGAATTTTTCCTTCTACATTATTTTGTCTATAAAAATATTCGTTATGATTTTTTTATAAATATATTTTTAGGTTTTTTGTGGCAATAATTGCAAACATTGACCGTTTTATTTATTATAAATATTTTTTTTTGTTTTTTTTGGCATTAATTGCATATATTGACCGTTGTATTTAATTTGAATGTACTCCGTAGCGAAGTGCCGGTTTTCAGCTAGTCTATATATATAAAACAGTTCAGTGACTGATAGCCCAGTCAAAATAGGTTTTATGGCTAAAAAAAATATGAAAGTTTTGAAAATTGGTGGAGATGTTTGTTTAGGCATGCTAATGAACATACTAAAAGTCCCCACCGATCAGACTTGAGCTTTCGCCGTCATCATGGAAAATGTGTACACTTTTTTGGTTTTTTGGAAATATCTTTAAAAATATTGATTTTATAAAAAATAATTAAATGCAAAAATTAAAGAGCATTAAATTGTGAACAAAAATCATTCATAACATTTTTTTATATGTCTAACAGGAACAAAGATAATTGACTTTGAAAAGAGCGCACTATCACACCTGGGACGCGCAAGCGCGGTTCCCCATCGCGGTGGGGGGAAATACCCGCGCATGTGCATACCATAATTAGCCAAATTAGTTTTACACTAAATGGGAAGGTTTTTTGTATTTTTTCAAATAACTAGGGAAATATTAACTTTACGTAAAAAAAGTTTATTTCAAAAATTAAAAAACGTTAAATTATGTACAAAAACGATTTTATACATTTTTGTCGTAAACCTAACAGGAACGAAGATATTGACTATAAAATGCGCGTTGATAATGGAGGTAGCATCAAAGTCTTGTTGCAGGCGCTCTTCTTTGAATTTCTAACCTCTCCCATATTTCGGTATTCTTTAAACACAAGAAAACAAAATTTAATGTTTTTGGCTATGTAGATAATTAATCATTATTAATTTTATACATGAATGTAGTAAACTTGGGGGTATTCACTATCAGATTTCCATTGCGAATAATTGTTCAAGCTTACCTACTTTAGTCTACGGCCACACGAGCGATTTTTCCCTGAGAAACACAGCTGGAAAACAAGCCCCAAAATATAGATAAGCTTCTGTAACATAGGGGTGGCCAAACACAGCTGTTTTTCCCTTTAGCGGGGGAGTTGTCTGTCGCATTCTCAAGGTCGGCCGCTGGAGGATAGAACCAGACCTATTTTTTGTAGCTGGATTTCAAGCCAAATCGGTGGCCACACGTGCGTGAACAGTCGCTGGTAGTATTCAAGACGTTTACGTAAAGATAGGGTATAATGTACAGAGCCTGATTATAATAATTTTAATCCGATTTTTTTTATTATTCCCATTTCTCTTGCTGCTATATTCGTGTGTTCTAGTAATTTTTTATACTTAAATTTTTTATATTTAAAATATCATGGATAATTACTTGGATAGCGAACTTTTGATCTTAGAAATAGAAAAATATCCATGTCTTTATGATGCACGGACAAAGGATTTCAAAAACCGGGAACTAAAAAGAGAAACATGGATGACCGTAACAAAGAATGTTATTGGGGAAAAATGGGACCAGATGGACGAAAATGGAAGAAATAAAATTGGTAATTAGTAAAACAAATTAAATTTTATTTTTTAAGTTACAAGTTATAACCTAAGTTGTAAGTAGGTGATAGTTATAACTAGATCGTGGATTATATACAATTGCATACAATATTTTCTGATTTGCATGTGTCTTTCTATTAAGTATATAATAAATAAAAATTGCATTCGCTTCAGAAAAAATATATTATATAAAAGTTATATCCCCGCTTTACACATCTGAACAACAACAGAAAAGGTGACTGCCTACGTTCGGAGCCAATTTTTTTTTTTAATTGTTTTTTTGGTCTCATATGGTAAAACAGCATTTAAAAATAAAAAATAAAAAAAAAACTTTCCTGTAAACACCATACTTTTTTATAAATTGGTCAATTTGAAGTAATTTTTAATGAAATTTAGCTAAAACGCTTATCACTCTGAACAAAATTCTAATGCTACTATTTTAATTTCCTTCTCACACATGATATATATATAACAGTTATCTTTAAAATGACCTACAATCTAAGAGAAATTATAAAATGCAAAAATAAAACAGACAATTTTATGTTCCAATATGAAAGTTTTCCCCAATTCGTCATTCCTTTCCTTATAAAAACAGCCCCAAACAAAAAACTATTTATTATACATCAATTATTGTACGTCATTTCATTAACAATAGCATCTAAAACATTTCCTGAAAATTTTATCAAATTATATGCATTATTATGTGAAATATCATGATAACGGTAGAGATTTGTGCTAAAAAACATAATTCTGAGAAAAACGCCTTTAAAGTTGTTTGTCACTTCAGTTTTGTATTAGACGATGTTTTTTAAAATAGCTATAACTCTGCTTCTAATTGATGTAGAATGAAAATCTAAACGGTTTTGAAAAGAGAAAAGATTGAATTACAAGATTCTTGCAAAAAATAAAATTGACCAAAATGGTAAAAAAATGGACGCATTTAAAGCTGTTTGTCACTTAAATTTTGTATTAGACGATGTTTTTTTAAAATAGCTATAACTCTGCTTCTAATTGACGTAGAATGAAAATCAAAACTGTTTTGAAAAGAGAAAAGACTGAATTACAAGATTCTTGCAAAAAATTAAATTGATCAAAGTAGTCAAAAAATGGCATTTTCAACGTAGGCAGTCACTTTAAGTATATTATAAATAAAAATTGCATTCGCTTCAGAAAAAATATATTATGTAAAAGTTATATCCCCGCTTTACACATCTGAACAACAACAGAAACCTTATTTTAAATATGTTCTTTTGTTCAGGTAAGTAATATTTAGATCAATATTTAGATAAATAAGTAATATTTAGACCTATTTCTATTTGAAGTGCATATTTATATTTTTAAGTGTATATTTGCATGGATATTTTTGCCATTTTTAAGTGCATATAATCCGCTGTCTTGTTATAACAAGAGGGCATTATACAAAACTTGCTAGTATACAATTTTAAAGAATTTGATACAAAATTATTGCTGTTATTAGTTAGTAGTTTGTACTGTGTACTCGTAACAAAAAAGTTCCTATTCTGCAATGTTGCAAGAACGATTTTGCCAGGGCACTGAACCTGCAGGAGAACAGAAGTAACTTTTGAAACTCTCTCTGGTCTCAACTCCAATGTTGTTTCCTCTTGTTCCAATTGCAGGAATACTTTCTAGTGGGCATGGCAGGGTGTCTTCAAAATTGTAACCATCGCGGTGTCTTACGAAATTGTGAAGCACACAGCATGCTTGTATAATGATGTCGGCCATATCAATACTAACATCGATTGCAACGATCGATATCAATACTAACATCGCATTACAGTATCACTTTTTCTAATTGCAACTTCAACCTTAGATAATAGAGTTTCAAATGAAGATATCGACATTCTATAATACTCAAAAAACTTGTCTGGGTATCCTTTCAGCTTACTGTGTAGAACTGTAAATTTTCCCTTTACTGATCTCTCACTTATAAGAGGATGTACCCAGTACTTTCTTTGACGTCGACGACGTTGTCGGAGAACAATTAATAAAGCACATAACGCGTTAACAGCATTTTCATTTATTGAAACTGGATTCATGTTGTACTGCAAAGCACAAACGACTGACCTCGCATGAAGAAACCGCACGTGTGGCCGGCGTAGATTTTCAAGATGCGGGTAAAGTCCCAGCGGGGGAAAAAAATGTCACATGCACGTGTGGCCGGCTGGTGTAGATTTTCCAGCGCGGGGAAAAGCCGTACCGGGAAAAATCGCTCGTGTGGCCGTAGCCTTAGGATTTACGCTTTTTTGGTACGGGATTCTCCCCTTCGTCAGGCATGTATAGATCGTCTATGGATCCGCTAGCAACGGCCCATTCATCAACTTCTTTCATTCGATCTTCATCAACAACAGGGCTGATGCCATTCTTACATACCCCATTGTAATTATTTCAGGCGGTTGTGCAGTTGATGCCTGCTTTCCGACATCCGCATCTTACTCCACAGTCAGTCTTACAGTTGCAAAACACCATGTTTAAAACTGAATCGGGAGTTACTGCATCTATAGTTGTGATGGGCACAAGAAATTTCTCTTGACGCTTCCAGCCCCACAGGAAGTTGGGCCTTTCTTTTCCAGGTGCTCCAAAGTCTTCCTCATTTTAATTTCGATGGCTCGTATTTGAGTGAGTGCATTTAAGGTTTCTTGCGATAGTGGTTCAGTAGCAAAATCTCGAAACAACTCACGGGGTTTTTTACATTCCAAATCCGATATGTCCATGCCGTCAAAAATTATTTTTGCTAAAGCTGTTTGGGTCAATAAATGAGCTCGGACGGCCAGGGACGCCCAGAGGGGGGGGGGGGCAACTGGGGCATTTTGCCCCAGGCCCCCAACTGCCTGAGGGGCCCCAAAGAAATTTAAAAAAATTATTTATTAGATTTCCTCCGAAAGAAAATTCGAAAACTTGTACCGTACTTCAAAATTTAAAATAATATCCTGAAAAAAGGGGCCACCCCAAAATATAAAAAAATGTTTATTCGATTAATCAGATTTCTCTTACTACAAAATAGTCTTCTGAAAAATAGTCTTGGGGCCCCCAACAGAAGTTTGCCCCAGGCCCTGTAAAGTCTCTGGGCGTCCCTAGCGTATGCATGGCCAGGCAACATTTTTTCTACTGACGTAGGTGCAGAAATCAAAGTGAGTATCTCTTTTGACCCACTTCCATTATGTACCCAATGCAGCCTAATAATGACATTAAAAGATGGAATCCACCAAGCCTCACAATACAACTTGATAATAAGGGATTGGATGTTGTTGCGATTATCTCTCGAGCTTTTATATACAGTGGTTGGTCAAACGTGAGTATGCAAGACTTTTGGTGCATTTTAACACACTGCTGAGCAGCATATTTCAGCTCAGTGAAAATGGTGTCATACTTGCTTGGTGGTGAATTAACAAAAGGAAGGGGTATTACTTTGGTCTTTTCACAAGGCTAGTTTCTGGTTATACAATGGAAAAATCCTTTCCATTCAGGTATCTGTGGAAGACCTAACCACTTAGCACACATCCAGGAATTATCAGATGGCTTAGGCAGTGGTAAATCTTCCGCTAAAGGATTTAAGACATTCAAATCTTCGATAGTAATTGTTTTTAACCCAGGCCCTCGAAAATTTTCAACCGTTTCCAGGGGAATGATTCCCATTTTGCCTACGGTCGATGCGGATGTAAGTTCGGTCAATTTTTTTATCTTCGTCCCAGGTTCCACTGCTGACGCTGGAGTAAAACAAGCAATGCCCCCCATGCTATGAAACGTATTCAGGCCATCGATTGTCGACACATTGAAATCTGCATTGTCAAATACGAATTGGCAGAATGATCCCTCACGCATTCGAGGTTGCGGATGATTTATGGCTGACATCTCAAGTGTTTGGGCTTCATAGTAAGAAAAACAAAATCCCAAATTCTAGAGCATTGTTATTAAATTCTTGGAACAGAACTTTTTGTACAAAAATAAAGCAAGACCATTGAGCAGAAGAGACATAAATGATCGTAGCCTTAGCGCTGATATAATGACGTGAGCTATTGAAGTGACTTTTTTTCCGCCTTAGCAGTCTTTTTTTTAATATTCAAGTGCTCAAAAAATATTTTAGGCTTTCTTGAATGCCCCTGTTCACATCTCTGAAAAAGTTATCACTTGAAGGGTAGCAATGAGTGTCATAAACTGGTGTTTGGATATCTTCTTTTATTATGGCTGCAGCAGTTTGTACTATTCGTAGACGCTCCTCATGATCATTTCGTATCCTTTTGTAGTACCAAGAGTCTGATAAGACTTTCATTCCAGTATTACGTAAACATATGACAGTAACTTTTTTGGAGTTTGAAGCAAAAATAATGCCATCCCCGTATTTTTGTTTCAACTTATTTCACAAAGTGATGTCGTCTGGAACTAGCCCTGTAATTTGAGATTTGAGTTCGGGTAGTGAGAATTGACAGTCGTCATTATTATCAAGGAAGAAGGATATTTCGTCTACAGCTGCTGAGACGTAATCCGACTCAGGCCGCCCTCTTTTTCTGATTGGTGCAGTGTGTAGAAAAAAAGTCATGAAGCAATCTTGGTGATAGCATCAGCTACAACTAAATCAGCAGCGGTTATTATACGACACTGAACTTCCTCTCTCCACTGGTCATGTCTATTCTCTGCAGCTTCAAGAATTTTGTTTTTGATTTCGAGACTCCTAACTCCTAACTTCGAGACTCCTAACTCCTAACTTAGTTCTTCGCCTGTCAGTTGGTTTTTTCTTTTGTCTTGCTTTGAATTCTCCTTCTATCACTGCCGTACAAAAGAAACATTTTGTTCGAAAATCGAACTAAGGTAAAAAAGATTGTAAACTTACCGCGCACTCTTCACTTTGGGATGTTGACGCGATTTCTGCATTTCTTTTTAAATCAACTTTTATACTTCCTGGTCTGGTGTAATTTCTCCGACACAACGAATGAACCGAAATTTTAAATGTTCCAACTGTTCATGCTTATTGTCTTTTCTTTGGACATTAGCTCTCTTTAAAACGTCGATCCCCTTTTCTCCTACATTCACGAAATCATCATTTGACATTAATTTTTTACATATAAAACATAGTTCCGTATCAGCCATTGTTCACAGACGCACACGGAACGGTGACTAACTATTAACTGGCTAGGAAAATACTAGGGTAAGACTGATTTGGCGCCTTACGGTATGCACATGCGTGTGTCTTGCAGCCATCGCGATGGGCACCCACGCATACGCGTCCCTGGTGTGATGGTGCGCTCTTTCCAAAGTCAATTATCTTTGTTCGTGTTAGACTAATAAAAAAATATATGTTTTTTGTGCATTGTTTGTTGTAGAAGCTACCTCCATTATCAACGCGCATTTTATAGTCAATATCTTCGTCCCTGTTAGGTTTACGACAAAAATGTATAAAATCGTTTTTGTACATAATTTAATGTTTTTTAATTTTTGAAATAAACTTTTTTTACGTAAAGTTAATATTTCCCTAGTTATTTGAAAAAATACAAAAAACCTTCCCATTTAGTGTAAAACTAATTTGGCTAATTATGGTATGCACATGCGCGGGTATTTCCTCCCACCGCGATGGGGAACCGCGCTTGCGCGTCCCAGGTGTGATAGTGCGCTCTTTTCAAAGTCAATTATCTTTGTTCCTGTTAGACATATAAAAACATGTTATGAAAGATTTTTGTTCACACTTTAATGCTCTTTAATTTTTGTATTTAATTATTTTTTATAAAATCAATATTTTTAAAGATATTTCCAAAAAACCAAAAAAGTGTACACATTTTCCAAGATGGCGGCGAAAGCTCAAGTCTGATCGGTGGGGACTTTTAGTATGTTCATTAGCATGCCTAAACAAACATCTCCACCAATTTTCAAAACTTTCATATTTTTTTTAGCCATTCGTCAAAATCGGGTCTATTTTGACTGGGGTATGACTGACAGATAACGCACAGACCAAACCGCT